>CM070671.1:58408272-58808272 GCA_036346575.1 Dendrocalamus sinicus | reverse complement strand
TGATGCTAAAATTTATCCCCGCATCCCCTGACTTATTTGGTGTATTATGCTGTTTGTATTGCAGTCTGGAGCTCCAAACCCCTCACCATCTGGTGGAGGCAAGTGGTGCGAGCGAGACTGACCTGCAGAACAACATCAACTACACCTGTGGCTACGTGGACTGTAAGCCGATATATACCAGGCCAATGGCGGTGACGAACGACTATGTGATGCTACGAATGTGATGAACGCCTTCTACCAGGCCAATGGCGACCACGACTATGACTGCGATTTCGAGGGCACCGGCGTGGTCACCTCCAACGATCCAAGTTCATAACAGTTGTATATTTTTCCTGGTCTACACCCATCAGCACAACGCGAGCTGCAAGCCACGGCAGCGTTGGAGGGTTGTTGATGAGACTGCCGGGATTGCGCCTCATTCTTCTGTATTTTCATCTGATAGCCATGCTTCTTTCTTAGTTAGAAGAGCTACTAGTAAGTTTTTCGTTATCCCTTAGCACAGAGGGAGTACATTAAAATGGTGTATCCTATTTCTAGTATGCTTTTGGTCATGTTACACTATTTTTGCTGTGTAGTAGTACGTTGTTGGTACTAAACTTATTGTTCCATTCTATTTGGAAATGAAAGAGAAAACAGAAGGCTGTGCGCGCGTTTATGTAGGGGCAGTAGTTACCCAACCGTTGGGCGACTGGAGCTGCAGTCACCCAACAGTTGGGTGATAGGCTCCAATCGCCCGACTGTTGGGCGACTGTAATATTGTCGCCCAACGGTCCGCCGACTGCAATATTGTTGCCCAATGGTCCGCCGATTGTCTGGGTGTCGCGCGGCCGTTGGGCGAAAAACTCCAGTCACTCAACAGTTAGGGGACTAGAGTTTATTGTTGTAAAAAATTTCGCAAGTATATTTTTGAATAAAAAATGGGTTATTTCAAAGAAAATTCACCCGCTTAGTCTCTTGTCATTCTAATTTGCTAGCCAACAAAGATGACTAGAAATGCTCCTGTTTTGCGGCTAATGTATGCAGCCAGTTTGATAATACGAGATAACGAAAATGTTTTACGAGGGGGGACACGGAGGATCGTCCTCTTCATTTCCTCAAAGCGCCGGTACACACATGCTGCATGCAGTTGCTTCTTCAAGACTTTGCGATTTTTCTGTGTTTTATTTGACGAATAAACGATATGATCTCCAGGAAACTGCATTTCGTTCCATTTACTAAATAGGAATTAAACAACGCCGATGCTATATTCAACCATCTGATTTATTGGTCTGTATATTTCTTGTGTGTGGTAAGGATGACATATTGGTGCAGACAAAAAGAGTAGATTCAGACAATGGCAGACAATGGCGGAGCTAGCTGAGCACGAGAGCCTAGGCAGAGCAGCACGGAGTACGGGAGCCTAGACATAGCACTAATTAATCAAGACTTAGATGCCACTATACATTAGAGCAAGTATAATAAGAGGCTGTTAGTAGGCTGTATGCTGAGGTGGAGAAGAGAGAGGAGGAGAGAGAAGAGAGGTGGGCTGTAAGTTTACAGCCAGCTGAAGCACAAGAACCAAAACTTTGTGAGAGAAAGGGGTGGGTCATACAGCCTTCAGCTGGCTGTAAACTACTATATGAATGGGCTGATAAGTGGGTTGTAAGTGTCCATACAGCCAGCTGAAGACTGTATTATTAGCCTTGCTCTTAATAGGGTCAACGGAGCTGTTTGCCGGTGAGTCCGGGCAGCCATCCTGCGTTGTCGGGTGGTAGCTTCGCCCTTCAGAAATGGGAGTAAAAAAAAAAAGAAAAGAACGAAGAGATTAACCTATTCCTCTAAAAAAGAGATTAGCCAGGTGTAGCAACACCCTGGTGAAGCTCAGCAAATCTCATACCAACACTCATGGAAACGAATGCCGTTACAGAAGTAGCTCGCTGAATAGAGCAATGCCGTTCCTAACTTTGCTTCATTTGGTGTCGTCTCCATCCCATCCCATCCTAAATTCCTATGCATGCATTGCAAATATGATCTTCGAACCTTGTAATTCTCTGTTCTGCTTGAACTACATACAGTGGTGTGCATGTGGAGTAGCCTCTCCGATAAAGGAATGAGGTAGCCACTAGCTAGTTGCTTTAAGCTTAGGGAAAGTTACGGTCTAATTTTTTGGTTTATGGCGTAGTTTTTTGGTTTTTAGTTAAAATTTTTGGATTTTTGGCTATTCATGATAGAGATTACGGAGAGAGGGATACCCGCTTGTGATTTTGGCTGATACATATATTAGATTTTTAATGTGTACTATAATTAAATTGTAGACCTCATCTTGAAAAATATTTCGTTTGAAAGTTAGATACTGTAGTAACAAACAAAAACCGCTTTTAAAAGCCGGAAAGAACAGGTTATGTATTTTTCAGCGTTATGATGGGACCCACCAGTTATTGACTCAAGAATCTTAGGCAGACAGCAAATTTGGAAAGGCTCTGTTTTGGACGGTGACTTTCCATGGAACATGTTTGTTGTCAAATGTACAATTGTTCTGTAAGGCCATCAGAAATATGTGCAGTCATCCTGGAAGGCTCTTGGTAGTTAAAATTTTCTGTGGGTCAGTCGGTTAATATGCATAACTCAATTCAGAGTCATAAACTCACGCAAGTTAGCACAGAGGGAGTACATTAAAATAATGTATCCCATTTCTAGTATGCATTTGGTCATGTTACAGTATTTTTTTCTGTGTAGTAGTACGTTGTTGGTACTAAACTTATTGTTCCATTCTATTTGGAAATGAAAGAGAAAACAGAAGGCAGAAACGAGGTTCTCTTCGATTCTTACTTCTCATTGTTAGTTCTCTGCTCATCATGTTAGTGGTGGTCATAGATTCTGAGATCGGTCGATGGGTAACAAGAGTTCACCATGGAGAGTGATCTTGTGTCATGCAATTTCGGTTCCTGCGCCAGAAAAAGGGAAAAGCAGCAATTGCCTTAAGGCATACAAATTAATGGGGGAAATACTACTGAACAAGGCTTGCCTGCCTCATTGCGGCGGACAAGAAAGAGACTGCAAACAGAGCCCAATTTGGATTGATCGATTTGGGTCACTCCAGCTTTAATTCCTCTCGAAATACTTCGTCTGCGACCCACGATTAGGATATTATTCGTGCCGAACAAGCATAAATAAATCTGTTTGGGCTAGCTAGGATAAGAAACAAGGCTACTGAACTGGGCGTTTCTGGAGAGTTGGGAGGCGCCGCACACCGTCGACGAACCGACCGTCGCCGCACACCGTCTCACCCTCCTCTGCCGAACGAGCAGAAAGCAGATTGAAATCATCACACCGTCACCATAGATTGAAATCCAAATGCAGTTTGACGGGGTCCTGCGATGCCATCATCACACTTCTGACTCCAGCCAGAGCTGGACTAGATCACACCGTCACCATAGTGGTTGGTCGGCACTTAACTTGGCGACTTCGTCGTCTACACAGACAGTCGTATTTTCTAAATTTACATGCCTGGATCATTCTTCTTGATTTCATGTTTGATCAAAACCTCTAAAACCAACCAGGCATCCAGGACACCTTCCTCCTCCTCCTTGAGCTTGAAGCAAGCTCGGGCAAACACCATGTTCACGCCGGCCGAGCTCCCGCCTCGCCGTCGCCGCTTAACGCCATCGTCGGCCTGTCTCGGGGGTATTATTCCCAAAACCACCACCACCCTTAGCTTCCTCGCACTGCAAGCATTCCATTTCCCTCCTTTCCCGTGCCTCGCTACCACCCCTTCGCCGGCACCGTGCCCACGCTGCCGCCTCCTGCAGCCAGCAGCCCTCCCCTTATCTATAGTTCTCTGTAGCAACGGAGGTGGAAGACAACTACCGCCTCCCCTCTCTCACCCAATGACATATGGGTCCCACAACCCATATTTTCCTTTCAAAAGTAAAAACCAGGCTGTGAGTCCATGACAACATGGTCCCACCATTAATTTGGTTTAAAAATAATTTAGAAAACCCTTTCTAGAGGACCCACATGTCATTCACAGTAAGTTTTCCTTTTATTCCCAGCCAATCCGGACCATGGAGTCCACCGGTCAGAAATTGACAGGTGTCCTCTCCTTTTCTTTGATTTTCCTTCCCGAGACACTTCGGAAGCTCCATTCTCCCCTTAACTCCCATTGATATGATTATTATTTCTAAATTCAATCCCTACCCATCAATTTGGACTTAATTTAGATCCTATTTAAATTTATTTGTGTTCAATTGGATTTAGTTGGTTTTAGTGTGTTAGATTCTGAGGTTCCGGAAAAGTAGTCACTAACCCTGATCAAGACAAAGCAACCAAGCAAGGAAAATCCTTATGTTGATCATGTTGAGACTGCTTTTCAAATGTAATTACTTTGTTTTAATATTATTACTTGCATGATTCCGTAACGTATGTTAAATGTTTACGTCTAGTTAATCCCTGTCAATTATTACTTTGTTATTAAATCCATCCTTGATTGATTTATAATAACTACCTTAATTAATTGCCCTTGGTAAATCATTAGGAGGTAATGTTTATGCTAAGTCTTGCTTAGTGATTAGGACAAAAATTGACACAAACATTGCCGTCATGGTATGGAATTATATGTGACGACCCGCATTATTACCGTGGGGTAATAACGCCAGTCAACAGATTATTATTCGTTTTAGCCGATAAAACATCGCTCTAACGAATAATAAGCCATCAGAGTGTTGCAGCAGAACAATAATTAGAGACAAAAAACGATATTACAAGAATATCGCCACGCAGGGCTAAAATTTATTACAAAGCCTCAAGGGCTTAAATATTACAATCTTTAGCCAAAATATTCTAACTACTTCCTATTCACACAACTCCACACGGAGTGTCCACCTTGTACCCACTATATTCCGAGTCCATGGCATTTCATCTAGGTAGCTTCCTCCTGATCTCAGCCCTCCCCTGAATTGACATGCCCCTAAGCAAAGGTGGAGATAATAGCAACGGTGAGTACAGAAGTACTCAGCAAGCGTTATAATACAAAATGCATAAAATGCCCATCATTTTCACTTGTAGGAATCTCCATTCCTCTCTTCAGTCTCGTGTTCATTTTTAACCCTCTTTTTCACCATCCCTGTCATTTCCATGACTTATAGAAAATAAAGTTTGTTGGTTTTGAAAGAAGTCCGATTTATTAATTTAGAAAACTACTGAACATACGCATGAACAGCAAAAACCCCCATAAGTTTCCGTAATTCTCCTTTCCCGAAGACAGGCATGAATTCATGATTTATATAGCATTGCGCAAGCTTGTATCACTTTACCCATCACCACTCTTGATCCTGGTGGCCCATGGTTCTCCGCATTTCCTTAGATGCGGTGCCCAGATCAGAGTACAGTACGTTCGCAACTATCTCAGTAGATTATATCTCCACCCAACTACTCTTAGCCAGCGGCCCAGGGTGGTTTCTCACCCTCGCCTGGCGCCCCCTGACTTCGACATAGTTGTTGGTTGGTGGGCTCCCTGCCCTACCCCAACCTCCACCCGCGCTAATATATGCGCCTTGCATCCCCCACCCGGCACCCAAATGCTGGCCCGGATCTTGTGGGTTCCTGCTGTGGTGGAGGTCCCCACCCGGCACCCAGTTGCTGGCCCGGATCTTGTGGGTTCCTCCACGGGGTCCCCCACCCGGCACCCAAACTCTGGCCCGGATCGTGTGGGTTCTCCCAACGGCTTAATAAAATACTTACCCATGTGGAGAATATAACACCTTGATAGCGCTACTAGTCTGTCCGTCAAAACAGGATGTTGGTTGATACGGTTTGGTACGGTCTGTTCACACGGATGAAGTTGGTGACTTCTTATATTATAATCTTATGCAGAGGTCCCAACCTGCCCCTTGCCACCTGCCCTGGCAACCTCTGCCCACCCTCTTAAGTAACCTAGATGGCCAACTGCTCCATCAGTCGCCATCTAACCCTTTTCCATTCACACATAGCCATTGCTCGATTTAAAACATTTTTATTTCTTTCATGCAAGTGATACTAGAGTAATACAAAATACTTGTTTTACGAATATACTCTGCAGATATGTTCAAAGGAATGCTTGCCTGAACTTTAACCATATACTCGGATTCACGTGGGATCAGATGAATTCGCTCCCGTGGCTTGGATTGTTGTCTGCAGTTAAATACATTGACTACGATTTAACGTATGAAGATATAATAGAAATAATGAGGTGTCGATGTGCTTGTGCTCCTAGGGTAGAGATTCGTTTAATTTAATTCGATCGCAATAGCCTTAATTAACTTGTATTCTATATTCGTTACTTGACGTCATTTTCTTGGTATGGAGTTGGGTTATTTACTTAAAAGTTACACTCCGTCTTTTGTTGATTTCTAACTATATATCATTGCGATACAATTAAATATATACACATACAATTATTAGTGAACATTAATCCTAACTGATCTTGCGCATGCCACTATATCAGTTCAATTTCTCCTAGGTGTGCATCTATTTACCTCTAATTCACTTTAGGTCTTATGGTTATTTGAATCAATTCTTTTTCCTGGTATCGGTCCTTTCTCGTAATTAGTACACGCGTGAATAATTATCTACACCAATGAAATTACTCCTAAGTAAATATTAATTTAATTATACTAAAGCGTCTTCGCACGATCTCCAATTTTTATTTTAACTAGCTGCGAATTGATACGACTTATGCTATTTAAATTACCATATACGAGTTATTCGGCGCGCACAATTTTATAGCCTCACGTAGTATCTTGATTTGGGGCATGTTATTCTAACTGCCTTAAACAATTTTGCATCTTCTAATGGATGTTAATTTAGAATGTGATTAATAATTTATTCTGATATTTACAAATACTTATTAGTGATGTTTCTACAATTTATAATCGATAACTAAGAATTATCTGTACTTTTTAACTTCGTGACAGAACAATTTAAATGATATTATAATAATTTAATTCCTACGCATACTAAACATTTAACTGTTCATAGATGTGATGTCATCTAATTTATAATTAATAGCCCTAATGGTTTATTAGAGAAGTTTGGCAATTTAATATAACTAACCAAGGGTTTAAACGGCAACATACTAATTTAATCGGTTCACGTTATGTTTTAATCGATTGACGACACTAACTTTTATTATAATAATTTGAGAAATGTTATGGGTTTATATATTTTAATCTATGGCTTCGCCAGATATTATGGTTGAATTAATTAGGTGGCTGTTACTAAATACGTTTACAGGTTTTTCTAGGTTTCTATTTAATTCTTAAAAGAATTTCTATTGCGTTGATACGGTTAATAGTCAACTACTAGATTCTTAAATATATGCAGCTAAATTCCTTAATTTTAACAAATTTATTATAGCAAGGTTGAGACATTGTATGTTTATGAATATTCCAATTTTTAGTAGATCTACCCCTTCCACATTTCCTATTTTTCCTATCTTTCCCTTTATTTTTCTCTCTTTCCTTCTTTCTCTTCCTTTCTTTTCTCTCCTTTCTCTTTTCTTCCGCCCGACCCTTTTTTCCTGGTTCGGCCACCGCCTCTTCTTCCCCTCCCCCATCTCCTTCTCTCGGCTTCCTCGTCTCTCCTCTTCCTCTTTCCACCGCCCGGTGCCGCCCTGGCCTCGCGCGCCGCGCCGCACCGTCGGCCCTACACGCCACGCCGCGCCGCCGTTGACTTCTCCCCGTGCCTCCTCCTCCGGCTCGGCTTCGTGCCACTGCTCCGCCGCCCCCGGCTTGCCGCCATCGGCGCCTCCTCGTCTGCGCCGCTCCACTGCGCCCCCTCTCGAATCGGCTCCCTGATCTCGGATCTCCCCTCCACACCGACGCCGCGCCGCCTCACGCCGCCCGGGGTCATCCTCGCCTCGCCGCACGGCTGTGCATGGCGTGATGCCGCCGGATCTGTGGCCTAGGGCCCGAATCTGGCACCTCGGCTCTCTAACCTTCCCCATTTTGACTTGATTTGTTTGCTATTTTGCTTGGATTTTACGGGATTTACTTCGGTGATGACAGGCAGGGAGGTGTGCTATTCCGGTGTGGTCTCGGCCGGCTAAGGTCGCCCGCACGCCGGGGGAGTGTGCGGCGGCGGTTTGGTGGGGGCTACATCGCGGTAGCACATAGCCGCTTCCAGCCCCGGTAAGCCCTTGCTCTTCTACTCTCTTCTACTTCCCTCTTCTACCTCCAGTGACTACTCTTAAGTGCTGGTTCATGGTGGACAGTGATACTACTCGGTTGTTACTGGTGATTTGTTATGTGTGGTAAGCTAGGTTTAATATTGAAATGGATATCCAGTTCATGTGTGTGGGGTTACCTTTGCCGGTGGAGGGTTGGGTTGCCGTGGGACTGATTTGGGGCTGCTGGTGGTAGTCGTTCACTCGGTGGTTGTGGCGGTTGTGCCCTCGGTGGTGACCTCATCCTACGGTTGGTGGCCGATGGCTGGTCCCTGGCTACTTTCCTCCTCCGGCTTGGTGCTGCCGGCTTCTTGTGGTGGCCTCCTAGGGTTGACGGGTTCGGCTCGCGGTCTGACCTCCGGCCGTCGCCGTGCGCCCTATTGGCTCGCCCAGCTTCTGGTCGCCTGGCTTCTCCTTGGTGGGGGTTTCTCTGTTGGCTTGAGAGAGATGGGGAGAGTGGAAGTGAACGAAGGATTGCCGTGCTCTGACTTGCTGCTCTCTTTTCTCTGTTGGCTGTGCTGATGTGCTGGCCGTGCGATATTTTCTTTGAGTTGGCTGTGCTATTTCGGGAGAACTTATCTGGCCCGGTGTTATCTCGGTGAAAACAGTGGCATTCAGTCATGACCGTGGCAATGTAATTCCCTGTTACGGTTTTGGGTTTGGGAAATTGGAATTATGGCTTTTTGCTTTGCATTGGTTGGTCCCTAAATCAACTCAGGTTTGTATATACCGGGTGATGAGCCTACAGTTGTGAGAGGTGCCGACTGGCCCCCGGACGGTCAGGTATCTCCGTGAACGGATTACCCCGCCCGAAGTTAGACCCTAGGGCTCTGACGGCTATTCGCTTTTATTTCTTTTGTTTATTTTTATTCATTATTTTGTTCGGTCTTTTTCGGTATTATAATTATTGGGTTCGCTCACGAAGAAAATAACGAGGTGGTGGCAATTTGACGACATACTGTAATGTATGAAATGGCCTAAATTGTAATTTCAGCTTTCTCTTAATATTGATGCATACGAATTAATGTAATTTCTATACTTTATTTCCCTATTGTAATAATTATGTATGAGATGGACTTGGTGTAAATGAAATCATGTACTTCCTGACTAAATACAATTATATTGCAATTGCTTAGTTTTTGGAGATGGTTATTTGGATTGAGACATGGAATTGTATATTTGTTGTAATTCAGATTGTTGCTATCATGTAATGCAATTTGTAATACTTTTATTTGACTTGATATAAGTCCTAATTGTTGTTCAATGGATGTTATTGATTTTACCATCTATGGATTGTAATAAATTACTGTTGTACTACGGACTGTTATATATAATTTAATTGAGTTGAATATTATACTAGCCGCGCAACTAAATTTTCTTTCTCGCTTTAGTCTCTACAGTTTAGTAATCGCCCTTGTCGATGAAATGGAAACAACAACGTATTATCTTATCGCTCGTTGATTTCAATTTATACGACTAGGTAGAAAATTTTAAATTCCCTCGTATTTTTAGATTCTTAATTACATAATTAATCATGCTTAACATTGTAATTTGTTGCTTAAGGTTAATTAATAATGTGGGTTGTTACATTATATTTTTCGTGAAAGTAGTGTGGTGACACGGGTTGCCAAAAACTAGGACCATGCACTGACAGGCCTTTTCTTGGTACGTGCGCACCAGCCCTTTGTACTTTTTGAGATTTTTCGCAGCACATCACTATTCCTCTCATCATCATGATTTTTCATTTTTAATCTATGGTATGGTAGAGGATGCAAAAAGAGAGAGAGAGAGAGAGAGCGCTATAGTAGTATAAGTATGAAACTATCGCGATGCCAGACTACGTACTCAAAAAAATGGTAAGCGTCACAAAACCTTACTACTTCCTCTATTTTTTTATAAGGCGTATTTTATTTGAACACAGGGATTAAAAAGCGCATAGTACCAAGGAAATAGTAGAGAGAAATGATCATAAGGTCTATGTGATAATGTCTTGGTAATAAGAGAGAGGATAGTTGTGTGATTGTTTACTCATAAATGTTAAAGAGAGAGGAAAGATTAAGGAGGGCAAAAGAGATAAAAGACCATTAAACCTATATGCATGCTGTTCTGCTGAGCTAAAATGCTCAACAAAGCATGTAAGAAGATGTATATATGTCTAGCATAATATGCCATTGTAGGGGTATTATTATAATCAGGCAGACATAAAAGAGATCAAATACCTATTAGTTTCCAGGCCAAACAATCCGCAAGCGCAAGCAAACCTAAAAAGAAAAGACGAAACTTGTTGCGCTTGGGAGGAATCTTGTGTAGGTTCGATAGAGTGGGATTGGGCCTTTCCATGTGTGGTGTGCTGCTTCTCGGATTTATTTTCTTTTTCTTGGCTTGCATGACATCTGTGCAGTGCAGCACACACCACACATAGTGGCAGTTAATCCCTGTCATGTCAGTCTCTGGTTCATGCTAATTTGCTAGTCAACTTCTCGCTTACTTTTACTATTCATAATTTTTATTTTTCTCTAATTATTTTTTTTAGCTTTTCAGTGATTTTTTCGTATTTGTTTGTATTATAAGTGATAGTGATAGGCTAACTTGTTTTTCTATTTTTAGATTTTTTTAATTAATTACACTAAATAAGTTACTATCAATTACAATATAATTTTAGCTATAAACCATCAAATTTCAATCCAACCAAGCGGCCTCTAGAAATGCTCCTGCTTTTGCGGCTAATGTATGCTGCCAGTTTGATGATAACGAAAATGTTTTAGATGCCGGACTCCCGATTTTCTGTGTGTTGTTTGACGAATAAAGGATATGATCTCCAGGAAACTGCATTCTGTTCCATTTACTAAAAATATGAATTAAACAACTCCGATGCTATATTCAACCATCTGATATATTGGCCTATATAGCAACACCCTGGTTAAGCTCAGCAAATCTCGGGTGGGTTCTTTTAGCTGATGGTTGATGGTTTAAATATTTGAATTATGACTATTCGTGAGAAGTAGTATGTATAGAAAAATAGTTACATGCGATTTTGGGTGGTATAGTTGAACTCAATATACTTTTTACTATAATTTTTCTGTTGACCCGTGTTTAAAAAACGCACTGTTTAAAAACTAGCTTCTATAATATAAGCTATAAACCACAAGCCGAAAAGAACCCAGTCGAGCATATCAACACTCATGGAAATGAATGCCGTTACAGAAGTAGCTCGCCGAATGGAGCAGTGCTGTTTCTAACTTTGCTTCATTTGTTGCATGCCTTGCAAATTTGATCCCAAGTCTATAGTACTGTGCAGTTACTGTTTATTTATTCTGGCATTCTGATGCTCAAATTTATCCCCGCATCCCCTGACTTATTTGGTGTATTATGCTATTTCCATTGCAGCCTGGACCTCCAAATCCATCACCCAACCTGAGTCGTAACCCCTCACCATCTGGTGGAGGCAAGTGGTGTGTCGCTAACGGAGGCCAGTGCGAGCGAGACTGTCTTGCAGAACAATGTCAACTATGACTGCGACTTCATGGGCACCTCCGACCCAAGTTGGTAACAATTGTACATTTTTCCGGGAGTTGATAAATATTATCCAGATATTTTCTTTCAAACTATTATTCAGTTTATGACCCGTCAAATCCAACAATAGTGACTGTCCATTTCACCGCTCTTTTGAACCATTGCATTTCTTACGATGACATATAGGTGGTGATCAGTTGGGCTTAAAAGCTCATGGCTTATGGCTGAAAACACTGTAGCTGGCTGAAAAAAGCACTGTAGCTGACAAAGGCTTATTTAGCATAATTAAATTTAAAAAAATTAAAAAAATAGAAAAAAATATGTTACCCCAATATGTATAATACAAACGAATACGGGAAAAAAAGAACCGGCAAAAAACCTCAACAAAAAGCCAAAAGTTCAGAAAAAGACGAAATTTATGAATAGTGAAAATAAGCCAGAAGCTCAAGCCGAACCGATCAGGGCATAGCCCTCTCTATTTCTTTCAGGAAGGGAGAGCTGTTATATGTCATTTCTTACGATGACATATAGCCCCTGCGCCGGTGCTGCCCTCTGGCTCGCCGTCTATCGAGGGTGTTCAGAATAGATGGGTTATGTCTTTTTTTACTGTAGTTGGTTTATTACTGTATCTAAGTTGGCTTATTTGACATAATTAAATTTAAAAAAATTAAAAATAAGAAACATGTTAGCTCATCACGAATAATACAAAGAAATACGAGAAAAAACCTAAAATAAAACAAAATAATTAGAAAAAGACAAAAAAAATTGAATAGTAAAAAAAAAGCTAATCACGGTAGCCAGGGGTGAGTCTCGCGTCACCGCAACCAGACTGCAACGAGGCCATACTAGACTGCAACGAGGCCATACTGCAGGTGGTGGACGTGGGGCGGACGGCGTCGGAGCTTGCGGAGTGGCGCCAGGAGGCGGCGATGGAGCGTGTGGAGGCGGAGCACCGGAGCGGGTGGCGGCTCTGCGGCGCGACGCGGAAGCCAAGGAGAAGATGGGCGAGCACCGGGCGGCCAAGCACGCTAGGCTGGCGGGCCTCGTGGAGAGCGTTGGCGATGCTTACCCTTTAATAATTTGTCAATTGTTTCGCAAGTATCGTCGTTGTAGTATTTCACGTAGGGTATTCCAAGTATCGTATTTTCTTAGAAAATCACTATAAGCTAGAGATACCAAATTAACAGATAAACCACACACCGATCCAACTACACCAAAAGTAGCTAATCAGAATCTAAGTAACCAGTAGGAGGCCCAGAAATAAGTATTGCAGTTCCTATGTAGTGATCTGACGTCATGTCATTGGAAAATATGTCACTTGATATACAAGAATATATATATATATATATATATATATATATATATATATATATATATATATATATATATATATATATATATATATATATATATATATATATATATATATATAAATAATGAGGGCACCTAGGTGTCTGGACACCTAGTCTCCCTACCTTTGGATTGCTTTTAGATGCGTGCTAGTGTGATTGAGACTTTATATATATATATATGAAGGGATATCACTTATTTCATATCCTATTTTATATTTTTTTCATGGAGTCAGACACAGAGAGCGATACGAGGCTCTCTTCGTTTCTTACTTTTCATTGTTATTGCTCTGGTCATCATGTTGGTTGTGGCAATAGATTCTGAGATCGGTCGATGGGTAACGAGTTAAGAGTATACATTGCATTCGTTTTTAGTGCCATGTAGCGTAGCAAATATAACATGAGTATTTTTATTTGAGAAACATAATATGAAACATTGAAGCGAGTATATATGACGTCTCGTTTCAGAGCTGAGAGAGTTTTACAAGCTTAAATTCAACAAGAAGATGAAAAAACCAGACACAGGTTCACTAGCTATATATGAGCAAGCATTCCCCATTAGTAAACTCAAACTAGTTAGGAAACTGACTGCAGCAAAACACTGTGAAGGAAGAAAAGTTGCTCCAGATTGATTTGATCCCGTAAAGATGACACCATCTCCTCCTTAAAAGGGAGCAATTGATGAACAGCAACTGCTGTCTTCGACCTCTGTACGTTCAAGTGTGCGTGTTCGTGCCGACATTAGTTAGCTAGATTTCTCAGGCCCGTCCTCCTCGTCATCTCCATCTAAAAGAAGGAACGAATGGAAGAATGAATAATCGGGAAACACGTACGGAAGCAAAACAGAGCATGTGAAGAAGCCAAAGCATTAATTAGCGAGCTGGATGAGTGAGCGTACCCGCAGATTTCTCGCCATCGCACATGAAGCCGTCCATGTCTTCATCATCGCTATTAAAAATTAAAAAAAAAGAAATAAGATAATAATAATAACAACAACTAAGAAGCATTATTAATTTGGTGGATGGATGCCCATACCTGGTCTAGTAGGCATCATGTACATTAATTTGAATGGTGGGACGGTTGGGATGGACGTCTGCCGCGTGCCTTAGTGCAGCCTCCGCTTCCTCCGCTTCCGCAGCGTTGGCTTTGCTGCACCAAAGGTGAACGTCGACTTGCTCAAGGGAAAGGAGGTTCCCCATGTCCACATCCAAGCTGCCATTGGCGGCGATGTCAGATGCTCGGACACAGAAATAATAGAACTGAAGCCTTGGCATAGCTCCTCGTGGAAACATAAATGGCACCGACACAAAATGTTGGAACAGGAACCGTCTCAGCCGTGGGAACGCGTCGGCGGCAACCACGAACCTCTCCACTGGCATGTCAATGAGGCCAGACATCCCCCACAGGTTGAGACGAGTAAGAGATGGCAGCATCCCAAGGATCTGAATGTCCTCCCATCGCACTTTGTGCATAGGTAGATCCAAGTCGGAGAGCTGGTGAAGCGATGGCTTAATCCACGTCGGCAGCGTCGAGAAAGACGACCCATAATTTACCGTAAATGTACGGAGGCATGGAGAGGGCACCCAGCCTTCCCGCATGGGCTCGACATCTCCACCAACATGTAGACTTTGGATTTTGCTTAGATTGCTTAGGGATTCCAGGGAAGCTCTATTACACGTGCCATCTTCCCATGTAATCCAGAGCATCCTCAGCTGGGTTAGATGCCCCAGCTCTTTCGCAATGTCTGGCCTGGAAGAATGGCCCACCCACAATTCAACGAGCTCTTCTAGGGACGCCAGAGCCCCCAACCCATTTGGCACTCTCTTACAGCGATTAATATGTAGGCACATCAAATGCCTCAGGCCTACAACACTCGACGGCAATTCACTTATATCAGCTCCATCCAAGTCCAGTGTCTGCAACAACCGTAGCTTCCCAATTTCCACTGGGAGCTCACCAACTTGTGTTTTTCTTAGCCCTAGGTACCTCAGGTGACCTAAATTCCCGACATACCTAAGATGGCGACTTTCCTTGAGATAGCAGCCTTCTAAATCCAATACACGTAAAACATCAAAGCTTGAAAGAGACGGCATTAGATTAATAGCAGGTGGAAAGATAGTAATGGACCTCACTTGTGACACCGAAACAAGAGGTGTGGCTTCATCTGCCTTGCTATTTTGGAGGGATAGCCTGCGAACCTTGCTTTGTGAATTAGACGTGCTTTGCTCAGTACCATCCAATATAGTAACAAAGTTTTCATCGCTTGACAAGGCACAGATGAGATCAAGCACCATATCATGTACACGACAAGCAGGTAGTCTGCCCCTAAAAAGGTCCATGTATAACGGTTGGATCATGCTTCTATTTACGAGCTCATTCAAGTAACTCTCTCCGACCTCAAATAAGCTAGTAGTTCCTTGTTTTTTGGGCTGGACAAACCCTTCAGCTATCCACCTCCCTATCAGCCGAGAAGTCCCAATCTCATAATCTTCTGGAAATACACTTAGATATAATAAACAAGCCTTCAGATGACAAGGTAGATCGTAGTAGCTAAGAGCCAATATCTTTCTCATAGCCTTCACATCAGGACTATTTTCGAGTCCAGCACCAATAGAGTCCAGGACTATTTTCCACTCCCTCTCATCTTGCACTTTGCTGGCCAACAAACTAGCTACCGTGATGATAGCCAATGGCACACCACCGCATTTCTTTAAAAAATTTTCAGATACTCGAGCCAGTTGACCAGGACATTTGTCTTCACCACCAAAAATCCTTCCGTAGAATAAAATTTTGGAGCTAGCTGGACAAAGGGGCTTAAGCTCGAAGGCACCGCCAACTTTCTGGGCAACATAAAAAAGACGGGTGGTTGTGATTACTCTGTTTCCGCGGTCATTCTCAATCAAAGCACATTTGATCACTTCCCACGCTTTTACATCCCATATGTCGTCTATAATAACCAAGTACCTGTGCATGGATGTTGTAACGCACAAGTAATGCATGTATTAGTAAAACTAGCATCGCACACGTCGAATCCATAAAACACATTCTAAAATATATGTAGATATATTTTTGAACGGAGGGAGCAGGAAATAACAAATGTTTCATGGAATGACTGGTGGAGGAATGTAATGTTCAACAGACAGAAAAAATGGAAATGAAAGAATTAGCTTAAATCATGCATGAACGACATGATCTCACTCTAAATTATATTGCAAAACTCACCTAATGTATCCAATTAATTGCTAGAATTCTAGGTAGTAACTGAAATGAAAGACGCGCCAACATTCGTGTATCGAATATGCAAGGACATCGAAGCAGCAAAGAAATTCTAGGTAGTAAAGTTACTGATTTGAAGGGAAGAACTCTGCGATGCGTACGTACCTCTTGCTCTGAAGGAACTCTTTGATCTCGGGGATGAGCTGCGTTTCATCCATGCCTGCGTTATGAATATTTCCATACTTTTGCTTGTCAAATTGATAGAGCATGTCCTTTAGAATCTTCTTCGTGTCAGGTTTCTGAGACACAGAAACAAAAGCCGCGCAATGGAATTGCGCCTTAAGCTTTTGATACACCACATTGGCAAGAGTTGTCTTGCCCAACCCGCCAAATCCATAAATAGAGACCGTCCTCAATCGCTGCTTGGACGCATCGTCACCCTCTGTCAACATCTTGATCAGCTTGTCTCTTGTGGAGTCAGTGCCAACGAGGTCTTTCACATCTTTGAACATAGCCATCAGGCGAGGGTCAACGGTAGCACCAGCGCTGGTGTTGAGCGTCTCGAGCCCGTACCTTTGGCGTGATCGGCTAGCCGCTTGGCGAGGTCTGGGCTTCTTCCATGGCGGCGGCGATCTGATGGAGAGCCTTGCCCTTGGTAAACAATCCGGTGGCCTTCTTAAGGAACTTCTTGACTCTGATCTTCAAGTTGGCGCCGGCGGGCTCGCAGTCACAGCCCTCTTCCACGCGCACCATGAAGGCATCAACGGCGTCCTCCGTATCGTAGGACAGCTCCCTCACCTTGCCTGCCCAGATCCGTATCTGCTCGTCGAGCTGGTCAGAGGGCACCTCGGCCACCTTGCGGAGGACGGCGTGCATCATCGTCAGCTCTATCTCGAGAGACCTCACGCCTTTCTTCACGCGCTTCTCTAGGTTGTATTCATCCTTGAGCAGCTCCCCGAGCTGGGGGAGGAGGCTGCCCATCGCGCTCGTCGCAAACTCCATGCCCCCTTGATTGATTCATCAGATGTGTGGGGTGGTATTGCTGTGCGGAAAGGCGCGATAGCCGACCGAGAAGGGTTGTATAATAACAGATTAATGGACGGAGTTGGATCAATGCGATGCCACCGTCCATCCACCGACACTTCGATCTAGTTATTCGCTTCTTTGTTTTTTTTATCAGCTAGCTCTCTCGTGGTTTGGTTGCTCGAGCAGCAGCACCACGTGCGCGCATATATATATATAAAAAGTTCCTGATAGAAGCCAATACCAAAAAAAAAAAGGCCCTAAACGTTCACACATGCAAAAGTACTCATCCATTGGCGCCTGGAACTACAACTAGTGTAATAGAGCCCTGGAGCACGGTAGAAAAGCACCAAGTAGAAGCCAATATAGATGAGTACTTTTGAAGCACAACTAAAAATTTTATACAAAACTTTCATTTGCATCGCTAACGTGCCAGAGAAATTTGCTGCTAGACTTCATTCTGTACTACGCAACAAAAATCATCGAAGACAGGACATGCAATTTCGCCTACGCCATTCGTCTTCGCCAACCATACAAGCGAGCATTGGTTTTTCGAATGAGCTGAATATTTCATACAAGACTTTCACTTGCACTGCTAACGTGTCATAGAAATTTGCAGCTAGAATTCATTCTATATCTCACAACAAAAATCGTGTATAGCAGAACATGCATATTCGCCTACGTCGTTTGTCTCCGCCAACCATACATATGAGCATTTATTACCGAATGAGCTGAAAATTTCATACAAGACTTTCACTTGTACCGCTAACGTGCCATAGAAATTCGCCACTGTAAATCATTCTGTACTGTGTAAAAAAATCATGGTAAGCAGAACATGTAGTTTCGCCTACGCCGTTCATCTCCGCCAACCATATAAGCAAGCATTTATTATCAGAATGAGCTAAAAATTTCATACAACACTTTTACTTGCACCACTAACGTGCCAAAGAAATTTGCCACTGCAATTCATTCCATACTGTATAATAAAAATCATTAAAAGGAAGGACATACACTTTCGCCTATGCCGTTCAACTTAGCCAACCATACAAGTGATCATTTGTTGTCCAAATGAGCTGAAAATTTTACACAAAACTTACACTTGCACCGGTAATGTGCCATTGAAAGTTGCAATTGCAATTCATTCCGTAGTGTGCAATACAAATCGTAGAAGACATGGCATACACTTCGCCTACACTATTTGTCTCCATAAACCATACAAATGAGTATTTATTGTCTGAATAACCTGATAATTTCCATATCTTCACTTGCACCGTTAATATGTCAAAGAAATTCACCTCTGTAATTTATTTCATATTGTGAAACAAAAATCGTAGAAAACAGGACAGACACGCTTCGGGAGCAGGCTGCCCATGGCACCCGTCACCAACTCCATGGATCGATCGGTACGTAGCTCTCTTCCTTTGTTAGTCGAGTAATAATAATAATACTCCGTCTATTACGATCCGGGGAAAGTGCGAGCGGAGAGCCCTCCCACGTCAGCCCCGCGCGAGCTCCGCCCGGCGCGTGGCCAGCGATTTTTTGCGTACGGTCTGGTGACCTTTTTTGCGAAAAAGCCCCTGCATTTTCCCGAAATTACGTAAAGGTCCTCGGTTATCGCGAAAAGATCCCTGCCAGTTTTTGGCCCCTCCACTTTGCAGGATGGCGCCCTGCGGTTTTCAAAATTACGTATAGGCCCTTATTTATTTACGTACAAGTCCTTACAAGTCCTCGATTTTTTTACGAAAAAGACCTTTATTTTCCCGAAATTACGCATGCGCCCCCGATTTTTTTATAGAACTCCCTGCGAATTATCGTCTCTTTATTTTGGTCCACACGGTAGCTAGCGCGGGCAGCTTAGTATGTATGACGAGGGCAGCTTAAGCTAGCTTAGAATTGAGAATGTGAATTTGTTTCCTATTGCCAGGCAATGAACGTGGCAAACGTGAAAAGCTGAAAAGACAGCTGGAAAGGTTCACATATAGCCAGGCATTGCATGCGGTGTCAGTCAGCATTATTGTCCTTGCCATCGAGCATGTGTGGCCCTCAATCGAGCAGAAGCTCTGCAAGTCCCGACAGTCAGCATTATTGTCCTTAGTATGGCTTTTATTTTTGAAGATAATAACGGATGATAATGATGTTAATAATTACACTTAATGTGTTGTTTGTTTCGACTTCAGTTTTTAGCTTCTGCATTATTATACTTTAATTATATATTTTTCCTGATTTTTGGTTTTTTAGATTTTTAGCCTTTTCATATTTATTTGCATTATCATAATGAGATAAACTATTTTTAATTTTTAATTTTTTAAATTTAATTATACTAATAAACTATTAACAGTTACAGTGCAAAATAAGCTATAAATCAGCTTATTTAAGTCTAACTGAGTGCCCCCTAAAACTTGCCAACTCGAATTGCAGAAAAGCCTAAAACATTTTTTAAACTTTAGGAAGGCTAAGGCCTGTTTATATTGAGAAGCAGAAGCCAATACAAACGTTCTAATTTTTATAAGCCGCTTTTATCAGCCACTATTTTTAATTTCACATATTGTAATGTACTTTATATTTTATTATATCATAATTTCGTAAGTAGCATGGTGGTTTGAATGTTGTAGTGCCTTTATTGCATCGACTTTCTTATATAATGTACTACTATTTATTATCCGTTTCTATTAACCACTTTTAGTAATTAAGCGCAGCCAAAAACTACCAGCAGAAGCTAATATAAATAGATTATAAAAGTTGTCGCGTAAAAAAAAGCCCATGCAAACTAAAGCCACATATGGGTTATTACGAGAAAGGTGACTCACATGCTACTCGTACTCAAATCTTCTGGGACTCGGAGACATGAGACTAAGGGGCTTTTTTATTGGTTTTTATATGGATTTTGGTATGAGTTATGATTTTTATTTTAAAATAAATAATAATGTTTGAAAACAAGTTATTTTTAGAATAAAAGGATGAGCGGTGAAAAAAATAAAGGATGGATACATATGCGTGATGAGAGCGAGAGCCAAGAGAAGTAGGATGCATGATACAGTCATGATCTCTATCTTATTTTTAGAACGAGACAATAGTAAGAAGATCCAGGTGCCAACCGCCCCTGGACGGTCTGGGAACCTCTGACAGCGCTACTTTTATTTGGCTTTTTAGACGGTGTTGACCATTCTTGGATGGTCTGGGAACCTCTGCGAGCGTTACTTATTCAACATTCTAAAAGCCGATGGATCTGACGGCAAAACTCTTTTTTATCTCTTTTATGCTCGCTTAGATTGCTTCCTCAGAGTAACTCCAGCAGGGCCCCTACTTGAGCTCTCATCCTACTTTTGAGGGCCGAGGGGCAAAAAACTCACTCCAGCAGGGCCCCTACTTGAGCCCTCAAAGTAGGGGCCTCAAATCTCCCCTCGAGCCCTCATTCTTGGAGGGTCCGGAGGAGCCCTTACTTTGAGGGCTCAGTAGGCCCCTCTTTGAGTGAGTTTTTGCCCTCACCCTCAAAAGTAGGATGAGGATGACGGGTGGGTCCTATGTGTCATTCCCTCTAAGAATGAATTTGAGGGTCCTGTTTTGAGGGCTTCTGCTGGAGTATAGCCCAAAAAACAGAGCCCTCAAAAGTAGGGAGAGCCCTCAAATAAAAAGTAGGGGCCATGTTTTGAGGGCTACTGCTGGAGTTGCTCTCATTAGCATTACTTCTCTTTTGCAGTTTAGTGGTATTACAGGGCTAAGTTGAAAACTCGGAGATCAGATCATATCAGATCTACAGCAAAAAGAAAGCAACATATTTTAGCAACTTTTCTGTTGCATTCAACTAATTGATACATTGAAGCAGGTTATCCAAATGTTCCAAGTTTGGAGGATTGGTTTGTTCACAGCTTGGCATGCTCTTTTCAGAAACCACTTTTGAAAAGGAACAAAGGGACGCTTCCTGCTCTAAAAAGAATTGTTGACGTTTCTGAAAGGAGCTTCTTTTTGTTCAAAAGTTTAGATTTGAGATGAACATAGTTGTCCAATGAGCTGACCCACTGTTGACACAAAAGTATGTCTCACTGAATTTCCATTTTAATTTGGGACGAGTATTGGCCTAGTGGATTACTAAAACTGAAGCTGGAAATTTTCGTATACCAGTCTTTTTTGACTGAACTACGGCGGGCCTTGCGGTCAGCCTGAACAATTTATTAAACTTCACCCAAACGTCCGGTGATATCAGCAAATAAATGTCGTGTTGGTCGTTTAATTTTGTCAGTTCAAGTTTTATTGCTTTGTAACAGTGACTGATGTTATCTTTGGTGTTACACCGATTCAACGTATTCTGCTGATGATAGGGCTAGAGTATAAGTCCTGCAGTTATCGAAGTCCTATGTTTCCTCTGTATCAAACATCAGAACTCTGACTGTATGATTTCCTTAACGAAATCGGAGGCTTGCCTTCTGTATCTATCAAAAAAGAAGGCAAGGCCTACGCACGTAACAATCAAAGGAAATGTTATGCCATGTACACAATAGACCCCAACAACCCCCGAGACATCTATAAATCACTCAACCGCTAATGGTGCTGCTCATTTCAGTTTATTTTCCCTATTTAGCACCGTAATTAGCTTATTTTGTATTATAACTGCTGTTAGTTTTTTGATATAATTAAATTTAAAAAAATTTAAAAATGAAAAAAATAGATTAACCTATCGCGGACAATACAAAGAAATACCAAAAAAGCTACAAAACCATAAAAAGACGCAATTAAGAAATTAGAAGCTAGAAACCAAAAACTTATGACTTGTGGCTTAAAATTTTGAATTCTAATTGTTCGAGAGAGACAGTACGTAAAGGAAAATAGTCACATGTGATTTTGGTCGGTATAGCTGAACTCAGCATATTTTTTACTATAATTTTTTTGGTTAACCACGTCTTAGAAAAAAACCATTGAAAGTGCATAAAGATATAAAACGAGCTCCATTAATACTCAACCCATTCAATGGAGCTCAAGTCCGCTCTGCAAGTCCGGACAGTCCGTCACTCAGGTCTTAGGGCCCCGCTTATTTCAGCTTCAACTTCTGGCTGCTGGCTTATTTTTCACTATTCATAAATTCCGTCTTTTTCTGAACTTTTGGCTTTTTTGAGCTTTTTTGCTGGTTCTTTTTTTTCCCGTATTCGTTTGCGTTGTCCGTGTTGAGCTTGCATATTTTTTCTATTTTTATTTTTTAAAATTTAATTACACCAAATAAGCTACCTTCAGCTACAGTGAAATTTCAGCCGCTACAGTACAATTTTAGCCATAAACCATAGTTTTTCAGCTCAACCGAGAGGGGAGCAGTACTACTGATGCAACTATTGCTTTTCAACATTGGGTTAAGGAAACCAAGAGATCATGTATCGTTATTAATTATTACTTAGATATGCAGCGCAGCGAGAAAAGAACTTCTGGTCGTTTCAGCTTCAGCTTCTAGCTTATTTTTCACTATTCATAAATTTCGTCTTTTTCTGATTTTTTCTTTTTGTTAGCTTTTCTGCCAGTTCTTTTTTTCTGTATTTGTTTGCGTTGTCCGAGATGAGTTAACATATTTTTTTCTATTTTTAAATTTTTTAAAATTTAATTACACCAAATAAGCCACGTTCAGGTACAGTAAAATTTCAGCCAGCTACAGTGTATTTCAGCCATAAGCCACAACCTTTCAGCCCAACCGAGTAGGGCCTTAGATGGTTGGATTTAACATAGTGTGCGATGGTACAGTAAATATAATCGATGGCTAACGTGTCTGAAAAGTACGGGCCTACTTCAAAGGGCTGAGAGTTGGGCTGAAAAATAGTGGTTTAGGGATGAAATTATACTGTAGTTGGCTAAAATTACACTGTAACTAAAGATGATTTATTTGGTATAATTAAATTTAAAAAATAAAAATAGAAAAAAATATGTTAGCTCATCACGGATAATGTAAACGAATACGGGAAAAAAGAACAAGCAAAAAAACTCAAAAAACCAAACATGTAGAAAAAGATAAAATTTATAAATAGTAAAAAATAAATCAGAAGAAAGAAACTCAAATCAAAATGGGTGAGACGGTAGCCAGGCATTGCATGTGGTGTCGGTGGGCACTGTCCTTGCCATCGAGAATGTGTGGCTAACTGGCTCTCAATCGAGCAGAAGCTCCATTAACACTCAACCCATTCAATGGAGTTTAAAGTCGGCTCTGCAAGTCCAGACGGTCACATGGGTCTTAGGATGGCTTTTTAATGCAGCTTATAAATTTTATTCGTAATTTTTAAGATTATAATGGATAATAGAGATATTGATAACCTATACTTAAAGCTCGGTATATTTCCACTTCAGTTTTTAGCTTCTAATTTACTATTCTTTTTTTTCTGATTTTTGGCTTTTTTTTAGCTTTTTAGTCTTTTCTTTTTTTGTGTTTGTTTGTATTATCTGTGATAGGCTACTAAAAAACCATCAGTAGCTATAGCACAAAATAAGTTATAAGCTAACTTATTTAAGTCAAACTGAGTGCTCCCTAAAACTTGCCAGCTCGAATTGCAGAAAAACCTTAAACATTTTTTAAATCCAGGAAGGGTAAGGCCTGTTTATATTGAGAAGTAGAAGCCAATATAAACATCTTAGTTTCATAAGTCACTTCTATTAGCCACTATTTTTGCTTTCACATATTGTATCATAATTTCATAAGTAGCATGGTGATCTGAATGTTATAGTGTTTTTATTGCACCATCTTTTTTATGTAGTATACTACTATTTATTAGTCGTTTTTTATTAACCTTTTTATTAATTAGATGTAGCCAAAAACTATCACGTAAAAACTAATATAAACGGGTTATAAAAGTGGTCGCGTAAAAAAAAAGACCATGCAAACTAAAGCCACGTATCGGTTATTACGAGAAAGGTGATTCACATGCTACTATGCTAGTCGTTCTCATATCTTCTGGGACTCGGAGACATGAGAGATGAGACTACGGGGCTTTTTTATTGGGTTTTGTATGGATTTTGGTATGACTTATGATTTTTATCTAAAAATAAATAATAATGTTTGAAAAATGCTATATTTAGAAGAAAAGGATGAGCGGTGAAAAAAAAAGTAAAAGAGAATGAGTACGTATGATGAGATCGAGAAGAGTGGGATATATGATGACCCCTATTTTATGCTCAGAATGAGACAGTAACAAGAGAGTAAAGAATCTAAATATTTGTATTGACTTTTTAAATAGAAATTAATAATATGAACGGAGTCTAATGCCTTGTTTAGATAGATGACTGGTCGAGATTTTGAACGTCCAAACAAGAAGTGAAAAACGATCCTATGCTGATCCTGCTTATTTCTCTTTGAAGAAGTGAAAAATTATATAAAAAAGCATGAGATATGCCGGCCGGACCTTCGGCTTGGAGGCAGGCGTGGTATCATGTAGGAGCTCTGACGGCTCGACGCGTTGTGTAAACTAGCCACATAGGCGTGGCGCAACGCCACGTCAGCCACCGTGTAGACCGAAGTAAAAGAGAGAAAAATTCGCAGAAAAAAGAAAGCGCATGGGGTTTTTTCATAAAAAATCGAGTGCCTTTTCGCAATAAAAGGAGACCAGAGGGGGTTTTTCGTAAAAAACCAAGGGCCTTTTCGGAAGAAGTAAGGCCTGTTCGTAATTACGGGAAACCTCGGGTCGCTACCCAGCAAAAAAATATGCAGGGGCTTATTTAAAAAATGCAGGGACCTTTTTCCGATAACGGAGAACCTTTACATAATTTTCAGAAAACACAGGGAAATCGGCTCCCCCGGCCGTACGCGAATTCCCGCACCACGCGCCGGCCGAGGGAGCGCTAGGGGCGACGTGGCCGCGGTCTCCTCCCGTGAAATCTTCCGCTCATATGTCCGGTAGGACTAGAGCCAGGGTGCTTTTTTTTCTTTTTAGTAAATATATTGCAGCTTGCATCAATTTTTGTTGCCCGAAACATAAAGTTTTAGATTTTCTTTCTATAACATGAGTGCAGTTTTTCTAAAGGGTTGTAGGTACAAGCACAATCCTAAGACCTAAAATATGCATCTATATTTGGTGGCCTTCTCGATGGATATGCCAGCTGACACCCAGATCCGATCGGATCAAGGCTTCTTCCCCTTTGTCCATTCTTTTCTTGACGATGAACTTCTTTCATTTTGTTTCTTGCAATGTCCATATAACGCCTCCCTCCCGTACTTTCCTCGAAAATCCATCTAGCACCCCTTAACTTCAAAACCGAGTACTTAGCACCTTGAAGTTTGACAGGAGGGCCCGCTCATCAGCTCCATTTCTCCCCCGTCTCATTCTCTCATCTCGATGCCCAGGCGCCGTGCCACCACTTTGATATGCCGCCTCCATGAGTCTCCACCAAATTCCTCTCGTCACTAGCATCACGTCCACCCCCTCTTAGCTTTCTCCCATGCTACCGTAGCACCACCACCGTCGCCCTCTTCTTCTTTGAAGTCAATCATTGTCTCCCCATCATCACAGAACACCTCCGCCCAAAGCCGGAGCGTCTTTGTTACTATAATCTTTTTCTTACTCAGGGAACCCCACTTTAGGGCGTAAGGTTTTTAACGAGGCAGTAACACTGTATCTGTAAAATATCAAGAAAATTATATTTTTTTCCTTGAAATATTTACGTGCTTGTGTTTTTACGCAATTAATTCAATTTTAACTAATCTTTAACGAGACGGGCATGAGAGGAATGGAGATGGTGGCCGCCACCATCATCGTCGTTGTTGTCTTCATCGTGTGTAGTTATTTCGGGCTAGGCTTGAGCTAGCACGACACGAATACCAGCACGATGGGTTTTGGGCCATGCCTGGGCCTAGCCAGAGGCGAGGCGAGCCGACACAATGGAATGATTGGGCTAAGCCGGCAAGGCACAACGCGGCCCAAAGCGTGGTGGGCCCAGGTCGTGCCGGCATAGCATGGCCAAATGCCTACCTCTAGTCCTGGGGTAGGTATCGGCATGGCAAACATTTTTTTGAGCACAATTGGATGGATAGAAAAAAGAAAGAAAATAAAAGAATGAGGAGTCATGTTTAGATAGTACTCATTTGGATCTATAAGCAAGTCACTTTTAGATAGTACTTGTTTGGATTTATAAGTCTAAGTTTTTGGGTTTTTTAAACTATAATATCCAAAAATGTACAATACCTGCTTAGCTTTTAGTGTAATTAAATCTAAAAAGTTAAAAAATATTATATTATCATAGATAATATAAAAAATAAGAAAAAACTCAAAAAAAATAAAAAAAATAAAATTAAGAAGCTAAAAGTTGCCAGCAGAACTCGTTCCGCTCATTTCGGCTTGAGCTTCTGGCTTATTTTGCACTATTCATAAATTTCGTCTTTTCTATATTTTTGGCTTTTTTGAACTTTTTTGCCGGTTCTTTTTTTCGTATTTGTTTGTATTGTACGTGATGGGCTAACATGTTTTTTCTATTTTTATTTTTTTTAAATTTAATTATGCTAAATAAGTCTCCGTCAGTTACAGTGTTTTTTCAGCCAACTATAATACTTTTTAGCTATAAATCATTTAAAATAAGCTCTTTTAAGCAGGACCTTACCCGTCTGAACTTTCCGCTCGTCAAACTTGAGGTGTGAGAAGTGAAAAAAAACGCGTCCTCTCCATCGGAAGAAGAAGAAATCCTATTTATTTTACTAGCTGCATAAGCGCGGCGCACGCCGCGCTAGCTACCGTGTGGACCAAAGTAAAAGAGACGATAATTCGCAGGGAGTTTCATAAAAAAAAAATCGAGGACACATACGTAATTTCGGAAAAACCAAAGGGTTTTTTGTAAAAAATCGAGGACTTGTACGTAAGTAAATAAGGACCTATACGTAATTTTAGAAACCCGCGGGGCGCTATCCAAAATTTTTTTAAAAAAACAAAACTGGCAAAGACCTTTTCGCGAGGGAAAAGAACTTTTACGTAATTTTTGAAAAATACAGGGAAATTGACTCCCCCGGCCGTACGAAAATTCCCCCGCCACGCGCCGACCGAAGCGCACGGGCGGGGTGACGTGGGCGAGCCTGCGCTCGCGGTTCCCCCCGGGAATAATAGGGGTAAGATATGGAGACTCCAGTGTACATCACTGGCTGCTATGTGACGTCTCACCAAATTGACGCGCTTATTATTTAGCAACAGTTGAAACCATTAATAATAGGCTTACGTACATACCATTAATAATAAATGACTCAAGTCGGTCCTCTGGGTGATCAACGCATCCACAAATATTGAGCTGCTCCTGGAGCAAGTCCTGCAGACCCATCCGTCTCTCCAACCCAATGCAAGGTACGTACCAATTTTGGCTCCCTCCCTCTATCTTGCAAGCTCTAGCTCCCCTATTTTCTGATATCCGAGCTTTGCTCTCATGGTAAAAATTTTGTCCGGCCGGATTTGCAATTTTTCATAGCTCTGTCTTGTTGTTAGCAATTAATGCCCGTCTTTTCTTCTAAGAAATCTAAGAGCAACTCCAGCAGTAGCCCTCAAAACAGGGCCCCTACTTTTCATTTGAGGGCTCCCCCTATTTTTGAGGGCCCAATTTTTTTGCTTCTACTCCAACAGCACCCCTCAAATTTAAGCCCTCAAATCCATCCAATACACACTGACATATGGGACCCACTACTGACAAATCCATTCGGAGAGGGAGGCCGGCGGCACGCTCGGGAGGGAGGCACGCGGGGAGGGAGGCATCGGCGACGGGCGACGGTGACGGGCGGAGAGGGAGGCCGGCGGCGCGCTCGGGAGGGAGGCAGGCGACGGGGGGAGGCCGCGCGCGCTCGGGAGGGAGGCACGCGGGAGGGAGGCGCGCGGGAGGGAGACGACGGCGACGGCGACGGCGGCGGCGTCGGCGATGGGCGAGGCGACGGGCGTGGCGACGGGCGGGCGGCGGAGAGCGGAGGCGGCGTGCACCTCACCTTGCGCGTCGCCAGCCGTCCACGCCTCCCGAGCTCGGCGCCGGTTCTTCTCCTCCGCGCGCGGCAGCCTCCTCCGCGCCTCCCGCGCTCGGCCACTCGGCGGCGCCTCGTGCGTGCTGCCGAGGCGCCTCATGGCGGCGGCGGCCTCGTCGGATCCGGGCTCGGCGTCGGCTACGGCGGCGAGATCGGCCGGATCTACTCGGGCGATGGCGGCGGCGATCGCGCCTCCTCGCCGGCTCGACCTCGGCACTCGGCGCGAGGCCGCTCCTTCCACGGCGCGGCGGCGGCTTCGGGGCGGCAGGGAGAGGGCGGCGGCGGGAAGGAGCAAGGAGGGAGGCGGGACGGCGGGTGGGAGGGAGGAGACGGGCGGAGGCGGGGAAGGAGCAGGAGGCGGCGGAGAGCGGAGGCGGGAGAGTGGAGGCGACGGCGGCGCGGGGCGAGCGGCGGGGCGGCGACGGCCAGCGCGGCGGCGAGCGGCGGCGGGGAATCGGCAGGCGGGCGGGAAATTTTGGGGAGGCGGGAATTTTGGGGTGGAGGCGGGGGAAGTTTCACGAGCGGGAAAAAAACAGGAAAATGAGGGGTGGAGGGGGAGCCCCTAGGAATGAGGGGTGGGAGGGGGATTTGAGGGGCTCCTCAAATTTGAGGGCTCTAGTAGGGGCCCTGCTGGAGTTGCATTTTTGCCTCAAGCCCTCAAATATGAGGGTTGAGGGCTCAAGTAGGGGCCCTGCTGGAGTTGCTCTAATAAAGAGGATAGCTTCCGGTATAACGATTGCTAGTATTGTTCTTCCTTGATGACATGTATTTCGATTTCCAGCATTGGTACGTTAAATCTTTAGCCAAAACTAATGACAGATGATGTTTGGATTAACTTCGTCGCAGGAAAAGGCAGGTAGTAAATCTGAAGCAATGGCAGTGGTGCTGGATGCTTTTGCATCCTACCTCCAAAACATGCTCACCGAGATGGCGAGAGAAGAGGTGGCCATGCTGCTCGGTGTCTCCGGCGAGATCGACAGGATGGGCGTCAAGCTTGGGGACCTCAAGAACTTCCTCGCCGACGCCGACAGGAGGAACATCACCGACCAGAGCGTACAGGGGTGGGTGAGGGAGCTCAAGGGCGCCATGTACGACGCCACCGACATCCTCGATCTCTGCCAGCTCAGGGCCATGGATCAGCGAGGTGCATCCATAGACTTGGGGTGCTGCAACCCCTTGCTCTTCTGCCTACAAAATCCCCTCTTCACCCACGACATCGGCAGCCGCATCAAGGCACTCAACCAGAGGCTTGGTGACATCAAGGAGCGGAGTGCAGCCTTCAGCTTCATTAGCAACCTCAGTTCCTATGAGGACCGTAGCAGCAAGGCACGTGCCTCTCGTTCTGCCAGCCGCGAAACGTCAGGAGAGCTTGATCGGTCGGGTATTGTTGGGGAGAAGATCGAAGAGGACACAAGAAAGCTGGTGGAGATGCTGACAAGAATTGAGGGGGGAACCAGCCGTGAAGACAGCAAAATGATGGTCCTGGCTGTTGTGGGCGTTGGCGGGATTGGCAAGACCACCCTCGCCCAGAACGTCTTCAACGACGACACCATCCAACCCGAGTTCCACAAGAAGATATGGCTGAGCATCAACCAAGACTACAACGAGGCTGAGCTGCTGAGGAGAGCCATCACCGAAGCCGGGGGAGACCACCGTCGTTCTGGAGATGCAAAGACCACGCTTCAGCGAACCCTCAAGGATGCCTTGAATGGGCAAAAGACCTTACTGGTGATGGATGATGTTTGGAGCGAGCAAGCATGGGAGGCTGTGCTCAAAACACCATTGATCAATGCCGTTGCTGAAGGCAGTCGAGTCCTCGTCACCACGAGACATGACACAGTCGCCCGAGGTATGAAAGCCAGGAAGCCCTACCACCGCGTCGACACATTAGGGCTTGACGATGCATGGTTATTGCTCAAGAAGCAGGTCTGTACTTTTTACTTACAGTTTGAGTGGCTAGTCCAGTGATTTTGTGCTGATTTGACCTTCGGATCTTCATCAAGATTCACGCTAAAAATGGTTCAAAAAACTCCCGAATCAAAAAACTTTTAAATGATCCGAAAACTTCCAAGTGTTTCAAAAAAAAATCAAATGATTCAAAAAAACTTTCAACTAGTTAAAAAAACTTTTGATTCGAAAGCTTTCAGATGATTTGAATAACTTTCAACTCGTTCAAATAACTTTCAGTTTGAAAACTTTCAAATGATTTAAACTCAGAATCTTTCAATTAATTCAAAAAATCTTTGATTCAAAAAACATTGAAATGATTCCAAAATTTCAACTCAAACCTTTGCTATTTTCATTTAGAATTTAAGAAATGATTTGGGGAAGACGAATGGGATTCATTGGATGCTGATAGGTTCAAAATTTGAATACTTTTTAACAAAATAGTACTCAAGTGCTCCCTAGACAGCTCCTTGAATTAAGTAGTTTAAACTGCTTGCAGGTAGTCTCAAGTGAGCTAGATGAATCTGATGTTGATATGCTAAAGGACATTGGATTGGAAATTATAGCAAGATGTGGTGGTTTGCCACTAGCTGTCAAAGTAATGGGAGGACTCTTGTGCAAGAGGGAGAAGAAGCGACCTGATTGGGAGAAGGTTCTAAATGATTCCATATTGTCAGTATCCGGAATGCCCCAAGAGCTAAACTGCGCAATATACTTGAGCTATGAAGATTTGCCTCCATATATGAAGCAGTGCTTTCTGCACTACTCCCTTCTCCCTAAAAATACAAAAAATAAAGGGTTCTTTAAAAATAGAGTTGTTAGCATGTGGATTAGTGAAGGATTTCTTCATGGAAACCTGGATGAATCAGAAGAATTAGGAAGCGAGTGCTATAAGGAGTTAATATTGAGAAACCTTATAGAGCCAGATACAAAGTGGGCTGATCATTGGGTTTGCAACATGCATGATGTTGTTCGCTCATTTGCTCAGTATGTGGCCAGAGCCGAAGCACTAGTAACTTATAATAGGGAAACTCTTGATATTATCAGTCAATGTAATTCACATAAGTTTCATCGATTGTCTATAGAAACCAAAGGATCAGAGTTCGATGAATTTGAGTGGAGCTTTTTGCATGCACAAGAATCACTGAGAACACTAATATCAATTGGCCAATTGAAGATTAAGCCTAGTGATTCATTGATTACTTTTTTGAAACTACGGACTCTACATATAGAATCTGCAAATGTTGCTGCATTGGTTGAATCTGTGTACCAACTTAAGCACCTGAGGTATATGTCCCTAAGATACACTGACATATCTGGACTACCGGAGAACATCAGCAAGATGAAATTCTTGCAGTACATTAGCCTTCGTGGTTGTGAAAGTTTCACGAAACTTCCTGATGGCATTGTAAAGCTAGGGCAGCTGAGCTATCTTGACCTTAGCTACACAAGTATAAACAGTATACCTAGGGGATTCCGTGGTCTAACAAATTTGAGGAAACTACGCGGGTTTCAAGCCCACGTGGATGGTGATTGGTGTAGTTTGGAGGAGTTGGGGCCACTTTCCAAGCTCAAGATTCTTGGATTACAGAGTTTGGAGAATGTATCTACTGCCTCGTCCGCCGCAAAGGCCAAGCTTGGTGAAAAGGCGCATCTTACCGATCTATTCTTACAATGTGCCAACAAACTGGGAGATGATGGGTTGGTCAAAGAGGGAGAAGGCGTCTCTGATGAGGAGCAGCGACGAATTGAGGAGGTGTTTCGTGTGTTCTGCCCACCGCCATGCTTAGATCTTCTTTGCATCTGGGGATATTTTGGTCGGCGGCTCCCAATGTGGATGATGTCGACAGCAGTGGTGCCCCTCAAGAACTTGAGGATTCTTGGGATGGATGACCTGGCCTGTTGCTCCCAACTGCCCGATGGCTTGTGTCAGCTCCCCTGTTTGCAGTTCCTTCAGATCCTCCGTGCTCCAGCCATCGAGCGTGTTGGGTCTGAATTCCTACAACCCATCCATCACCACAACCATCATTTGGTGGCTGCATTTCTGAGATTGCATAGGATGAAGTTAATAGGAATGGTGGAATGGAAGGAGTGGGAGTGGGAGTGGGAGGAGCAAGTGCAAGCCATGCTTGTCTTGGAGGAGCTTTGGCTCGATGGTTGCAAGTTGATGCATGTTCCTCCTGGCCTTGCCTCCCATGCAAGGGTTTTGAAAAGGCTATACGTACTCAATGTGTAGCACCTCAACTCTCTGGACAACTTTGCTTCTCTTATTGAGCTTGAGCTGTATAAGAACCCCAACCTCGAGAGGATCACTAATCTCCCCAAATTGCAAAAGCTTGACATCAGCTGCTGCCCAAAGCTGAAGGTATTGGAGGGCATGCTTGCACTCCAAAGACTCCAGCTATGCGATTGCGACATGGAAACACTCCCCACATACCTGAAAGATGTAATCCCAAGGCATTTGCAGCTAGAATGCAGCCTAGCACTGCTCGTGTCCATGGCCGCGGGACCTTGTGGCCTTGAGTGGGACAAGTTCAGCCAGGTCGAGCATGTCAAGGCCTATGCAGGCGATGGAGACAATCCAAGGAAATGGTACGTGTTGTACACAAAAAGAGATCCCTCCTACAACTTGGAGACAAATATCGTTGTCAGCTCTTCCGGATCTATAGGTAAACTAATACAACTGCTTTTTGGATCTATTCATTTCAGTTGCTTTCTTAATTTCCATTTGTTGATTCCATATTCTTTCATCCATATGCTAGCCTGAATGCACCTCCTACTTTTCCTTATAGTTCTTGAAAGAAATATTTCCAACCTTTTCATTTCTCTTGACTGTGTTGTTTCAGAGGATGAAGAGGAATAGGATGTGCGCGGAAAAACCATTGAGAAAGGGGGGAATATAAATTAAGGAAATCACGGAAAATTAATTGGCGACCTTGTCATTCTCATGCCATACCATTGCCCTTTGTGCCATTAGTTGGTCTAGATGGAACAGTGAAGAATGAACCATCGGCTATTTTAAACAAAAGAATAATCCCTAGACAAGGAGTCGTTGTGACTCAATGATTGATCCATTGGCAGAACCTAACTTAGGAGGATGCTACATGGAAGGATGCTAGTTTTTATCAAAGCGACATTTCCGGGCTTCAATCCTCGAAGACAAGGATTTATAAATTGTCAGGTTCAGGCCTTAACCGAGTTACTTCAGACGTAAGTCTGCACTCCATGTGGCGCTTGGCCGAATTCATCTTCAGGGACAGATCGCAAGTGGATCCCCAAGGGCATCGGAGGGAAAACAGTATTTACTATTGATCATCATTTTACCCTTTCGATTAGCTGTGTCAATTCTGTAACTAATAAATGCGGCTCTTTTTTTTTACCCGTCCAGATCCGCAATGGAGGGAACCAACCCAGAATTGGTGTCTCACCCTCCTCGCCGCGCGGCTAACCCTAGCCACGACCACGACGCCATGGCGCTTGCCGACCGGATCCGGCGACCACGGTGGAACGGAGGTCGCGACCACTCGCCTCCTCCTCAACAAAGCTACCCTTATCTCCTAATTCGGCAAGGAATTCTTTCCCTGCCCCCCGTATCTCAGATATTGCATTGCGCTGCATGCACCCAAGGCTCCCAACGCCGCACCTTGCCCCGCGCCCCTTCCTCTCTGTCCCGCCTCCGCCAGTACAGCCCCGACTAGGCCATCCGTCCCTCACACCGCTTCCTGATCCCCCGTCCCATCTATAGCTTTTGCTTTTCCATGTTGTTTTCGTCTTTTCCCATCTTCATTAGTTTTTTTTCCTATCTGTTTTAGGGCTTCTTCTCTTTTCTAGGTTACCAAGAATTCAAAACAATATCGCAAATTGCAAATGATAATTTTTTTAATGGCAACCATGGTTCTTCTTGCTTAAGTTCTCACAGGAAAGAGTATCATGTACCTCTCTCTTCAGTTTGTTAACAACTTTTGTTAACAATAAAGAGTTTGCTATGTTGTATTTTTTAGTAGATTAGAAAGATGGGTCCGCAACTTGGGGAAATGTATTCCTACTTCGTTTTCTTTTGATCGGTATACAGTTCAGAATATTTAAATCTATTAGAGGCACAAATAGACGCACAGCAGTAAGTTTCTATCTCTGCATTTCTTCGGTTCTAGGAATGATGATTCATGGGTGCATGTGAAGATTTAGTTTTACAGCAAGCAATCATGTCTAATTTTACCTATTGCACATGATTGCTGGACAATGTCGTTCTCGATGGAAGGCATAGGGTTTGCTTAACAATGTCGTTTTGAACCTGTACAAATTCTGCCTCTTGCTTTGCCCTTCAATGCCATTGTGGTCATGCCATTTTGTATTGAATTAAGTTGCTATGTCGGCAGGGTTTTTTGGCAATCAAGTACTGAAGTTGCGTTCTCGTGGACTTGCAGGGATCTCTCCCACGAACGATGCTCCCCGGCTTGCTGCAGGTAAGATCTATTAATGTGGTGCCACTCTTCACTCTATATGATGTTAGTTTTCCTGCGCTTAGTTTTTTTTGCTATTTCGTAGAATTATTTTATACTACTATAAAAAGCCTAAAGTTTAGATCTATGCAATAAACCAACCTTTCGGGAGCTTTCGCTGTATAATGCTTGAAAATTATACCGACACAAACTTTACTTCCATCCTAACATATGCTTTGCTGACTTGGTTTCTTTACCAAAGTGAATTAATAACTGTTGATTGTCATACTGCAGAATGCAGCACTTTCTGGTGGACTTACTTTGTTCAAAGGCTAAAATCTGAGGCGTGAAAAGCAGAAATCGTAAGAAAGCATGTAATGCTCATCACGGTATAGATGTGAAAGTATTTAGTGATATGATGCTCAATTCCTGAGTGCATTTGAAATAATTTCAATGCTGTCATTTGTTTCATTGCCAGGTTGATGACACCAAACTATCAAATGTGGCCTCCCCAGAGTCCCTACCTATCCAAACAAGCCCAACATATTTTGCATAGGTAGAGGTTCGTAACATTGTATTAATGTGGACTTTTGATGGGACATTGTTGTTGTGTTAAAGAATTAGAATGTTTGTTTAGGAGGAAAGTAATCAATGTAGTTATGTAGGTCAGTGAAATTGAATGACTGTCATTACCGTTTTGCTTTGTGTGTTTCGTTCGCCGACTTATGTTCTGGGCCGTGGTGAGCCAACCATATGTTGGTCCAACTAGTGTTCTCTATTGCTGACCTTGATGGGCCAAATTTTCAGTCGTGCTAATACATCTCGGCCCTATTTAGTGTCGTTGAACAACTAGTTAAATGTCAACTAGTGATGGCAACGGGCACAAACCCGCTGGGTTTTGCATGCAGATTGCAGACAGTGCAGTGCTTAGTAAGTCAACAATAAGTTCAATTTATATGCTAATATGCATGAAACAAGCAACGACAAATCCACAACCCACATCACTAGTTCACTCCATCAATTCTCAGTTCATAGTTGGGCTATACCGTATGGGGCTATGAGCTGGTTTGCTGGGAGTCTGGGTTTATAACTCATATGGGCCGGGTTTATATTACCCATGGGTTTACAGGTTCGGATTAGGAACGTACCCGAACCCGGCAAACCCGATGAGTTGGACTTTTTGCCTATTAAAAGACCCATGGGTTAGGAAATTGATTCAGATCTATACCCTAATAGGGTAAAAACCCAATGGGTATCGGGTTCCGGGTACCCATTGCCATCTCTACAATGTCAACTAAGAAACAAAGACATGTACGAATTAAATTCGCCACAGCATCGTCAACTTATCACATGGCAACTAAGAGCGAAAGGTATCAAAATCCCAATACACTTGAGATTACTTGTTCCAACAACTCAAGGTTGTCTAAGGATGTCACTGATTAGAAGGCAATGTTTAAACTCTCGGAAATTTCATCATTGGCGTCAAACAAACGATGAGGGCAACCTGGACCAAGAGAGTACTGCAGGTTTTTTTTTTAGATGAAGGGAAAATTTCATTAAGAGAGTACTGCAGGTTACATGGTGAACCAACAGCAAAACATAGGACTCACTCAAAGCAGTCCAATTGGGAACAAGGCGCCACAACGGAGTACGCTATAGGCCATGGGCCCTAACAGTCCCATTCATCTGCCTCACTATGATTCCCTAGTCGAGTCATCTAGATGCCCACATCAATGGTTATAAGCTAAACCCCCAAGATACAACATTCTAGGATGCCTTGATACAGGTACGGCGATATGATATTTTTCAAAAACAAGTATATGTTGATACAACAAGTGTGTGTCTATATATATATATATATCTATATATATATATATATATATATATATATATATATATATATATATATATATATATATATATATATATATATATATATATATATATATATATATATATATATATATATATATATATATATATATATATATATATATATATATATATATATATATATATATATATATATATATATATATATATATATATATATATATATATATATATATATATATATATATATGCTAGAGAGAAGGAGAAACTGATATTACATTGATGAATTGAATGCTATATATTCCATTAATCAACCTAGCAAGAATAGCTCTTTCCAGTTGGTACTTTCGGCAGCATGCATCAGATTTCCTTGTATCTCAGATTTGCAATGGTATAACCATCAATGCTTGGCTAGTAATGAAAAAAAATGAAAATTGAAAAGTTTAAATAACATATCACTTGGCGCATACCCACTTGGTTGCAAGAAAATATTTGGTAACAACTCCTGATCCCGGTTGCAAAACTTGTTTTAATCCATGGTTTGACCTAGGCAAACAAAAGTATGACCTCATATAAGTTGAATCCTCTATCGCTAACCTTGCACATGATAAGTTGTAAAATGAGTCAGCAGAAAATGTAAAGATCTCATAGATAGGTTATCTCTAACTGGAGTTAACTCGTCATTAATATTAGCACAAAATTACTCACTCATAGCATGATTTGTATAGAAGCATAGCTATAAACAACGAGCATTAATTGACAACAATGACAGTGAGATATTCTGTTTCCTACACCTCATTTTCTTTTCTCTGAAAGCACTTTTCTGTCATTGTTGCTATCAGATATTCATAGGACTACGCAGTCATGTTGGTATGGCGAATTTTATTGACAATGAGCTTTCATGGACCATACTAAGGTGCAATTGTGATGGGCGGAAGTTACATTCTGCCCAGAAGATTAGGGTTAGGGAGGATTAGTAGCCTCCGCATGCGAGAGGAAGGAGGGCTGGGTCGGCCGTCTATTGGGCCGAAACGTAATAGGCCAAACCGTATCGACACCGTATCGCTGTTTTTGATGTATCGGAATATTTACTGTTTATTTATTCTTTGCTGAAATGTACCGATACTTCATCAATACGTATCGCCGTATCGGATACGACACCTCTGAGACGTATCGGTACTTCCTAGACAACATTCATATTTTCATATGTAGTAGTTTAAACCTGTTAAGAATACAACTAATGTGCTGTCAGCTATATTGCTGCTATATACAACATTCAGCTTTTCTTATGTAGTCCATTATTTTTCAATCATTCATGAATATGATTTTCAAGCCTGTTAAGAATACAACCAATGTGCTATGTCTGCTATATTGCTGCTATACATTATATATTAACATTGTATTAATGTGTATTTTTGATGGGACATTGGTGCTGTGTTAAGATACATTAGAATGCTATTTTAGGAGGTAAGTAGTCAATAGATAGGTCAGTGAAATCGGATTGTTCGCCGACTTTTGTTCTGGGCCATGGTCAGCTAACCGTATGCTGGTCCAAGCAGTGTTCCATGTTAGGCCGTAAAATTAGCTTGAATTCGGTCATTTTGAACCCGAACGGGCCGCGCTAGTTTTGACCGGGGGCCTAAGCGCCTTCTTTATGGGCTTTGATGGGCCGAAATTTCTTTTAGTCTATCGACACACATGGTTCCAGGCACGCAAGTTTATTTGGCATTAAGGTAGTGCTCACCGAGAGAAATTGAAGAGCTGACGAGCCTGTGTCAACGCCACTGCAGACGGGCAGTCGCAGGGGTACCCAGGGATGCTCCGGCAATCCTTATGCCACCGGTGGATGCACAAGTTTGTTGATTTGTCCGCAAGCATTATTGCCGAATTTGTTGTACGGATAATCCGTTTTTTATTCGAAAATACATAAATATACCCGCGAGAAAATTTTTTACAAAAATAGTCTCCAGTCGCCACCCCATTGAGCGACTTATGCCTTTCGCCCAACCGGGACGCGACAGCATATCAGTCGCTGGGTGATTGAGCGACTGCAGGTAGTCGCTTTCCTGTTAGGCGACTGCATGGCAGTCGCCCAATGGATGGGCGACTTATAAGCGCAGTCGCCCAATGGAGGGACGACTTTACTCAGTCCCCGTGATTTTTTAGAGTTTTGTCAATTTTGTAGTTTTAAACTAGAAAAAAATATGGTATAGTTGTAATAAAAGTTTATGTTTATTGTATGTTGTAGGTGCATTAAAAATTTTGAGAAATTTTTTTAAGAACAATTGACTGTAGAACGTTTGATATATACATTGGCAAGTGATATTTTCATGTTACTAAGAATTAGTGTACGAAGAGAACTGGTATGTTAATATTGTTAAATGACTTGCTATCTGAATCATTGAATGCGAACACACGAGATAATAACCTTATGTGAATTGAAATAAACTTCATAATACAGTTGGGAGTAACATGCCGCGTACATTTTTATTACATGAATAACATATAGCATGATATGCGACTAGCCCACCCAACTTCTCGTACGACCTACTGTGTGAACCGGGGCCACTTTCCCTTCCTCGCCACATTTTGTCTACTGGGTGTAGCGTGGTTGTTTCCCCTTTTTCTCCCGCCTTGAAGATGGCTCCGCTGCATCCTTCTTCCTGTCACTCTTGGACTTGAGAGCTGCCTCACGAGCTTCAAGCTCTTCCTCCTGACGCTTGATGGCTGCTTCACGCAGACTTAGCTGCTCCCGCCTCCTTTGCAGCTCATCCTCCTTGCCCCTCAGACGGATTTGGTCCACCCTCACGCGACGCTCTTGCTCAAGCCGCATCTGTCGTTCCACCTCGCGAGCCTGAGTCATCTTGACAAAGTATTGTCCTTTGTTTTCCACCTCCGTTGGCCGGTTCCGTGGCCATGCCGGCGGCACCCGATCCACCCATTCGATGAACCTGCAAGCCTATGTGTGGCATGGTAGATGTCACGGATCAAGTTAAAAAACGATAACAGGAAACAAATGATTTAGTTGTCGTCCTTACCACGAAGTCGTCATCGAGGTCTGGACACTTGAAGAACCTACGACCGTAGTTTGCTCGTTGTACTGGATCTGTGCAGACGCCCAACATCGTCCTAAAGCCGCAATGGCACTTCGGGCGCTCATGCCACTCCGGCACTCCAAATGGGTCGGACCTCCAGGAAGACATTGTTGTGTAGTAGTATTATGATGGCTAGAGGAGGAGATGTGGTATGGAAGACATAGGAGTCCTTTATGTAGACAGGTTATCTGGTGCAGTGGGCATAGTCCATAGAGAGGACCACATGGGAATCTCTTCGTTTTTTAAGGATTGCAGTGTAGCAATAAATGTCCCTATGAAGGCTTTTAAGAGCCTGTAGTCTTGTAATAAATTCATATCTTGGACCATTGAACGTATGTGGTACAACGTAGCCGTTTTAGTCGTTTGCAGGGAAAAGTCGCTATGAAGGCTTTTCACTGCGCAAAGCTGGCATATTTTGTCATCTCACTGACCAAAGCTGCCCTGTTTTGTCATCTCACTGAGCAAAAGCTGACCTCATTTGTCATGTCACTGAGCAAAGCTGGGCCGTGTTGTCATGTCCCTGAGCAAAGCTGCACTCTATTGACATCTCACTGAGCAAAGCTGCCCTTTTTTCACGTCTCTGAGCAAAGCTGCACTCTATTGACATCTCACTGAGCAAAGCTACCCTTTTTTCACGTCTCTGAGCAAAGCTGGCCTCTATTGTCACATCTTACTGCAAAGCTGGCCCCTTTTGTCAAGTATGTACGCATAACTGTCATATTTTTTTTGTGGTCACTGCATTAAGCTGCCCCGTTTTGCTATAAGTAGCACGGTTGGGGTCCCATGACATTGTAAATCGAACAAAGAAGTACCCTCTCTTTCGTGGTGAAACATACTATGTCGGAAGCCGAGGGGCCAGTGGGATTTGGGTCACCGAAGGAAGACATTCCCTTAGAAAGGAGGGAGATGTTCGGTCCACAGTACCGATTGATTCCAAGCCGGCGTGCTCAACCAGCGTGGCCAAAATGCAGACACAATGAGTACGCGGTCGTCCAGATCTTGGATTCACCGAACGATGACGGGCGACGTTTCTTCCGATGCTCACGCTCCGGGGTACAAATTAGTAATTTTACATTTTTTATTGCTTATGGACCCTCGAAGTTTACCGTCCTTTGTTTTGCAGATGGCAAAATGCGACTTCTCCCGCTGGATCGACCCTCCTCATGACCGGTATGTTGATCGTTATGTGGATACATTATGGGCTCGAATATGGGACTTGGAGTACCGAATGGAGAGTCTCACTGAGGAGAACAACGACCTCCGCGAACAGATGCAACGCGAGAGGGGCAACGAGGAGGTCGTGAATATAGGAAGCTCTTATAATCCCACATGTTGCTGCACGAACCCGAGCTGCATATGTGCATGCCACTACCACGACGGCCAGCCACGTCCGAGGCGGCCCCCTCAGCAATTCTCCATGTGGGTGCCACGAGGCTCGTTTGGTATGTAGGTCACGAGGGTTATGGTTGTGTCGTATTTTAGTTCATGTATTTGTTCATGTGTTGATGCTGTGGCGGTAGGACTGTCGTGTTGATGTGTTGGGTGTACTACTTTCCATAAATTATGTATGTGCAATGTATGTGTTGTTTCGTGTTGTAAGTGCGTGACGCCTTCATTTTCTGTGACCTTCATATTCTGTGGCCTCTTTCCATAACGATGTAATGTGCAACGTTGTTAAGCATGTGATGGATTGGTTGTTATGTACGTGGAGTTGTTATCACAAGCAAAAAAAATTGCAATACTTAACAGGGAAACATTACGTTCCACGAAATAAGTGCATTACAGAAAAGGGATGTAACATACAAGGTTTACAAATGGTACATGAAATTTAGCATGCATTACAACACCAACTACCGATCCGGACATGCATTGCATCGTCTAGCTGTGTGCCCCTCCTGATCGCATCGCCCACAACGTGCACCAGATGTTCCAGCTTGTGATTCGTCCATGTCATTTCTAATACGTCAGCTCTGTCACCGACCCTTCCCACTCTTCAGCATGTTAATATCCGGAACCCAGGTCCTCGCTGAAATGTCCAAAGTGGTGAAGTTTCCCACCGCCCTGAACTCCCAGAGCTCCCCACACCAAGCTTGCAGTATTCTCTCCTTGAAAAAGTACTCGGACATGAAGTTGGAAGGATCCATGCCAACGGTTCCGCATGCAGCGAGGACATGAGAGCATGGCCTGTGTAACAACTTAAGCTTGTTGCATGTGCATCTAGGTTCATTTGCATGATCTCCAAGGCATACCTCGTGAGTAATAAGTGAACGAGATGTCCCAAATCCGGCTCTGTCACGGAGTATCACCTCGAAACGATGCTCCCTGTTGCCCATGATATGCACTGTGTGCAATTGACCCTTCTGTGCCTTCGTCTCCATGTACGCGGTAATTTTTAACGAATACAGGACTCCGGGATTAGCCGCATGAAGTGCGGCGCTCGCGTGCCTCTCCCTGAAGTAGCGGATTGTGCTGTGAAGAACACCTTCCACGATGGCGACAAGGGGCTGAGAACGGAGACCCCTGATAACCCAATTTTACACCTCGGCAAGGTTAGTTGTCATTATTCCGTACCTTGCGCCATCCGTGTCGTGCAACAGCGACCACTTCTCTAATGGTTCCCCCTCGATCCACTGCGAGAAGCACTTGATGTTTCGCGCGCTCCTCCTTCTTGGACCACTTGGGTTAGACTCATCGATTGCTAGCAAGAATTGCGGTTGTGCCGCCCCAGGAGTGACCGGCCCCTTGCTCCTCTCGTCGACGTTCTTCCTGGTGTGCTCATCCAACAACCCCCATAAAGCATCAAATTTTCTTTCTTGGTTCTCGCTTAGCCACCTCTTGAATAGCTTCATCAAAGATTGTTTCGGAATTGCTTGAAAAGTTTGCCCCTAAGTGACGATCGCACCACCGGTTCCTCATGTCCGCCAAGGAACGCTCTCCTTAGGGTCTTCTTGAAGTTTTCAGACGCTTTATAATACCGTGCGTGGCGATCATGGATTACGCACACACCAGGATGGTGCCTACAACTCCAGCCTTCACATGTCCGAGAAACCACACCACTCTTATAATTCTCACTCTCCACAAATGCAATAGCGCGCAATATTGGATTGTTACCGCAACGCCTATGGCCGTCGAGCGCCCTTTGTATTTGCTGTCAAGAAGGTCCCATCTACAGAGATCACTGGCAGCATGTGCTTGAATGCTTCAATGCTAGCACCAAATGCAAACAATGCTCTCTGCAACACTGCAAATCCTAGTGGACTTATGGACGGCTTCTCATGCACGACGACGTACGTGCCCGGGTTCCTTTGTTGCAACACCTTAAGCATACGAGGAAGGTTGTCGTACGCCGCCTCGAAAGTGCCAAAACGTTTTTCCAACGCCTTTTGCTTGGCACGCCACGTCTTCGCGTAGCTAATCTTATACTTGAATTTATTCTCAATAGCTAACACAATATGTGTTGCCGCAACATCTTTCTTCTCCACTATCTTCCCATACATCAAATTGGCTATAAATCCGGACGTTAGGTTACGATGCCTCGCCAAGACAGTGTTCAGAATGCAGGAGTGCGGCTCCACCTTGGACACAATCCAGTGAGTGTCATACTTGGGTCTACGTCGTGCACCTCCAAGGACAACCACCGCCGCACTTCACGTTGTAATCGCTCCCGCTTGATTTGACGACGCGAAATGTCCGTTGCATTGAAAGGGCCCAAAGCTTGATGGCATCCTGCAGCGCTTCCTTGTCAGCAAACATAGCATGCACCCGAACCTCTGTCTCATGATACTCCCATGGTGATTCATGCTCATCATGTGCGGAAACACCCTCCGCATTAAACCGGTTCCATTCCTGGGGGATAGGAACTTCTTCATCATCGGAACTATCCTCCTCGTCGTCCTCTACAGCTTGCTCTTCATCCCATGCCCTCTGGTCATCAGATTCCATCTGCTGCACGATATACTCATTATGCTCTCCTTCATCAGCTTGCCCAGTTCCGTCTCTATAGCTTGACAGCTGTAACTCTCCTCCATGTACCGCATCGGTTTGCCCAGTTCCCTCTCTATAGCTTGACGGCCGTAACTCTCCTCTATGTACCGCATTGCCTTCATCATGAGCAACTTCATCAGCTCCACCAACGTGCGGCCCGCCCGAGCTGCTAGCACCTCCCGAAGCATAGGCGGACGCACGAGCTTGCGCATCTGCTTGTAGTGAGCACGGTTGCACAAGCAATACACACTCGTATCCACGGCGCCGGCACCCTTGCACAAAGCCCTTCCACGAAGCAGACCGCACCAATGTCTTCAACTCCCATCTGATGTCAGTGGGAGACCGGCTCCAAAGCCCTTGCACAATGACGCTGCACACCTCGGGATCCAATGAAAACCTCTGGGTCAGCCAATGCTGCACATCTGTCATTCGAGCATTCTCGTCATCCGGAAGTACGAGAGTGACTTGCGGAAAATCGCTCAAATCCACACCATTCGGACCTTCACGAATCATTCCAGCACCATAATACACTCTCAATGTAGTACTGGCCATTAATGATGTAGGCCTACATGTATGATTGAAATTTACGACATGTCAAATAACATCGTTCAACACTAAACTAAACTTTCTATACTAAAAAGGGTAGTAAAATTTCCATACTACAAAATGTTCCATACTACAAAATGTATACTACATCTACAATTTTTACTAACACCAATATTTCATCTAAATAATAGTGTAAATACAACCTAATTAACAAAAATACCTGGATCCAAATCGATGGAAAAGCTTGGACTCCTTCTTCCTCCCTCACCACCTCCTTCAACCCTGTCCTCCTCTCCTTCTCTTCTCCCCTCCCCTCCTTTTCTTCCCCTCCCTCTCTTCTCCCCTTCTTTTCTTCCCCTCTCCTCTCTTCTTCTTCTTCTCTCTGGCTCTCTGCGCAGAATGAGGGCTCTGGGCATGTACCAGGGAAAGTGGTAGGTGGTAGTGGGCGGCAGTCGGTGGAATATGCGGATATCCACCCCTGTCGCCCTACCGTACAGCGACTTCAATTGCAGTCGCTTAACCGTACAGCGACTTCAATTGCAGTCACTCAACCGTACAGCGACTGCATTAGTCGCCCAACGGTTCACACATTCCCCAAATGTCGCCTCCCGGTTGGGCGAAAGGCATAAGTCGCCCAATGGGGGGCGACTGGAGACTATTTTTGTAAAAAAATTTCTCGCAGGTATATTTATGTATTTTCGAATAAAAAACGGATTATCCGTAATCTTTGAAGCTATTATTGCCAGATGACTAGTAAGTTCTACGCTGAGTTCCAGTCATATTTCGATGCTTATCTCACTCAAGGTAATTAGTCCATAGGATTTCCTTAAAAACAAAATAATCGGTATGAAGCTACTTTTAAGATACGAGAACAGTTATATATGAATTGAAATTTGGAGTGCATACAAATTCCAATTCAAACTCAAAAATTAATGAAGTTTTTAATTCTATATAAGTTTAAATTCGGAACAAAATTATATTGGATTTTAAATTCAATTTGGAATATATACATATATAATTGAAACTCTGAATTGATAAAAAAAAGTCATTATAGAGTCAAAATGTAGTCCCAATCATGTCAAAGTTTGATATGTACAAGCTAAACAAGTTAATGGCCTTGGAAGTCCTATCTAAATCCAATTAAAATTGGTACAAGTTTTCTATGGAAATAACAATATTTAAATTATGACTAGTGCACTTAATAACTAGCATCTTTTCCGGGATGAGGTCACGAAAGTAGGGCCCACGAGGTGTGTTGCTGACCTTTTCCTTCCGCAGGGTATAAAGCTTCCTGATGAAGTGTCGTGCGAGAAAAGGAAATTTACGAGTGGAAAAGTGAGTGCTAGGTATGGGAAAAAACTGCCGGCGGCTGGAAGACGAATGAGCTCGTGAGAAGAAATCTGACCGTCACGTACAAGAAAATCCAGTAGCTCGTGCGTCACCATCGGCGGACGAGCGTGTTCACAAAACCAGAATTTTGGTTATTTTTAGCCTCTTGTACCACGTTAATACTAAATTTGGTCTCTACACCACCATAATACCAAATCTCTGTTCATGATTTTTTTATTTTTTTTGTACCGAAAAGCAAATAAAACCCAAAAAATAGGGTAACAGTAGTCGTGCGGGGACCACACGACTACTGTTCACAAATTTTTTTATTTTTTCATAAAAAAGAAAACCAAGTACTGTTCATGTTTGGCCAAAAAAACCGACTATTTGTAATTAAAAAAATCTGAGACTATTCAATTGTTGACCTATTTTTTACATATATTTTTCAATAAACGGCCCAAAAAATTGGGTGACCGCACAAGTAATGTTGACCTTTTATTCAAAAATATAAAAAAAATAGGTCAACAATAGTCGTGCGGTCGCCCTATTTTTGGGGCCTTTTATTGAAAAATATAAAAAAACGACAGCAATACTCGTGTGGTTGCCCCTTTTTGGCCTTTTATTGAAAAATATTTAAGAAAAAGGTCAACAGTAGTCATACGGTCGCCCGGTTTTTTGGGTCTTTTATTGAAAAATATAAAAAAGGTTAAGGCCTACGCACATGATGAATACAATGAAAGGAAATGGTATGTGCTGTACACAAGAGATCCATACAACTTGGAGACAAATATAACCCGCTTTACCATATCTGGAGGTAAATTAGCACAACTGCCTCGTCTTAATTTGTTGCCTTGCTCTATTCATTTAATTTATTTCCTTAATTTCCACTTGGTGTTTCCATCTTTCATCCTTAATTTCTCTCGACAGCATTAGGGGACGAAGAGGAAGAACAAGGGCAAGAATATCCGTCCGAGGCATGCTTGCTTGCAGAAAAATGAAGTGGCCTCGATCATTTTATTTCCCCAACTTCTTCGACCAGACCAGGACCATGCACTGACAGGCTTGTTCCTATTAGAAATGAAAACATGTTAGCCCTCTCGATAGACAAAAAAACTGTCTTATTTAGTAGATTAGAGTTTGCTATGGTGTATTATTTAGTAGATTAGAAAGATGGGTCCGAAACTTGGGGAATGTATTCCTACTTCGTTTTCTTTTGATCGGTACACAGTTCAGAATATTTAAATCTATTAGGGGCACAAATAGACGCAAGTTTCTATCTGCATTTCTTCGGTTCTAGGAATGATGATTCATGGGTGCATGCGAAGATTTAGTTTTCACAGCAAAATATCATGTCTAATTTTACCTATTGCACAGATTGCTTGACAACGTCATTCTCAATGGTAGGCATAGGGTTTGCTTGACAATGTTGTTTTCAACCTGTCAGTCTGCCGCTTGCTCTGCTCTCCAATGACACTGTAGTCGTGCCATTTCGTATTGCATTAGCTAAACTCGACAGTGTTTTCATGCAATCAATTACTGAAGTTACTTTCTTGTGGACTTGCAAAGGTGGCTGATTTTGTTCAGGGGGTTCTGGCAGTGGCATACCACCTTCCAATGTACGATGCTCCTCGGCTTCCTGCAGCTAAGTTCCATTTGTGTGGTGCCACTCTTCACTCCTCTATGTGATGTTAGTTTTCATACGCTGGTACTTGCATTGCATGATGACATGTCTATTTCTTTGCTCAATGCCTCTGAGATACTATGGTAATTGATGTGGTTTAGACACTTGTGTTTACTGAGCAAAGCTGTAAGGAAAGAAAAATTGTTACATGGAGTCCTATCTGGATCTATCAAAGCCACGCTGTTATCTGAGAAAAAACCATGAGAACTCATGAAGTATGCAACATGTGGCCTTGTACTAGAACTGTTGGATAATTAGATTAGTTTAATTGTGTCAGCGTTTCATGCAGGATAGGAGCTTCAACGCTTTGGGGAAATTCGATATGAACTAGTGCTTCAGTGTATCCTATAATTGCCTTTGATCCTGAAAAATCATCTGGATTCTGGACCTTTTTCCAGCTAATGATGAAATGGCCAAGTCAACACATTATTCTCATACAAAACGTGGATTTTGTGCCTGATGTTGTAAATTCCAGTTTTATCTGACGACTTGTTTAGCGCGTTGCACAAGAGTGAGTTATTTTGTGCTTGCCAAGGGTTTGGGTGCATCTTTGTGGTGAAGGGTTATTTTGGACTGGATTTTGGTTTTTTTGGTTGCCCATATTAGTCTTTGGTAGTTTCACATGTTTACTACTTTTGGTCTCTTCCATTATGCTTCATGGTCTCTCCCAATTTGAAGTAGGTATTCATTTTGCCATTCAGCAGTCTGTTCAACTCCACTGATTTAGTTCTTTTTATTGTTGCTCAATGCTCATGTTCAGTGTAAGTTTGGTGATTTTCATTTTAATAGCTGTGAAAAAGGGGGTTTGAGATACAGCACCGAGCTGCTGCGGGCCCGAGTGCGGCAGGCACGTGCTGGTATCCCTGGGCGCTGACGGCCAGAAGCTACCACGTGCCAGTGTGCCGTGTTCTCACGCTCGGAGAGGTGGCTAAACCAGGAGAGGTGGCATAACAATACTTCGTTAGTGCATCGTTCCATTTCCATATGCCCCTTTCCACTGTTCAGTTAATCCCTTCTTTTGCAAAGCAGCCTCCCTCGTCCCTGAGATGTTTCATACGTTAAGGATTTGAACAGATATCCATTTGCTATTGTCCTATGGAGTAGGTAGCATGTTAAGACCTTTAAGAAAGGTGGGTCAACAAATCTGAGGATACCAAATGAATTGAATTTATGCTTAGTGTTTTTGTTAGCACTTAGAATTACTTTATACTACTATGAAAGAGCCTAAAGTTAAGATCTATGCAATAAATTAAACCAACCTTTCGGGAGCTTTTACTCTGAAATGCTTGAAAATTATACTGACACAAACTTTACTTCCATCCTAACATATGCTTTGCTGGCTTAGTTCCTTTACCAAAATGAATAGCTGTTGATTGTCATACTGCAGAATGCAGCACTTTCTGGTGGACTTACTGTGTTCAAAGGCTAACACAAGGCGTGAAAAGCAGAAATGGTAAGAACGCATGTAATGCTCAGCACGGTATAGACGTGAAAGTTTCTTCCGGGATCTACGTTGAACGGGCCTCTAGTGTGGGCCTCAATGAACCGAAAGCGCCTTCTTTATGGGCTTTGATAGGCCGATATTTCTTTTGATGACCGAAAGTTTCTCTATTGTCGACCTTAGTGGGCTGGCTGTGCAAAAGTTTCTCTATTGTGGGCCTTCGTGGGCCGACAATGCCTTCCAAATGGGCCTTGATGGGCCAAAGTTTCTTTCGTACGGCCGGAAGTCTATTGTGGTACTACCGTGCCAATACATGTGTTCGTCTCGGGTCTATCGTTAGTCTATTGTATTGTACAAAAATTGGGTCCATCGACACACACACGGTTAAGGATACAGCACTTACAAGTAGCATCGAATTCAGTATTTCCTAAAAGCTTGAGTAAGGTTCATGGCAATCTAAGGCCCATCTATATTGGTTTTTGATTTTGGCTTATGAATAATAATATCTTATAAAGAATTTTATAAAAAGATGCATGTATATGATTTTAGCCGATATAAATGAAGTCACTATAGTATGTACTACAATTGAGTAGTAGATCTCGTCTTAAAAAGACACTGTATTTGAAAGCTAGATATTGTAAAAAAAATCATTTACTATAGAAAAGCATCTTTTAGAAGTCAATACGAATATAGCCTAAATAAACAGAAGGTCACCTTCACTACTGCAATACCATCGGTGTGCTGTTTCAAGGCAATCTTATTGATGTATAATTTGATACTCACACAAACAAAATTTACAAGATATCCAAAAACCTCAATGGAGAAATATTGATATGTCAGTCTTAAGCAATGGTACATAACTATCAGCAGGTGTCTTCAAAAAGGCAAGTTGGTCAAGCAACCATTGCGCCAGCACAACATACTCCCGTTCTACCCCGTGTATGCATAACGTGACTTTCTGTCCATTAATGCAACAGGATCACACTACCTGTTGAAGCTGCAAAGTATGGGACCCATCTCCACATATGTGAAAGATTACATAGTAACAGAAACACACGTATGATTTTTCTGATATAAATAAAATTGGTACAGTATATACTATAATTAACTAGTATATTTTATCTTAAAAATACTCTATTTAAAAACTAATTATTATAAAAAAAAACTAAAAATAGAAGCAAAAGCTAAAAATGAATAGGACCGAAGTAAGTGGAGCGACTACCGTCGAACGTGCAGCTTTCTTTGGAATACATTTCGATCGAGGTCAGTCAAGCAAAGGAAGCACTTGGAAGAAAGGAGGCCCCCGCACGCATTGCTCTATCGGCATATGGGGTCTCTCTTTTCTCCTTTTTTTTTTTGTTCCCATCACCTTTCCTCTTTTTTTTTTTTTTTGGTTCCCATTACTATTTCATATGCGGTCAATATTAACTCTCTATCTAATCTGAAGTCCTAATAATGGAGAATGAGGTGCTCTTTGCACGATGCCTAACAAAAGGTAAATGAAAGTTGATAGGTACATATGGATGTCAAATATCTTCGTATCTTTTCCTACAAAACGCATATCATGTTGCCTGTCACTTAGGGATGAAGAAGACCTCATGGAAATATCTCCATTTCTTTTTTTCTTTCTTTCTACTTACTATGACAGTGGAAATGAAGTGAGGTGAGGTCTGGTGTGGTGTGGAAAGACCTCCATGTCGGAGTGTGAAATGAAGCGATCGAGGTGTGGTGTGGTGCGTGCGACGGCCGTGGAGGCTGCTACATATGACAGCGGAAATTAAGCATCCCAAAATCTGTAGCCTTTCGTGCATGCTACCTAGATGCAAATGTCTGTCCTTTCATGTGCATAAATTTGTAGGCCAAGATTTAAAAATAGGAAAGAAAACATCGTACACTATAGCTAAGTTTCTCTTTGTGCAACTTGTTCACGTTTAATAATTCAGCTAAAGATTAACTTAGCAAAAGGAAATGTTCACGGGTCGCACTATTTTTATTGTGGTACTAGTACGTATACTTTGTAGCGAAGCATACATATGTAGGATGATAGCTTTTGTCAAAGGCCTGTTCTTTATGCTTTTAAAAACGATTTTTGGCTTTTATTATAGTAACTAACTTTAAAATAGAATTTTTTTAAAAAATAAGGTCTACAAGTTGATTGAAGTACACATTGTATTCTCTTTCACGAACAATCTAAAAGTCATAAGCTGCAGCTAAAACCCATAAGTCACAGCCAAAAAGAACAGACCCAAATATATACTAGCTCTCGCTGTATAGCATCCCACATACCAATATGAGATACTACTATGGAACGTCATCGTCAAAGTAAAGAATAAATAATAAAAACAACAATAGACAACACAAGAAAATTAAAACTTGAAAGGTACTTTATTAGAGAGCTAACGAAAGCTGAAAGTAATGTTTGAAATATAGGACCGGTCCACTTCTAACCAAATGAAGAATAAATAAAATGACATAAATAGTGGCAGGCCATGATGCTGAAAACTCGAGTGCTCCCACTCATGCATGTTGCTATCACTTCAATGGCCTTTTACCTGAGAATGAAAAGAGCAAGCGTGTGATTTAGAAATTTCTGCAAGTACCCAACAACGGTCGCAATACGGTGAGTAAAGAATAGGTAATGTAAGCAAGCAATGTAAAGGATAAGCAATGTAAGCAAGTAAGTGACACAGGTTAAATGCAATGAACCTAGGTTACTGGAAATACTGATAGAGATCAGAGATAGAGATCGCAGAAACAGTGTAATTAAGATAATTGTTATTTAGCAAGTTATGACAATGACATCGGCCATTACTTCCCACATACCCGATTATATGAAAATAGTCGGGTACAACACTATCCTCGACTATATAACCGTACACGGGGTGTAATATGTTGAGTAACAAGACAACAAGAACAGTGGAATCAAAGATAATTGTTATTTAACAAGTTATGGCAATGGCATCGGTGATTACTTTCCACATACCCGATTATACGTGAATAGTCAGGCACAACACTGTTCTTGACATATAACCATAGACGGGGTGTAATATCCTGAGTAACGAGAGGGTGAAAATCTCCTCTATATATGGGTAACCCCAGGCCAGATAGTTGTTATATTGTAAACATGTTATATGATGTGAATTTAAGGGAACTAAGAAAAGACTAAGATAATGTTATGAGAAGTGAAAGGATTTGGTAAGGTTGGAAATGGAGAGACATTATTCCCGATATGAGGGCGATGTGGAATGATAATATGGTGATAGTGATATAGGAATTATCCAAAAGAGGTATTGTAACATAGCTCACACAAGGTTGTCAACCATTCAAGTATTATTAGGTCATAGGTAATTATTAGTTAGATTAACAGGTTTAGTACATACATCTTTCATGTCTCACATACTAAATCATACAATTAATGGGTCATGATATTAGGAAACTAAAACATATCAGCCCTAATGTCAAAAGAGTGTTAATAATTTAAACCTAAGTTAAAACATGTTCATATGCTACCCCCACTAATGATTTAAGCATGAATTCTAAAATACTAATTAAAAGCATGAATTCTAAAATATAATTAACTAAGCATTCTAATAAATGTAATAGCATGTGAAACAAGATAAACAATATTAGAAGTCTATAACCAAACTAGTATTTGTAGTATAACAATCAGGTAAGTATTGGTGATGTGATAATAACCAGGTAAGGTTTAGTTACACGTTGATAGCTAGGTTACTTTAGTCATAATATTAGCCAATTAATTTTAATGATATGATATCAGCTAGGTAACTTTAATGATATGATAATAGCCAGGCAAGCATGAGTGATATGATAATTATACTCAATGACAAGGTGACAAGTAATCTAGAAACATGTGATATGCGAAACTGAAAGGTCATGGCTGCGAGGTACTTGCCTTGAGCACGTTTGGTGGACTCGCTGCACGAGGGATCAAAGGTGCGCAACAGCCTGAATGCTCCCTCAATGGCTATGTGTGAACCTACAAGATGGAACAGAGGCGGATTAGATCAAAGCTGAGATAAACTTATGAAAAGGGCTACAGCAAATGGTTCGATCGGAAAGATCATGTTCGCAAAGACTTGCCGTGCGAATCACCATTCGGCTGAGCGAAACGTCATTCGGTCGTGTGAATCGCCGTTCAGCTGAGTGAAACATCATTCGGCCGTGCGAATCGCCGTTCGACCGATCGAACGCTCATTTGGCCATGCACATGGCAACCCGCTGCAAGGACTAGCAAAATGTCGCACGGGCATACGATTCGGCCGTTTCCCAGCCAACTGAATCACGGCCCATGGAAGCCAGCCTCCGGTCACCCCAACCACCGCCAACCACCGGCCACCGCCGCCAGCCAAGACGCCATGGCCCCCGCTGCCATCTGGTTGTGCTTGCCCTCACCGGCCACGCTGCCTTGGCCTGGGCTCCACCAATCACCACCGACCAGCTGTCACCCTGGCTATCGCGCCTCCTTCGGCCATGCGCGCCACCACTAGCAACCACGCCGCACCATGCCTGGTCGTCTGCGCCTTCGCATCATTACCGCCTTTGCTGTCGTCGGCTGACACCCGCGCTGCCGCCACCAAATCAAAATACCTTCTTTTTTATTGTTTCAACGTCATGAATCCATTTCTGACCTCCTTTCCTCCAAATTAAACTCCAATTAAATTCAAAACCCTCCATTTGAATTTTATTGCATTTTACTCCCTTTTAATTTAGTTTATTTTTCTGGCTTGATTAGATTCAAGTGTGGACTTATATTGTTTTGTGTGTGTTTGTGTTAGCTTCTAACCATTCTGAAGCAACGGTACAAGGATCAGACCCAGGCAGTGAAGTTTACGAGCTATTAGAAGTTTTAGAGCAGCAAGGCAAGTTACAAGTTTTTGATCATTTTAAATCCCATGAGATTTAAATTATTTAATTATTGTACTTGCATTATTCTTACTTGTGAAATGTTAATTAATTAAAATAAATTTTTAGAATGACATGCTAATTAGTTATGTCCTACCACTGAAAAATGCCATGTTTAATTTGAGGTCATATTCACCTTGATAACCTTAGTAATAATTAAACTATTGTAAAAATAATTGTAAATCAGTTCACTCAAAGTTTTGTACTACTAAGTAACTTGGCCGTTGGCTGGTAGAATTTGTAAAACTGGTACTAGGGTAAGGGGGTCTAGTGAAAAGCCACAAGATGACCTTCGTCCATGACTTTACCCTAGGGTGGAGGCTTGAATAGATGGTAGTAGTGCTGCTGAGCATAGTTGGGGATGTAGTTGGTGCCTCAAGTGAAAAGTAATGACGAGAACCTTATGCTGAGTAAAAGACACAATAATCGCTCAACCATAGGAGTTGACTGGTCAACTATGATTTAGTAGTTGCTCAACTCAATTGAATCTCTATAGGGGGTGGGAGCGTTGATGATGGGGAGTTAGGTATGCGGAACAGTAAAACTATACCTAACAACGATAGAGGTCACTCAGAACGGGCAAAAGAGATTAGGGTTAGTGTGTGAATCGTGTCTAAGTGATTCTATCGGTAGAGGCTATATAAAGATTTGAGCAGTAAAACAACCTGATTTTCTTAACTCTGTCGTGGAAGTTAAGAAATTTGAGCAACTTTGTAGAGTGAAATCAATGGTATTTGAATACGCCGCGCTTCCGGTTAATGAATTTGTGTTAATTGGGTGATTCCAGCAATGAAGCATAAGTAGATTTCATAATATTTTAATTTGTGCAGTTGTGTAATTAACTATTGAAGGAAAATCCCTTTTATCTTAAGGAGATATGTTTTATTTTACCTGTTTGCAAATAAAACTGCATCCACCCAACTTGATAGAACCAGTATATTCCCTCTCTTAAATATCCTTACAAGTAGTTAAATTAGGGTTTACTCTTATGATTTGCTAGGTACAATTGTACTCATTACTTGCAAAACAACAACAGAAGACTAGTGGAATCAAGATGTCTAAGCCGAAGATGAAGTTCTCGAGAAACCATTCTTTTCTGAGGATGATTAGTTTTAGGTCTTAGCTGCGCTCAAGTGCCTGGGAGTTTCTATATTGTAAGATAGTTTTGGGCTTGCGCGCCCGCTGTGTTAAAAAGAGGTTGCTAAACCTTATGTTTGTAATAAAAGTTTGGCTCTTTTGCTGTAAGCATGTATTATTATGGTGCGTACTCATGTACAGTACTCCACAACTGTTCAGCCTTGAGTAGTTGCGGGGATTACTAGCGCTTTCAAAAATAGGGGCGTTAACGCCACTGCAGACTGCAACTGCTCCCAGGGATACTACGGCCATCCCTATGTCACCGGTGTATGCACAAGTTTGTTGATTTTTCCGCAAGAATTATTGCCTATCTTTGAAGCTATTATAGTTGTTGTTCTGTAATACGAGTTGTTAAACTGACTTCTCTTAGAATATTTACAATCAATATATATACAGGTATTAACAAGTGCAAGCTTCAAATCAGATCCTAAGAGGTACTAGAAGCAATATCCTTGTCAAAGTGGTAGCACATGCCGTGATACGGACGGCGATTACGAGTGCGAATGCACTATTTATCCACTTATGAGAAAAGGATGAGCAGGGCGAGAGAGATGCTTGATGAGAGATTCACATCTGCCACGGACATAGATTGCCTCGAGAAGGTTGGCGCGATTGCGGTTTAATGTCTCAAGGAATATGTGGATGAGAGGCCCACCATGGCACAAGTCGTGGATGATCTCAAGCTAGCGAAATTAATTGCAAAACCTAGCAGCTTAAATTAAGCGAGGGCAGGGCAGATCTAGAATGAAGCATGCATGATCGATCATTCCTACAAATAATTTATCTCAAGCTTTATCCAACAATATGCTAACTATAAGCACATGAGTTTATCTTTGCAATCCAATGACATCCTAGGTTCAAATTAAATCCTTCTGGTAATTATTGCATGTTAATTATTACTATAAGCATACCTCCAAGGCTATTAATTATTGTTCAGCTACGGAATCGATCAGTCATGCTCCTTGTAATCAATCGTTTCCAGGAAGCTAAGCTCGCTTGTCCATGACGACGACGAGCGATGTGGTCGTGAGTGTGTGACACTCAAAAGGATTGAAAGGGATTACAGTATATATCTACAAGGCAAAATTTGTGGGGCAATGTACAATAGTGTGAAATAAAAAAAATCCCAAAAAAGTTTGAAATAAGTCTTTCAGCTTACTGTGAAATGGAGAGTTAATCTGCTGCACTTGCTGCACTGCTGGATTACTAATTTACTGGTATACCTTAAAATATTTAAATGGAAGACTTCACATCTAGAGATCATACAACCAAATTCCAAAAGTCTACAAATAAATCCATCTAACGTGTATAGAGCCCCGCATGCCCCCAAATAGTGTTGTAATTGCCGGAGTTCTAATCACTAATGTCCTTAGTAATCATATTTCGATCCTTATCTCACTCAAGGTAATTAGTCCATAGGATTTCCTTAAAAACAAAATAATCGGTATGAAGCTACTTTTAAGATACGAGAATAGTTATATATGAATTGAAATTTGGAGTGCATATAAATTTTAATTCAAACTCAAGAATTAATGAAGTTTGTAATTCTATATAAGTTTAAATTCGGAACAAAATTATATTGGATTTTAAATTCAATTTGGAATACATACATATATAATTGAAATTCCAAATTGATAAAAATTAAATCATAATTAAATTATTATAGAATTAAAATGCAGTCCCAATCATGTTAAAGTTTGATATGTACAAGCTAAACAAGTTGATAGCCTTGGAAGTCCTATCTACTTAAAATCGATACAAGTTTACTATGGAAATAACAATATTTAAATTATGACTAGTGCACTTAATAATTAGCATCTTTTCCGGGATGAGGTAACGAAAGTAGGGCCCATGAGGTGTGTTGCTGATCTTTGCATTTTTCGTAGCCTTCTCTGTGACCGTACATGCTATACTTGTCATTTTTGTAAGTATGAGGTGTACTTTTGAAAGGTATGAGCTGTAATTGATAAGGCCAATGACGGTGCAATTATCCTAAAACTGAAGCTGGAAATTTTCATATAGCGGAGTCTTTTTTGACTGAACTACAGCGGGCCTTGCGCCCAGAGAAATTAGATGATTTTCCTTATTTTTATTTGACAACCACTTATTTGCCATATAGTTGATTGTAATTGATGATTTGTCTCATCTATCACTAAACCATTGATCATTTACTCTTTTTGACAATTTTGCCCTTATCTTCCTTCTCCCTCCATTTCTTTCCTTCTTTCTTCTTGCTCGGCTATAGCTAACCCAGTCCACCGTTGCCACCACCAATGTCGGAGCTGCTCACCGAAGAAGTCGATGAAAACGTCTGTGTCCACCTCACTCATGTAGATGTACCCAGAGAGGCCCGCATGAGGATGGTGTCGTGCATGAGGCCGTGGCCATCGCCGACGACGGTGGGCATGCGGAGCGTGAGGTCGGCGACGAGGCTGTGGAAGTGTTAGGGATTACAATATATATCTACAAGGCAAAATTTGTGGAGCAATGTACAATAGTGTGAAATAAAAAATCCCCAAAAAGTTTCAAATAAGTCTTTCTTACTGTGAAAGAGAGAGTTAATCTGCTGCACTGCTGCTGATGGATTACTGATTTACTGGTATGCCTTAAAATATTTAAATGTAAGACTATTAGCATCTAGAGATCACACAACCAAATTTCAGAAGTCTGCAAATAAATCCTCTAACGTGTATAGAGCCCTGCATGTCTCCAAATAGTGTTGTAACTTGTAATTGCCAGAGCTCTGATCGCTAATGTCGTTAGTAATCGATCAGAGGAAAAAAAAAGATTGTATGCTTCTTATAAATTAACTTTGTGCCAGATGACTAGCAAGTTCTACGCTGAGTTCCAATCATATTTCCATCCTTATCTCACTCAAGATAATTAGTCCATAGGATTTTCTTAGAAACAAAATAATCGGTATATATGAAACTATTTTAAGATACGAGAACAGTTATATATGAATTGAAATTTGGAGTGCATACAAATTCCAATTCATACTCAAAAATTAATGAAATTCGTAATTTTATATAAGTTTAAATTCGGAATAAAATTATATTGGATTTTAAATTCAATTTGGATTATATACATATATAATTGAAATTCCGATTGATAAAAAACTAAATCATTATTAAATCAAAATGTAGTCCCAATCATGTCAAAGTTTGATATGTACAAGCTAAACAAGTTAATGGCCTTGGAAGTCCTATCTGAATCCAATTAAAATCGGTACAAGTTTTCTATGGAAAAAACAATATTTAAATTAGAGCAATTTTCCTATTCTTGAGGAGGTACCAAGAGGTACAAGGTACCAAGAGGTACCAAATTAGATCCAGCCGTTCAATCAGTGTAATCAACGGCTCAAAATTTGGTACCTCTTGGTACCTCGCGTCCGGTACCACTAGGTACTACAAAATCTCAGCCGTTCGATCAGTGTGATCAACGGCTCAAATTTGGTACCTCTTCCACCTCAAGGATGGTAAAATTTCCCTTTAAATTATGACTAGTACACTTAATAATTAGCATCTTTTGCAGGATGAGGTCACGAAAGTAGGGCCTTCCACATGGAATGCTACTCAATACCATATAATCAATCGGTTCGATGGGCATTGTGGGCTGTGGCTCCCAATCGAGCAGAGCTCCATTCAATCGAGTTCAACTCCGCTCTGCAAGTCCTAAATCTTTCCAGTTCACACACCGTCATCACCTCCATCTCATCTCCATTCTCTGTCCAAAGCCAACTAGTTAGAGAGAGCAGCGATGCGACACGCAAGAGTATGCATCTCCAGAGAGGGTCCTTAAGCTCTCAGCTATTTCCGGCTTTGATCTGGCTAGCTTGCTTCATCTGCTACGTGCGCGCGACACGAGAGGTTCCATGGCGGTGGTCCTGGATGCCTTCGCGTCCTATCTCCAAAACATGCTCACCGAGATGGCGAGAGAAGAGATTGGCATGCTGCTCGGTGTCTCCGGCGAGATCGACAACCTGGGCGTCAAGTTTGGGGACCTCAAGAACTTCCTCGCCGATGCAGAGAGGAGGCGCATCACCGACCAGAGCGTGCGGGGGTGGGTGAGGGAGCTCAAAGGCGCCATGTACGAGGCCACCGACATCCTCGATCTCTGCCAGCTCAAGGCCATGGAGCGTGGTCCATCCGCCGCAGCGGACATAAGGTGCTGCAACCCCTTGCTCTTCTGCCTGCGGAATCCCTGTTCGCCACGACATCGGCAGCGCATCAAGGCGCTCAACCGACGCGGGCGGTATCAAGGAGCGGAGCGCTGCCTTCAGATTCGTCAACCTCGGTTCCTACGAGGACCGTAGCACCAAGGTGCATGTGACCTCTCGTCCTACCAGCCGCGAAACGTCAGGGGAGCTTGACCGGTCGGGTGTTGTCGGGGAGAAGATCGAAGAAGACACACGAAAGCTGGTGGAGAAGCTGGCAGAAATGGAGTGCAACAGCAACATCATGGTGGTCGCCATCGTGGGCGTTGGCGGGATCGGCAAGACCACCCTCGCCCAGAACATCTTCAACGACGACATCATCCAACGTGAGTTCCACAAGAAGATATGGCTGAGCGTCAACCAAGACTACAACGAGGCTGAGCTGCTGAGGAGAGCCATCACCGAAGCCGGGGGAGACCACCGTCATTCTGGAGATGCAAAGGCCACGCTTCAGAGAACCCTCAAGGATGCCTTGAATGGGCAAAAGACCTTACTGGTGATGGATGATGTTTGGAGCGAGCAAGCATGGGACACTGTGCTCAAAACACCATTGATCAATGCTGTTGCAGAAGGTAGCCGAGTCCTCGTCACCACAAGACATGACACGGTAGCCCGAGGGATGAAAGCCAGGGAGCCCTACCACCACATCAACACATTAGGGCCTGACGATGCATGGTTATTGCTCAAGAAGCAGGTCCGTACTTTTATTTATAGTTTGAGTGGCTAGTCCAGTGATTTGTGCTTCATGTAACTAGCAAGATCTACTCAATTTTTTTGACCTTCGGATCTTCATCAAGATTCGTGCTCACAATGGTTCAAAAAACATTCAAATGATCTGAAAACTTCCAACTGGTCCAAAAAAATCAAATGAATTGAAAAACTTTCAACTAGTTTAAAAAACTTTTGATTCAAAAGCTTTCAAATGATTTGAATAACTTTCAACTAGCTCAAAAAAATTTTGGTTCGAAAACTTTCAAATGATTAAGATTCAATAACTTTCAATTGATTTAGAAAAAAATATTCGATGCAAAATTTTTCAAATGATTCCAAAATTTCAGCTCAAATCTTTGCTATTTTCGTACATATTTTATAAGAAATGTTTTGGGAGACAGATGAGATTCATTGGATGCTAATTGGTTCAAAATTTGAGTATTTTTAACAAAATAGTACTCAAGTGCTCCCTATACAACTCCTTAAATCTATCGGTTTAAACTACTTGCAGGTAGTCGCAAGTGAGATAGATGAACCTGAGGTTAATATGCTAAAGGATATTGGATTAGAAATTATAGCAAGATGTGGTGGTTTGCCACTCGCTGTCAAAGTAATGGGAGGACTCTTGTGCAAGAGGGAAAAGCAGCGAAGTGAATGGGAGAGGGTTCTGAATGATTCCATATGGTCAGTATCCGAAATGCCACAAGAGCTAAACTACGCAATATACTTGAGCTATGAAAATTTGCCTCCTTATATGAAGCAGTGCTTTCTACACTACTCCCTTCTCCCTAAAAGTATAGAAAAAAAAGAGTTCTTTAGTGATACAATTGTTAGCATGTGGATTAGCGAAGGATTTCTTCATGGAAACTTAGATGAATCAGAAGAATTAGGAAGTGAGTGCTATAAGGAGTTAATATTGAGGAACCTTATAGAGCCAGATACAAGGTATGTTGATCAATGTGTTTGCAACATGCATGATGTTGTTCGCTCATTTGCTCAGTATGTGGCTAGAGACGAAGCACTAGTAACTCACAACAGAGAAACTCTTGATATTATCCGTAAACCTAATTCACATAAGTTTCATCGATTGTCTATAGAAACCAAAGGATTAGAATCAGATGAATTTGAGTGGAGCTTTTTGCATGCACAGGAATCACTGAGAACACTAATATCAATTGGCCAGTTAAAGATCAAGCCTAGTGATTCGCTGATTACCTTTTCGAGACTACGGACTCTACATATAGAATCTGCAAATGTTGCTGCATTGGTTGAATCTGTGTACCAACTTAAGCACCTGAGGTATATGTCCCTAAGATACACCGATATATCTGGACTATCGGAGAATATCAGCAAGATGAAATTCTTGCAGTACATTAGCCTTCGTGGCTGTGAAAGTTTGGTGAAACTTCCTGATGGCATTGTAAAGCTAGGGCAGTTGAGCTTTCTTGACCTTAGATACACTAGTATAAACAGTATACCTAGGGGATTCCGTGGTCTAACAGACTTGAGGAAATTACGTGCGTTTCAAGCCCACGTGGATGGTGATTGGTGTAGTTTGCAAGAGTTGGGGCCACTTTCCAAGCTCAAGCTTCTCACATTAGAGGGTCTAGAGAACGTATCTACTGCCTCGTCTGCCACAAAGGCCAGGCTTGGTGAAAAGGTGCATCTTACCTATTTGGCATTAGACTGCACCAACAGATTCGGAGATGATGGACTGGTCAAAGGTGTCTCTGAAGAAGAGCAGCGACAAATTGAGGAGGTGTTTAATGAGCTCTGCCCTGCGCCGTGCTTGCCTCATCTCGAAATCAATGGATATTTTGGTTGGCGGCTCCCAATGTGGATGATGTCGACAGCAGCGGCGCCCCTCAAGAGCTTGAGGATTCTATTTATGGAGGACATGGTCTACTGCACCCAACTTCCTGATGGCTTGTGCCAGCTCCCCTGTTTGGAACTCCTTCGTATCAAACACGCTCCAGCCATCGAGCGTGTTGCGTTTGAATTCCTACAACCCATCCATCAACATAATCATCATGCGGCGGCTGCATTTCCAAGACTGCATGAGATGAAATTAATAGGAATGGTGGAATGGAAGGAGTGGGAGTGGGAGGAGCAAGTGCAAGCCATGCCTGTCTTGGAGAAGCTTAAGCTCGATGGTTGCAAACTGAGGCGTGTTCCTCCTGGCCTTGCCTCCCAAGCGAGGGCTTTGAAAAGGTTACACGTATACCATGTGCAGCACCTCAATTCTCTGGAGAACTTTGCTTCTCTCGTTGAGCTTGCGGTGTATGAGAACCCTGACCTCGAGAGGATCACAAATCTCCCCAAATTGCAAAAGCTTGACGTCAAGTGCTGCCCAAAGCTGAAGGTATTGAAGGGGATGCTTGCACTCCAGAGGCTCGAGCTGTGGGATTTCGACATGGAAACACTCCCAGGATACCTGCAAGATGTAAACCCAAGGCATTTGATGCTGGACTGTAGCCTAGCAATGCTCACTTCCATAGCTGAGGGAAAATCTAGCCAAGAGTGGGAAAGGTTGAGTCATATCCAGCATGTCAAGGCCTACGCACATGATGAAGACAATCATAGGAAATGGTATGTGCTGTACACAAGAGATCCATACAACTTGGAGACAAATATCAGCCGACGCTTTACCATATCTGGAGGTAAATTAGCACTTCATCTTAATTTGTTGCCTTGCTCTGTTCATTTAATTTATTTCCTTAATTGCCACTTGCTGATTCCATATTTCATCCTTAATTTCTCTCGACAGCATCAGGGGATGAAGAGGAATAGGACACACACTCCGATGGGAAGAATAGGGGCAAGAATATCCGTCCGAGGCATGCTTGCTTGCAGAAAAATGAAGTGGCCTCGATCATTTTATTTCGCCAACTTCTTCGACCAGACCAGGACCATGCACTGACAGGCTTGTTCCTATTAGAAATGAAAACATGTTAGCCCTCTCGATAAACAAAAAAAAAACTGTCTTATTTAGTATATTAGAGTTTGCTATGGTGTATTATTTAGTAGATTAGAAAGATGGGTCCGAAACTTGGGGAATGTATTCCTACTTCGTTTTCTTTTGATCGGTATACAGTTCAGAATATTTAAATCTATTAGGGGCATAAATAGACGCAAGTTTCTATCTGCATTTCTTCGGTTCTAGGAATGATGATTCATGGGTGCATGTGAAGATTTAGTTTTCACGTCAAAATATCATGTCTAATTTTACCTATTGCACAGATTGCTTGACAATGTCGTTCTCAATGGTAGGCACTGGGTTTGCTTGACAATGTCGTTTTCAACCTGTCAGAGTCTGCCGCTTGCTCTGCTCTCCAATGACACTGTAGTCGTGCCATTTCGTATTCCATTAGCTAAACTCGACAGTGTTTTCATGCAATCAATTACTGAAGTTGCTTTCTTGTGGACTTGCAAAGGTGGCTGATTTTGTTCAGGGGTTTTGGCAGTGGCATACCACCTTCCAATGTACGATGCTCCTCGGCTTCCTGCTGCTAAGTTCCATTTGTGTGGCGCCACTCTTCTCTATATGAGTTAGTTTTCATACGCTGGTACTTGCATTGCATGATGACAAGTCTATTTCTTTGCTCAATGCCTCTGAGATAGTATGGTAATTGATGTGGTTTAGACATTTGTGTTTACTGAGCAAAGCTGTAAGAAAAGAAAAATTGTTACATGGAGTCCGATCTGGATGCTACCAACGCCACTCTGTTATCTGAGAAAAAAAAAACCATGAGAACTCATGTAGTATGCAACACGTGGCCTTGTAGTAGAACTGTCGGATAATTAGATTAGTTTAATTGTGTCAGCGTTTCATGGAGGATAGGAGCTTCAACGCGTTGGGGAAATTTGGTATGAAAAATCATCTGGATTCTGGACCTTTTTCCAGGTAACGATGAAATGGACAAGTCAACACATTATTCTGATACAAAACGTGGATTTTTTTTTATTGTTTTGTGCTACTTTTGTGCCTGATGTTGTAAATTCCAGTTAGATTAACTGACTTGACTGGTTTAGCTCTTTGCACAAGATGAGTTTTGGTAAAAAAAAAAAACTACAGATGTCAGTGCAGTTCTCTGAGTTTAATGGCTTTCACTAGAGTCGTTCGTGCTTGCCAAGGGTTTGGATGCATCTTTGTGGTGAAGGGTTATTTTGGATTGGATTTGGGTTTTTTGGGGGTTGCCCATATTATTCTTTGGTATTTTTACATGTTTACTGCTTTTGGGTCTCTTCCATTCTGCTGCATGGTCTCTCCCTATTTGAAGTAGGTATTCATTGTGCCATTCAGCAACATTGTATTAAGGTGGACTTTTGATGGGACATTGTTTCTGTGTTGAGATACATTAGAATGTTATTCTATTAGGAAAGTAGTTGATGGATAGGTCCGTGAAATTGAATATGTGTCATTACCATCTTGCTTTGCGTGTTCCATTCGCTGACTTTTGTTCTGTGCCATATGTTGGACCAACTAGTGTTCGTTGTTGGGCCGTAAAGTATATGCCTAGTTATGTATGGGCGCTAGTTTTGTCCGGATTGGCTCAGCGGGACGAAAATTTCTCTCGTGTTGGCCTTAATGGGCCGAAAGCTTCCTTAGGCGCCACCTCCCGTCGATCAGGAGGCATTGAAATGACTAAAGTACCTTAATTATTACATCTAACTATTATATTTAATGTATGCCGGTAATGCATGCAGGTAAAGTTAGATATTTACCACTACTGCCCCACATAGCGGAGAAGTGCAGATAGATGTCAGTACTCGGCCTTAGTGGGCTACCTATTGAGAAGGTCCGTGATGCTATTGGAGATCTTCTCAATGTCCACCATTTGGGTTGGCGTGGTACAAAGGTGAAGCTCTTTCCGAAGTCTATCAACAAACTCTCCAACTTGTTGACTTTGGACATTTGTAACTCTTTTTTTTTAACATACAACAACTGTCACGAGGGATTATCAAACTGAAGAAGCTTAGGCACTTATTTGCTGAGAAAGTGGACGATCTGACTTGGAGAAATTTTCGGTGCTGTAGTGGTGCATGCATCCCCAAGGGCCTTGAGAACCTGACAGACCTACAGACCAGAGGCGTAGCCACCGGGGGTGCTTAGTGAGGCTTGAGCCTCACCTCCCCCGGTGGCAATTTTAGGCATAGTAGAAATAGAAAGAGAGAGATTAACAAATCTAAAAAGAAGCTAACTCTTCTTGATGGAAATGTTAACAATAAGCATGAAATTAAAGAAGATGAGGAGGAGGAGAAGTGAAAATCATAAAATTAAAGAAGAGCTAATCAATCAAAGAAAGAAAAAAAGTAAAATAATATATGTAAATCATAAAATTAAAAAAGAAGATGAAGAGGAGAAGTAATAGTGAAAACCATAAAATTAAAGAAGAGATAATCAATTAAAGAAAAAAAGAAGAAAGAAAGTGAAATATATATAAACCTTCTTGAATCTGGGGATGACGGTGGAGAACTTGATGAACCTTTGGTTGATCTTCTCTCTCCGCTACCGCTCCGTGATAATGTGGTCCTACACGTGCCCCGAAGGCGACGCCGCCGCCGAACCCCCACCGTGAAAATGATAAGAACATTGGATAGAGTGTGGAAAAAGATGCTGCCTTTTATTTCTATTGTCTCGTGATTTAAATTAGCTTAATTCTGGTATGTTTCATATGATCTCAATTTTCATTGTCATTCATAATTTTCTATTATATCACTAATTTTGATATGTTTTATACATAGGTAACTTATCGTTACTCCGCACTCATGACGCTTTCTATTATCGAGGTACCTACTTTCTATTTCTCTATTTTTCATTGTTTGTCTCCATCCAATTTATAATTTCTATATGAATTTGAAATTTTATAAGAGTAAAAAACTAATTTTGTGTCAACTTAGTTTAGACCTATAAATAGTTCAGCCTACCCTCAATTTCATTCCTGATTTCGCCACTGCTACAGACCATACAGGCTCTGGAAGTGCAGGATGAGTCTGTTGGACATTTTGAGGAACTGAGGCAATTGATAAGCATCAGGATATGGAATGTGAAGCGAAACTACTGTGAATGCCTTTGTGAGTCTCTACTTCGGATGCAGTTTTTGTCCTACTTAGCTCTTGTGGCACGTAATAAGAATGGGGTTCTCCAGTCGAATGGTCTAAACCCCCTGCCTCCAAACCTTCAACAGCTACGTTTGTGTGGACGATTGGCGGAAGGGGCAATGGAGGAGTGTCCTGTCTTCCAAACGGAGGTCCCAGCTGGCATTGAATTCCTCATGCCCCTCCAATATGCAGTGGAGGTATACAGCGGAGGTATACTCTCCGAGCTTGATCGCTGCTGGTACGCTAATGTAAGTCACTCAATTGCCAGCTACTCACCTTGTCGTCTTAGTGACTAGCTAGAGGGATCCTCATCAGTTTGTTACTACTAGACTGCTTGTGAAATGTACTGCCTATTTCAGTTGTGATTGTAAGACATTTGTGTGATTGCTATTGGGTTCTGGGGGCGGAGTCACACCTCGGGCAGGGTAGACTTTAGTCCGAAGTGTGGAAAAATATCTAGTGTACAGCCTAGGTAAATTCAGTCCAGCCTGAGTAACATTTTTATGGTTCAGCCCAGATATTCCACAACTGAGCCTGGAGCGTAATTAAATCTTGGCTCCGCCTGGCTCCGCCACTGGTTCTGGTACTGTTAATACATTCATGTGGTTGATCAATGTGTAACTTATCCGGTTGCAACCTTGAAATTCTATGAACGCGAGTGTGCTTGTTTTCTCGTTCCGTCTTAGATACGTCTGGGCAATCTGTGTTTGTGCCTTTCTACAGGATATGATCTCCAGGAAACTGGATTATGTTCTTTTTACTAAATATGAATTAAACAACTCCGATGCTATATTCAACTATCTGATTTAGTTTATTAGCCTATAAGGATGACATATTGGTTCAGACAAAAAGAGCAGATTAAGATGTGGTAGTAAAAAAGAAAAAAGAAAACAGTAAGTACGAAGAGATTAGCCTATGCTTTTTTTAAAAAAAAAATTATAGAGATTAGTCAGGTGTAGCAACACCCTAGTTAAGCTCATTAAATCTCGTACCAACACTCAAGTCATTGGAAACCCTAAAGGATTTTTGAGATTTTAAATATATTTTTATCCATAATTGATTGTTTTTACGTTTTCAAAAAAAATCCAATTTGATTTTTTTGGTTCAGAATTTTTGAAACGATTTTTTTTACCCAATTGATATTTTTCTTCAGAAAATTGTTTGAATTGATTTTTATGTTCCATTTTTTCTTCTGAATTGAGTTTTTTAATTAAAAAACCAAATATTTTTCTCAATTTAATTTTTAATTAACACTTTTCTTCTCAATTTTTCTTTTGGAATTTGGTTTTCTTTTGCCTTTTTTTAATCGCGAATCGCATTTTTGTTGAAAAAATTTACACCTGGAACAAAATAGAAAGTGGGCTCGGATGTGTGGACCAGAAAGAGGAAGGAAGTGTGGGATTCAGCTCGTTGGCCTATTGGTGGAAACGGCCCCGAAATAGAAACAGAAATGGGAAGCGGGCCGTGCCGTTCGCGCGCTGGCGTCCCAGCGGACGGCCGCTTAATAGCAACACCCCTAAGAGCATCTCCAGCAGGGCCCCTACTTGAGCCCTCAAAACCAAATTTGAGGGCTTGAGGCAAAAATAGAGGTCCAGCAGGGCCCCTACTAGAGCCCTCAAATTTGAGGGGCCCTTTAAATCCCCCCTTCAGCCCTCATTCCTAGGGGGCCCCTACTCCGGCCCTCATTTTTCAGCTTTCCTCGTTTTATCCCGTACGAGTGAAACAAATTTAAATTCGGAACAAATTTGAATTTATATTTGAATATTCGGAATAAATTTGAATTTAAATTTGAATATTCGGAACAAATTTAAATTCAAATTTGGATATTCGGAACAAATTTGAATATTCGAAACAAATTTGAATTTAAATTTGAATATTCGAAACAAATTTGAATTTAAATTTGAATATTCGGAACAAATTTGAATTTAAATTTGAATATTCGGAACAAATTTGAATTCAAATTTGGATATTCGAAACAAATTTGAATTGAAATTTGAATATTCGGAACAAATTTGAATTTAAATTTGAATATTCGGAACAAATTTGAATTTAAATTTGAATTTAAATTTGGAACAATAAAATTCGAAACAAATTTGAATTTAAATTTGAATATTCGTATTTGAATTCATAAATTTAAATATTGTCCCTCATTTTGAAATCATAAATATTTTATTGTGTATTGTGCTTTTGTCTCATACATATGCATATAGTGTGTGAGGAAATAGAGGGAATTGAGAAGTAGGGGCTCTGTTTTGAGGGCTCCTGCTGGAGTGCAGCCCAGAAAACAGGGCCCTCAAAAGTAGAGGGAGCCCTCAAATTAAAAGTAGGGGGCCTGTTTTGAGAGCTCCTGCTGGAGATGCCCTAAGGTAGAACTGTAGTAGGATGGCACTATTCATTGGGCACGACTATACGCCGCATGGGCATCAGCTAACCACCAGCCGGCCACCCCCCAACCACCTCCCGGCCCGTAAAGGATTTTTGAGATTTTTAAATATGTTTTTAACCCTAATTGATTGTTTTTACGTTTTCAAAAAAATTCAATTTGATTTTTTTGGTTCAGAATTTTTGAAACGATTTTTTTTATCCCCAATTGATATTTTTGTTCAGAAAATTGTCTGAATTGATTTTTTTTCCGTTCCATTTTTTCTTCTGAATTGAGTTTTTAATTAAAAAACCAAATATTTTTCTCAATTTAATTTTTAATTACAATTTTTCTTCTCAATTTTTTTCTTTTGGTATTTGGTTTTCCTTTGCCTTTTTTTAATCGCGAATCGCATTTTTGTTGAAAAAATTTACACCTGGAACAAAATAGAAAGTGGGCTCGGATGTGTGGACCAGAAAGAGGAAGGAAGTGTGGGATTCAGCTCCTTGGGCCATTGGTGGAAACGGCCCAGAAATAGAAACAGAAATGGGAAGCGCGCGCGTCGTGTCACTTGCCACACGGCGTCCAATGGACGGCGCTTAATAGCAACACCCCTAAGGTAGAACTGTAGTAGGATGGCACTGTTCATTGGGGACGACTATACGGCGCATGGGCATCAGCTAACCACCAGCCGGCCACCCCCGACCACGTCACGGCCCAAGGCGCGAAACCAGCCCATGAGCAAGATATTTTTCATCTTTAATCTAACCGAGTGTCCGATTCACAATCCGTTTCAACCACTATGTTCTTTACATGAAGATATTCAAAATAGGACCCCACTTACATATATTTCAATTAATAGTAATATCATAGGTCATATGTTCTAGTACATAAAAGCAAAATGTTCCATGCATTACTTCCTAATATTATAATAGTTCACGGACGATGTTCTGATGCATATCTTTTTAATTAGGTAGATGGGATGAACTAGATGTTGGATGTTTAGATAGGTAAAATAAAATGTACTATGTATTACTTTCTAATGTTTTATTAATTCATTGATGATGTTTCACAACGTATATGTGGAATTGGATAGGGGAATGAATCGAGTGGGTGTTGAATGTTCCAATGGGTAAAAAGAAATGTTACATGAATTTGGTTTGATGTTCCAACCAGGGTTTAATCTTTCGTCCTCAAAAAAAAATTCGCCAATGAACAAAAGCAATGAAAAACGAAATTTCGTCCATTTCGTTCAAAAATTCGGACGAAAATTTCAAATTTTTTGATGAAATTTAATCAACATTTAGATAAAATTTAGACAAAAATTTAAATATGGAAATTTCGGTCAAAATTTGTCCGAATTACTGTGCTTTCGGAGGGCAACGAAAGCAACAAAATTTCACCGAAAGATTCAACCCTAGTTCCAACAATTCAGCGATGATGCTGTACACATTAAGTTCTAAGGAAGAATAGACCAATGATTCACGTGTTTGGTTTCAACGTTCGAACAGCACATGACGATGTTCCAATAGTTTATTGGCGATGTTTGGAAAGAAATAAAAATATTAGTATAACAAATCAAACGTGCTTGTGGAATAATTCAAAACTATTAGTGGAACAATTGAAAACCTATTAGTACAACAAATAAAAAAATATAAAATAAACATGAGGCACATAAAAAAGAGACCTACTACAATACAATATTCGGCAAAATGCTGCAAGCTAATTGAAGGAGGAAAAGATAGGAAGGCAAAAAAAAAACCATTCTCTACTGCTAATTACAAAACTGTTGGAACTACATAACAGTCTCATCCAAGCAAGGATAAATCGTCAAAGAAAGGCATATAAGCCCTGTTCTTTTCAGCTTTTAAAAACTATTCTTCGATTTTTCTACAGTAACTAGCTTTTAAACGGAGTATCTTTTTAAGATAGAGTCTACTAGTTAATTGCACTATACTTTACTGACTTTATTTATATAATCAAAAACCGCACATAAGTTTCTGTTACTCTCTCACACAAACAACTCAAAAGTCATAAATCACAACCAAAAAATATAAGCTATAACCGAAAAGAATAGATCCATAAGCATAACTGTTAGCATTCTCTCTCTAGGTTCCATCTGTTAGCATAAGTGCATAACTGCTTTTTGCACCGTCCACGGCGTATCGCGCCCCAAGCCTCGAAGCAATACGCCTCACGACCGCACACCCAGACTCCCAACCACTCGCCTTATCACCATGCTGGGCCCACCAAGCTGCAAATCTGGATCAGGACGTCAGTGACATGTCAGCGGCCGCGAACGGAGACCCCCCGGACGTGCGTACCATCTTGCTCGAATGCATCCACATGACCGCATCACGTCCCTCTTTGCTCCAACCCAAGGCACAGTCCTGTTCTTTTTCAGTTCTTAGTTTTTGCTTTTGATTTTTACAGTAATTAACTTTTAAACGAAATATTTTTTTAAGATAGCATCTACTAATTAATTATAGTATATACTATATCGACTTTATTTATATTAGTAAAAACTACACGTGAGTTTCTGTTACTCCGTAATCTCTTATAGAAATAGCCTAAAAGCTAAAAAACCACAGTAAAAAATCATCAATTTCAGCAAAAAAGAATAGGCCCGTAACATCGTTTCTGATCCCCGAGCTTCTCATGGTTGTCAGAGCGGCTTTTAGCTTCTCAGCACCTAGTGTTTTTCTATCACTACTGCCTCCGTTCTTTCCTAGTGTTGTTCAGAGTCCGTTCTTTTGATATTTTTACGAGCAGGAAAATGATCCCTTTTAGTTCTTTGTTCCCTCACGTCACGTTGACGTACTGAATCTCCCCCTCTTTCTTTCTCATTCTCAGGCTACCATATTTGAGTCGTAAAGTCGTTCAATGCGTTGTCAATGTGCGGGAGCAGAAGGATAAAATGCATTTTGTTAACTTCCGTCGGTTGTTGCTGAATCCTTGTGTCGAGAAATTCAGAGTTTGTATCAACTGTGAGACCAACTGAAGAGGATGGTCCTCCGTCTTCCGTGTGTCCCTCCCCCACTCAAAACATTTTCCTGCCAATAAGACATGAGGATGCTAAAGCAACTTGTGTGATCCCTCTAGCTAGTCTCTAAGATAATAAGTTGAGTGATTTGCATTAGCGTACCAGCAGCGATCAATCTCGGAGAGTATACCACAACAACATATATGAATCTCCAATTCTAGAACGTTGCCTCAATGACGTTAACAAGGTGTTTTTTTAATTTAGGATTTATTTCGGAAATTTCTATCCCTTGAAACAAAAGAGATGCCCTCCAATTTCGCTAGTTATTTGTAGATATATAGATATGAATTAAACAACTCCAATGCTATATTCACCCATCTGATTTATTGTCCTATATATTTCTTGTGTGGGTAAGGATGACGTATCGGTGCAGACAGAAAGAGCTGATTCAAATATGGGAGTAAAAAAAAGGAAAACAATGAAGAGATCTATTGGAGTAAAAAAAAATCTCAATAATGTGTCCATGCAGTCCGTGTGGCATCTGTAAACCAGGGCATCGTACATTCTCCAACTGCCAAGGGATAAGGAAGAAACACTTGTTTTCAATTCTCTCTCCGGCACAACTACCGATTCTTCATTTTGCTGTCAAGCAGAGACTTGCGCCAAAGAGTGTACTATCCATCACTACGTCATAACTCATCAAAAATTGCATTTCTATCGTATAATTAGTGACATGGTGGAAATGGAAATCCAAAGAATGGATTCTTGACTACTACCCAAATCTTTCAGACTAACAGCAACATTTATTTCATTCGCATCTGCAGCAGAGATCTCCAAAATCCAATGCCCGCCTCCCAAACGACGTCAGTACAGTGCGACGGGCGAAAGAGATGGAGCTGATGGTCACCATTCTACTCGCCATTGTTTGATCGTGTGCTAACTCGAGTAGTATCCTATCCTATTAGAAATGAAAACAGGTTAGCCCTCTCGATAAATAAAGAAAAACTGTCTTACAAGGCTGGCCAAATGCTCGTTGCATAGCCTCTCAGACTTGTGCATGAAAGGAGCGAAATGGTGCTCCCCGCCTCCCCGCAGCACTTCGGGTCTCACCGCCGCCGCAGAGTTTCCACTGGTCTGAGAATTCCTTTATATGGTCGTGTAGGTTTCCGTCGCACATATATGGGCAGACAATACATGCGTTGCAGAACCACTAGTTAAATGTTCCGTTTAGGGTAATAAGATGCTAAGTGGTAGTATGTATAATAGTATAGATAATTGCGATTTAGAAAATTCTTTATAACATCTATAACTAATACTAAATACAGCCATATAATAGGTTGCCTTTTTTGTATGTCTCTATATAGGGGCGGAACCAGCCTAAGCCGAAACTCCGCGCTAGGTCAGCTGCTCTTAGGCCAACTCTACTTTTTTATGATTTTTCATGAATTTTACATAGGCTTTGGTTGCTAGGCCTCGGACTACAGCCTAGGTAGCCCGAGACCTAGTTCCACCACTCTCTATAGACAGTTTCTTCATGACACAATGTGTCTTATTTGTCGTGTTGCAATCCACTATTTCATAATAGACGGCCCAATGCTCCCTCTCCTCTTCCCTATATTATTTTGTGTCTTACGTGATAAAATTTATAGACAATTAACAACACACCATTATACGTGGTCTAATAGGCTAATTTAACTCTTCTACTTCCATGGGCTGTATACAACAAGGAAAATGAAATTTACACTTCATGGATTGACCGTGCGGCATAAGAATATCACGATGCCTGGCTCCGCTCGATATCAGTGTGACACCTGCAAAGAAAAAAAAAAGCACTAACAGAACTTCGCCATGAAAACAAAGAGAATATCAGCACAGCTTCTAGACAGTTGTATCACTCAATTTGTTTGCAGATTTGCAGCCCATCTAGAGAATTTGCAGTTCTAACAGTTTGGCCATGATTGAAACTTTCTTCGAGAAACAAATGGTGAAAGTGTGCATGAGGAGTATCTACCAACATATAGGAGAACCATTTCAAACTAGGGAGACTGACGAGCCACTTGCCAGATCCAAAATTCGGTTGAATATAACTAAAAAAAGCAATAATACCACTAAAAATACAGAATGATGAAAGTAAATGCCAAATACTTAAAAGGTACAGTTTCGTGGGCGTATAGTAAGTAGCAGCTAGCAAGTCAGCTACCATATTGACAAATGACAACAAAGACATGTACGAATTAAATGCGCCGCAGCATTGTCAACTTATCACATGGCAACTAAGAACGAAAAGTATCTATTAGAGTTAGTAATCTCATTTTTAGTTTGTGGATCGTAGTCATGTATGAGTCAATGATCGTACTCATGTACAAGTACGAGTCAGTTTTTCGAGTTCGTGTCGTAGTTATAGAAGTTGAGTTTAGTTACAGTCTGTTTTTGAGTTATATGCTTTTTCATTTCTTAGTCGTAGAGCCGAGTATAAAAGGGTAGAGCAATGTATCGAGAGAGGAAGCAGTAGAGAAGAAAGGGAGCGATCGGGGTAATCATAGCGATCAGTGTGATCGAACGAGAGAAAGAAATAAAGAAGAGAAGAAAGAGCGGTTTGGCTCTAGGAAATTATTGAGTATCGAGTTCATCGTGATTGCAGATGTGGTCGTAAATAACTTACGACCATGGCGAGTGGAGGTGTCCGCAGGAGCAGCAGATGTGGTCATAAGCGAATTACGACCACAATCACACAGTGAGAAGACGTGGTCATAAGTGACCACAGTGGGAAGACAAGGTTGTAAATCGTTACGACCATGACAATCGACGGAGCTACTTTTCTACAATTATATTGACTAAATTTACTGGAACTATAATATTGACTACATTTTTTTACAAATATAATTTTCTGCAGATACTAATTTTCTATAACTATATTGACTAAATGTTCTATAACTATTTACTTCATACCAAAGTTATACTATTTTCTACAACTATCATTGTTTACGGATTCTAATTTTACTCTAAACAAACTATTTACTTCATACAAAAATATTAACTAAAATAAAAAAAATTACCTCGCAGAAGTACCAGAAGCTAATTTTTTACAACTATAATTTTCAATAGATGCTAATTTTATACGGATGCTAGTTTTCTAGGGATGCTAATTTTGTACATAATATTGACTAAATTTTCTACAATTAGAATTTTTTGCGAATAGTAATTTTATATGGATGCTAATTTTATACAACTATAATTTTCTATGGATGCTACTTTTCTATAACTATATTGACTAAATTTTCTGCAACTATAATATTGCCTACATTTTCTACAACTATAATTTTCTATGGATACTAATTTTCTATAACTATATTGACTAAATTTTCTAAAACTATTTATTTCATACCAAAGTTATACTACTCTTTTCTACAACTATAATTTTCTATGGATTCTAATTTTACACTGAATGAACTATTTACTTCATACAAAAACATTGACTAAAACATAAAAAATTAGCTCGTAGAAGTACCGAAAGCTCCTACAAATCTAAAGGTAAATCAAAACAACTGCTTCATCTATATTTGTTCGGTTACTCTGTCCTTTTAACAGGTTCTTCTGATTGATTCCATCTGTCATGTGCATGTTGGACTGTGAATTTGTTTCTTACTTTTTTTTGTTTTCCTTGGTTCTTTTCGGTTGTAGCTGATACCTTTTAGTTCTAACACTAACATTTGCACAAACGAACCGAATACCAATAAGTCGACCAACCACTTTAAAAAAACTATCATGATAAACCATTTCAAAAAAATAGAAATAATCTTATTTGTTTATTTAAAAAATTATAGATCATAAATTATAAACTACAAACCATAAATAACCTGTTCATTGACGCCCGACCAACATGAAAAGCTAGATAGGTGTACATGTGTAGGGGTGAAAACAGATCAAATAGTTTCCGACCGATTCAGACAACTTTGAAATACAAATTATGTCAACTCAAATATTTGTCAGATAGTATCGGATCGGAAACGGATACGAATTTTCTCTATCGGATACAAATACAGATCCGGTAGCTCACTATCCGTCGAATACGAATACGGATCCGGATTATCTAGATATTCAGGGGTCGGATATTTGCAGCCTATATCCCCTATTTCAGCATAGCCCATTTATAAGATACTTTAGTAGCCTATCATACACTAACATATACAATTATATATTAATACATTGAGTTAGAGAAGGAATCTTAACCTATATGAAGAATTTATAAATGCTTTTCATGAATATTTAGATAAAACAAACTAATTATGTTTTTTCCATTTTGTACGTATAATTTAAAGTGTTTTCATGTTCGAGAAATATTTGTGACCATATTTGATTTGATTCCTAGTCGCTCCGTATTTGTATTCAACATTATTCGTATTTATATTTATATCTGAGATATTTATATTGATATCCGTATCTAAATAAAAATATAAAAATAAATATAAAAGATCGTTATTTATCTATGCTCGATCCGTTTTTCTCCTCATGTGCATGGCATGGCATGTGCTGTCGAATCACCATTGCCCTTGCCTTCGAGCATTGAGCATTGCCCTTCCCAATCGAACAGAGCTCCATTAGTACTCGACCAATTCAATGGAGTTCAAGTCCGCTATGCAAGTCCGGACAGTCGGTCACCACATGGGTCTTAGGCCTGTTTTTTTAACTTATCAGTTAAATTTTTTTACTTTAGTTTTTTCAATAATTATTATTTATTAGACTAATTAATTGTAGCTAAAAATCATAAGTTACAGCCTAAAACAATAGATTTTTAATCAGTACTATTACTAATTCACTGTTGCTCTTCGACGGTTTACGGATTGACTATATTAACGTAAATTAAAATTTTTATTGTTTAAATTAGAAAACTATATAAATAAAAAATTATAAATTATTATCCTTAGACGTACAGTATAACAGAAAAAAATTGAAATAGGCCGATTTAGTGAACGTAGTGGTCGATGTCCAACGTCTTGAAAAAAAATCGTCATCCTCATCGCGTTCACACACACCTCCATCTCATCGTCATCCCTGGGCAAGGGAAAGCTAGCATCTCCATTCTCTGTCCAAAGCCAACTAGTTAAGACAGAGCGCCATGCGATGCACGCACGTACACAAGAGAAATCTGGGGGCTTGCCATATACACAAGAGACGAATTTTTTTCAAAAAATAAACCATTTTTTATTCAAAAATCCAGAAATATACCTGCATTTTAATATTTTTTACAGAAATAACTCCAACCGTCCAACCATTGAATGACTAGGCCCTCTCGCCAAAGGGCCAAGCGACAAGCAGAGCAGTCGCTTAATTGTTGGACGATAGGCGCTGTCACCTAACCGTTCGGCGACAGCATCTCTTCGACCACGTTGTTCACTTCGACTACTCACTAATCTTCAACCACGTTTTTTACTTTGACCACCCACTAGTCTTTGACTACGATGTTTCGATCACGCTATTCTCTTTGACCATGCACTAGTCTTCGACCACGTTTATATCAATTATGTTGCTTCGACTACGCTAGTCGACAACGTTGTTTCGACCACGTACATGTGGACTGCATATTTATCGCTCAGCGGTAGAGTTACCGCTTGCCTGTCGCTCGGGTATTGAGTGACAAGGTTCGATCACCCACGATTAGGCGACTAGAAGTTATTTCTATAAAAAAAAATTAAAACACAGATATATTTCTATATTTTTAAATAAAAAATAGATTACTTTTTAGAAAAACTCACAAGAGACCCAACAACCCTCGAGACACCTATCACTCACTCCTACAAATCTGTAGGTAAATCAACTCTGTCCTTTTATGAAGTTCCCCTGATTGATTCCATCTATCATGTGTATGTGGAGTGTGAATTTGTTTCCTACTTTTTTTTTTTGTAATTGTGACTTATAACTTTTCGGTCTAGTGTTAGCGTTCGTACAAACGAATCGAATATCAATAAATCACTTTAAAATATTGTTATAATAAACTACTTAGAAAACTATCTTATTTATTTATTTAAAATAATTATAGGTTATTACCTATAAACGACGAGCCATAAATAACCCGTCCAAGGGCGGCCGGCCAACGTGAAAAGCTGGATAGGCGTACATGGCATGGCATGTGGTGTCAAATCACCATTGCCCTTGCCTTCGAGCATTGTGCATTTGTGCTGTGGCTCCCAATCGAACAGAGCTCCATTTGATTGCATGATTCCTACAGATAATTAATCTCAAGCTGTAATAAGGCTAATCTTAGTGGAGGTTTTATAGAGTTTCATAGACATTAAATACGCTAACATGGCACTGTATTGATGAAGAGAGAGATGATAAAAGTTTCATGGGAGTAGAGAGAGTTTCATGGGGATGAAACTCTTCTGCACTGTTTCCAAAATATGGGTGTGTTAGAAACTGGGACATGAAACCTCCACTGAGACTGGCCTAACTATAAGCACATGAGTTTATATTTGCAATCCAATGTCGTAGCTAGGTTCAAATTAATTATTACTATAAGCATACCTCCAAGGTTATTAATTATTGATCAACTGCGGAATCGATCAGTCATGCTCCTTGTAATCAATCATTTCCAGGAAGCTAAGCTCGCTTGTCCATGACGACGATGAGCGATGTGGTCATGAGAGTGTGACACAGAAAAGGATTGAAAGGGATTACAATATATATCTACATGGCAAAAATTGTAGGGTAATGTACAGTAATGTGAAATAAAAAACCTCAAAAAAAGTTTGAAATAAGTCTTTCTTACTAGTGATATTGGTGGTACATGGGGCATGCAATATACACACACGAACAACCGGTGATATTCAAGATACCTCCTTCGTTTTGAAGGTCTAAAAAAAATCCCATAGTAATCCTTGAATAAGAAAAAACAAAATTTCTACAAATTCCCTCCTTAATCGAGAGAAAAAGAGAAGATCCACATTATTTATTTCGGTAGGATCAAATTATTACGGTGTACATTAATCATATCCTGCTTAAGCAGGTGGCGCAAGATGAGGTGGGCATGCTGCTTGGTGTCTCCGGCGAGATCGCCAACCTGGAGGAGAAGCTGCAGAGCCTCAAGGACTACCTCGTTGACGCCGAGAGGAAGCGCATCACCGACCAGCTCGTGCAGGGGTGGGTGAGGAAGCTCAAGGACGTCATGTATGACGCCACCGACATCCTCGACCTCTGCCAGCTCAAGGCCATGGATCAACTGCAGGGCGTTGTTGGATCAGAATGCCTCAATCTGCAATCACACAAAAACTGGACACAAAATGGAGAAGGAACACACACGAGAATGGCCTCTGAAACTCAGAGTTTTTTTACTGAACCTCTAAAACTGCTCACTGGACGTGCTACAGTGCCCAGGGGGAAAAATTACAAGAGATTACCAAAACTCAACGCCTCAGGCTCTAAACTAAACTCCGAATAATTTGCAACATGCATACACAACGCTGGTCCAAGATCCTAATAACTCGGATCACAGACTTACAACTCAAAATTCCAAAGAAACAGACTTATCTGCATGCTGGCCGAACTGCAGTCTATTCGGCTGATAAAATGACGCAGACCTGAGGCAAACAGGTTGGGAATAAGTTGAAAACAGCACCGAAGTGAAACCAGTGAAGACTTTGTTATTCGACTGAACCTTCAGACTTCTGCACGCCTGAAGCAAAAACAGGCTGAAACCTGTGCTGACTGCTTATTCTGAATAAAACTGACACTCTGACTCAATGCCGACCAAAACAAGATTAGTGCTAACATTCACCCCCCTAATCTTGTTTTCATTTTGCTGTATCCACCACGCCAAGCTTCTCCCTCATTTCAAGAAATTTGACACGGCCTAATGACTTCATTAAAATATCGGCCAACTGATTTTCTATCCTCACATGCTCCACTTCTATTGTTTCATTCTCAACACATTCACGAATGAAATGGTACCTTGTATCAATATGCTTGCTCCTGTCGTGGTGCACGGGATTCTTGCACAATGAAATAGCCGACTTGTTGTCAACTAACAATTTGAATTTCTTTTGCTCCTGATTCAACAATTCACTTAACAGTTGTGCCATCCAAATCCCTTGACAAGCTGACGTTGTTGCTGCAATATACTCGGCTTCGCATGATGACAAAGCTACCACCTTTTGCTTCTGTGAGATCCAAGCAACCAGATTTGAACCCAAGTAAAATGCAGCCCCGGTGGTACTTTTTCGGTCGTCGACATCTCCGGCAAGGTCGCTGTCACTATACCCAATCAACTCCAAGTTGTTGCTATTCCTTCTTCCATAGAAACACCCCATACTAAGTGTTCCACTAATGTATCTGAGTATCCCCTTCACAGCAGTCATATGCTCAACCGTTGGACTCTCCATGAATCGACTAACTATCCCAACTGAAAAAGCAATGTCAGGTCGGGTATTAGTTAGGTACCTCAAGCTTCCAATGATGCTCCTGTATAGTGTTAGATTCATCGGAGGGCTCTTGCTCTCTTTACTCAACTTGAGTCTCGCTTCCATGGGAGTAGCACATGGATTACACTTCTCCATCCCTGCTGCCCGCAGCATCTTTTCAGCATATGTGGACTGATTTAGTGTTATCCCTTCACTAGTTTGCTTAACTTGAAGCCCCAAATAGTAACTGAGTAAACCAAGGTCACTCATACTAAACAATTGCTGCATTTGAGACTTGAATGCAGTAATTTCTGCTTTGCTTGAACCCGTAATAATCAAATCGTCCACATAAACACCAACTAATAGCATTGAAGAGTCTTCTACCTTCTTATACATAGCATGCTCCATTTGACAGCGTTTGAATCCAAGTTTTGTTAAACTCGAATCCAATTTGATGTTCCAAGCTCTTGGTGCTTGACGAAGTCCATACAAAGCCTTCTTCAATCTCAATACTTTGTGCTCTTGGCCTTTTATCTCAAAACCCGGGGGTTGTGTCACAAATACTTCTTCAACTAGCTCGCCATTCAAAAATGCCGACTTCACATCCATGTGGTGGATTTCCCAATCTTGCTGCACTGCCAAACTCACAAGTAATCGCACGGTCTCCATTCTTGCAACCGGTGCGAAAACCTCGTCAAAATCCACTCCTTGATGCTGAACGTACCCCTTTGCAACCAAGCGAGCTTTGTACTTAACAATTGCTCCCGAAGGATCCTTTTTCACCTTAAAGACCCATTTCAACCCTTTGGGCTTTTGAATCCCCGAATGCTCCACAAGTTTCCAGGTTTCGTTGTCTTCTATGGACTTCAATTCTTCTAGCATAGCTTGCTTCCAACACTTCTCTTTCATTGCTTCTTCCAGACAAGTTGGCTCTTCTGCTGCTAACATACAGAACTCCAAATGTTCAGCTTCCAGCTGGATTGGTTCAGTGGCTTCATATATCTCTTGTAGTGATCGGAAACGACGAGGTCCTTCACTTGATGATCCACTTGGCACTGCTGAAACATCTGGACTGCTCTGTGATGAATTCAGTTGTGTTGGTGACGGGCTGCTGAGCTGCATTGGACTGCCATCACCATTGCTACTATTTGCCTCATTATTTCCACCCAAATTCTGATTTTTTGCATTCTCAGAGGAAACATTCATGTCTGGAAGCTGCTGCTCTTGACTCTCCACCTCTCCTGCATCATCATCAAGCCCATAATGAATTTTAAAAGACTCTGGACAGCAGTTCTGCAATCTGTCACTAGCAGTCAACTCCTCCCAATTCCATGAGCTTTCTTCCTCAAATACAATGTCCCTACTCACATGCACCTTGTGGTTCTTGGGGTCATAAACCCGATATGCCTTGGAACCTTGCTCATAGCCAATAAACACCATTGGAGCACTTCGATCTTGCAATTTTCTGAGATGTGGAGCTGCTGTCCTCACATGAGCAATACACCCAAAAGTGCGCAAGTGATTAACATTGGGCTTCCTCTTGTATAAGGCTTCATAGGGAGTCTTTCCCACAACACTCTTGGTCAATGCTCTATTCAACAAATACACTACAGTGGTTGCTGCTTCTCCCCAAAACCTTCCCGGCATTTGCTTACTCGTCAATAGACTTCTAGTCATTGCAACAACGGTTTGATTCCGTCGTTTTGCCATTCCGTTTTGCTGAGGTGTATAAGGCGCCGTGAGGTACCGTTTCAGCCCCAATTCATCACAAAAGTTATGGAATACTTTTGATGTGAATTCTCCTCCCCGGTCTGTCCTGAGTGCCTTCACTTTCAGCCCGGTTTCTAACTCTGCTCTAGCCTTCACTGATTTGAATGCAGCAAGAGCTTCATCCTTTGATCTAATGAGCACAATCGACATGAACCTAGTGCAATCATCCACAATCAAAAGGAAATACCTCTTGCCTGATGGTGTAGCCGGTGTAATGGGTCCACATAAGTCTCCATGGAGTAGTTCCAAAGGATTTTGTGCCCTGTACACTGCTGCAGTTGGAAATGGCAACCGGTGTTGCTTCCTGGCTAGACATGCTTCACAGAGCTGCTCAATGTGATCAATCTCTGGCAATCCTTCAACCATCTGCTGCCGTGACATATCCCTCAATGCTCTAAAATTCAGGTGGCCGAATCTTGCATGCCAAAGCCACTCTTTCTCCTTGTGAACAGCCATCAGACAAACCAGTTTTGCCGGTTGGAGCTTCAACAGGTACAATCTATTGCTTGATCTTTTGACCTTTACCAGTAGCTGTCTTTCTTGGTCATAAATCCTCAGCACCCCATCTTCAATTTCTGTTTTGCACCCATTCTCATCCAGCTGCCCCAAACTCAATATATTGCTCTTCAGTTGTGCGATGTAGTATACCTAAGTCAGAGCTTTATGTTCCATATTCTTGCACTGAAACAAAACTGTTCCACGTCCATGAATCTCAGCTACAGAGCCGTCTCCAAACCTCACAGAGCCAGCCACTGTTGTGTCCAAATCCGTAAAAACCTCACGGTTTTCAGACATATGGTTACTAGCTCCTGAATCTAGATACCAAGTGAGACTCTTTGGGCCAACTTCATCCCCAAGGTTAGGGAGTACCTTCTCTTCATTAAGGAGTACAATGGCTGCAGGAAGGTTGGTGATGGGTTCATTGGCTTGTATCATTAGCAAGGATGGCTCATCATCATTTTTTTCAACTAGATGTGCTTTCATCTCCTTCTTCTTTGATTTGCACTCGGAAGAGTAATGCCCATAATTTTGGCAATTATAGCATCTCACCTTTGTCTTGTCGAATTTGAATTCCTTTTCGCTGTCGCGCTCGCCGTCGCCGCGACCGCGTCCGCGCCCTCGCCCGCGGCCTCTGCCACGGCTGCGACCGCGTCCTCTGAAGCTGCTGCCAGAGGCTTCACCTCCTTTCTTCTCCTCCTTGGCCTTCCACTGAGCCCTTGTGAGGAGAACATGTTCATAATCTGCATCTTCGGCACTGTGCAGTCTCTCCTCGTGAGCCTTCAACCTTCCAATCAGCTCTTCCACAGTCATGTTCTTCAAGTCTGCAAACTATTCAATGGAGCTAACAATCTGCAAAAACTTGTTAGGGAGAGATCGCAGCATCCTCTTGACGACATATGATTCTGCAATATTCTTGCCATGTTCTCGGATTTTGTTGACAACCGTCCCAACTTTGAAGGCATAATCTTCAACAGTTTCACTTGGCTTCATCTTGAGACCATCCAGCTCTTCCTTGAGTGACTGCACCCTGGCCTCTTGCACACGTTCAGCACCTAGAAACATGGTTTTCAGGGCTGTCCATACCTCCTATGCATTCTTCCTTTCCGCCACAAGGAAGAGCACATCTCCTGGAATTGCGCTGAAAATGGTTGCTCGTGCTATCTTGTTTTTCTTGACGTCGACCGGTTCTTTCGGATCTTCGGGAACTACCGCGTCCCAGAGATCATGCGCCTCCATCACCGCCTGCATCTTGATGGACCACGCTGAGAAATTGGATCGGTCGGACGGGTATGACAGACCTTTGAGCTTTCTTTCCCGAGCTCGCCATGGTGGTCGCCGACATATACTTGGGCATTCACCGGTTCTTCTCCTTCACCGGTCCTCGCTCTGATACCAAGTGTTGGATCAGAATGCCTCAATCTGCAATCACACAAAAACTGGACACAAAATGGAGAAGGAACACACACGAGAATGGCCTCTGAAACTCAGAGCTTTTTACTGAACCTCTAAAACTGCTCACTGGACGTGCTACAGTGCCCAGGGCGACAAATTACAGGAGATTACCAAAACTCAACGCCTCAGGCTCTAAACTGAACTCCGAATAATTTGCAACATGCATACACAACGCTGGTACAAGATCCTAATAACTCAGATCACAGACTTACAACTCAAAATTCCAAAGAAACAGACTTATCTGCATGCTGGCGAATCGCATCCATTCGGTGATAAAATGACGAACACTGAGGCAAACAGGTTGGGAATAAGTTGAAAACAGCACCAAGTGAAACCAGTGCAGACTTTGTTATTCGATGAACCTTCGGACTTACGCACGCTGAAGCAAAACAGTGAAACTGTCTTGATCGCTTATTCGAATAAAGCGACACTCGACTCAATGCCGACCAAAACAAGATTAGTGCTAACAGGCGCGTCCTCCGCAGCAGGCATAGGTTGCTGCAACCCCTTGCTCTTCTGCCTATGGAATCCGCTGTTCGCCCACGACATCGGCAGCCGCATCAAGAAGCTCAACCAGAGGCTAGACGACATCTGCAAGATGGGTGCTAGGTTCACTTCATCAAGCTAGAGACCTACCAGGATCAGGTGTTGGACCGAGCCCAACCTTCTTCACATAAGCGGAAGACGGATTAGGTGTTGGACTGGTCGGGCGTGGTTGGGGATAAGATCGAAGAGGATACTAGAGAGCTGGTGGAGAAGCTCGTGACAAAGGGGAGGGAGACAAGAAGAATATTGATGGCATCATGGTGGTCGCCATCGTGGGTGTCGGCGGGATCGGCAAGACCACCCTCGCCAAGAAGGTATTCAACGACGAGGCCATCCAACACAAGTTCGACAGGAAGATATGGCTGAGTGTCACACAAGACTTCGACGACGCAGTGTTGTTGAGGACGGCCATCACCGCCGCCAACGGGGACCTCCCTGGCGCTGGGACTGAAGACAGGTCCCTACTTGTGTCGGCCCTTCTCAACGTCGTCAGGGACAAGATGTTCTTTCTACTGTTGGATGACATGTGGAGTGCAGGAGAATGGAACAACTTGCTCTTGGCTCCCTTCAGTTACGGTGCCCCCGGTAGCCGAGTGCTCGTCACCACAAGACTCGAAACGGTTGCCCGATCGATGAAAGCCGCGCATCCCTACCACCATGTCGACAAATTAGGGCGTGAAGATGCTGGTCCTTGCTCAAGAAGCAGGTCAGTTACTAATCTGATTATTTATTCACTATGCGGTTCATTTACGATCTATCAAAACCTAAAACTATATCGCTAGAAGCACAGATTTGTGCCTTCTTAATTTGGCCCTTAATGCGTTCTTAATTAATTTGTGCCTTTTGCTTTTTAGGATAGCATAAAGCACAGATTATTCGTACAAAATAATTTTGTACAAAATTATTCGTAATCAATTTGTTCAAATTTTGTGCAAAATTATTTTTTCTACAAAATTAATTTGATTGTACAAAAAGTATTTTGTTTGAACAAAATTAATTCAGTCGTAAAAATTATTTGTTCGTACAAAATTATTCTTACAATTTTTTGTTTGTACAAAATTGTTCTTACAACTTTTTGTTTGTACAAAATTATTCTTACAATTTTTTGTTTGTACAAAATAAATTCGTACAAGATTTGTCCCTCTCTCTCCTCTTGCTCTCTCTCTCTCTCCGGTGGCCGGCGAGCCCGAATATGTCGGCCGGTGGCGCGGGGTAGCGTGAGTTCAACGGTGGATGGCTCGGCTCGGCGGCCGCGTGGCTGGACAGCAGTGGCGCTGCTCAGGCGGAGGACGTTGGCCGCGCGGGAGGTGGAGCACGGCACGCAGCGTGGCTCACCGATCGGGCGTACACAACACCTATTTCAATCGTATTTCCTATTCCCCTCGATATGCGTGCACAACTGCACATATCTCGAAGACAGATGAATGGTGGATAGGATACAAACATATGCCCCTACAGGAAAGAAATCCGCCTCCATAGAAGCACTAGCCTTTCTTTTTCTAACGAATGACAGGGCTTCTACTTTATTTTTTAAAAAGAAACATTGGTCTTATGTATATATATTTATGCTGCCAGTAAATATATCTACTAATTAACTATGTGTATGGTTATTAATTTCACGGTGATAAAAACACACGCTCGCGAAAGAGAGATCTCAGATATCTGTCTGCTTGATTACAGCTTTAAATAATTAACGAACAATTTTATGGTTGATTTGACAATTCAAATTACTAGTGCACAGACTTTTATTAGTTTCTTTTCTTTTTCTATTAGGAAAAATCGGCGCAAGCCACTACCAATATAGTAATTGATATTAATTTGATAGGTTTAACTTCATCCAGGTAGTCTCAAGTGAGAAAGATGAACCTGATGTTGATACGCTGAAGGATATTGGAATGGAAATTATAGCAAAATGTGATGGTTTACCGCTTGCCGTAAAAGTAATGGGAGGACTCTTGTGCTAGAGGGAGAAACGACGAGGAGATTGGGAGAAGGTTCTTAATGATTCTATATGGTCAGTATCTGGAATGCCCGAAGAGCTAAACTATGCAATAACTTAAGCTACGAAGATCTACCACCTTGTTTGAAGCAATGCTTCCTCTTCTATTCCCTTCTCCCTAAAAATACAGTGTTCTTTGACGATACAATTGTTAGTATGTGGATTAGTGAAGGATTTGTTCATGGAAACTCAAATGAATTAGAAGAATTAGGAGGAGAGTTCTATAGGCAGCTAATATTGAGGAACCTTATAGAGCCAGATACAAGGTACTATGATCAATGGGTTTGCAGCATGCACGATGTTGTTCACTCATTTGCTCAATATGTGGCTAGGGATGAGGCACTAGTAGTTCACAATGGAGAAACTGATAATTTTAGTAAAAACAACATACAAAAGTTTCATAGGTTGTCTATACAAACCAAAGGATTGCAATCGCAGGAATTCAAGTGGAGACTTTTACAAGAGCATAAATCAATAAGAACACTAATATCAGTTGGCCATATAAAGATTAATCCTGGTGACTCTCTGTTTACCTTTACAAGTTTACGGACTTTATGCATAAAATCTGCAAAATGTACTACATTGGTTGAATCTTTGTATCAACTCAAGCACTTGAGGTATTTGTCCTTAGACCGAACTGATACGTCTAGATTACCGGAAAACATCGGTGAGATGAAATTATTGCAGAACATTAGCCTTTGTGATTGTAAAAGTTTGTTGAAACTTCCTCGTATCATTGCAAAGCTGAGGCAGTTGAGGTCTCTTGACCTTACTAGAACAAGTATACATGATATACCTAGGGGATTCCATGGTCTAGCAAATATGAGGAACCTATGTGGATTTTTGGCCCACATGGATGGTGATTGGTGTAGTTTGGAAGAGTTGGGGCCACTTTCTAAGCTCAAGATTCTTGGATTAGGGGGTCTGGAGAATGTATCTACTGCCTCGTCCGCCGCAAAGGCTAGGCTTGGTGAAAAGGGGCATCTTACCAATCTGATCTTACACTGCACAAATAGATTGGGAGATGATGGGTTGGTCAAAGAGGGAGAAGGTGTCTCTGAGGAAGAGCAGCGACAAATTGAGGAGGTGTTTGATGAGCTCTGCCCTCCGCCGTGCTTAGATTACCTTCTCATCCAAGGACATTTTGGTCAGCAGCTCCCAATGTGGATGATGTCGACAGCAGCGGCACCCCTCAAGGGCTTGAGGATTCTAATGATGGAGAACCTGGCCTGCTGCACCCAACTCCCTAATGGCTTGTGTCAGCTCCCCTGTTTGCAGCTCCTCCAAATCAAACATGCTCCAGCCATCGAGCGTGTTGGGTCTGAATTCCTACAGCAGCTCTACCATCACCATAGTCACCACCATTTGTCGCAGGCGGTGGCTGCATTTCCGAGATTACATGAGATGAAATTAGTAGGAATGGTGAAATGGAAGGAGTGGGAGTGGGAGGAGCAAGTGCAAGCCATACCAGTCTTGGAGAAGCTTCTTATCAAGGGTTGCAAGTTGAGGCATGTTCCTCCTGGCCTTGCCTCCCATGCAAGGGCTTTGAAAAGGTTACATGTACACAGTGTGCAACACCTCAACTCTGTGGAGAACTTTGCTTCTCTCATTGTGCTTGGGGTGTGCGAGAACCCCGACCTCGAGAGGATCACTAATCTCCCGAAATTGCAAAAGCTTGACATCATATGCTGCCCAAAGCTGAAAGTATTGGAGGGCATGCTTGCACTCCATAGACTCAAGCTGTGGGATTTGGACATGGAAACACTCCCGGGATACCTGCAAGATGTAAAGTCAAGGCATTTGCTGTTGGACTGCAGCCTAGCGTTGCTCACTTCCATAGCCGAGGGAAAATCTAGCCCAGAGTGGGAAAAGTTGAGTCATATCCAGCATGTCAGAGGCTATGCACATGATGGAGACAATCAGAGGAAATGGTATGTGCTGTACATAAGGGATCCCTACAACTTGCAGACAAATATCGTTGTCAGCTCTTCCATATCTGGAGGTAAATTAGCACACCTGCTTCATCTTAATTTGTTGGCTTGCTTGGTTCATTTAATTTGCTTCCTTAATTTTCATTTGTTGATTCCATCTTTCATCTGTATGCTAGTGTCTGAATACACTTCCTACTTTTCCTTCTAGTTCTTGAAAGAAATATTTTCAACCTTTTCATTTCTCTTGACTGTGTTGTTTCAGGGGATGATGCGGAATAGGACGTGCACAGAAAAACAGTTGAAAAATTGGAGAATATAAATTAAGAAAATTGTGGAAAATTAATTGGCGACTTTGTCATTCTTTTTCTTACTTCAGTTCATGACTTCAACTGCCACGTGTACAACCAGATCATGAATGCAGAGTTTCTTCATAGGTACATTACGAACTGGAATTTTAAATTCTTGGCAATACTACTAAACAAGCCCTTTGTACTGTAAGTCTTGCTATTTTCCAAGTTTCTCGCAGCTAGCATATAACAGTTCTCATCATTTATGATTCGTGATTTTGATCTAGTTTGATAAATGAAGGACAAAAAATGGTACAAATGTGAAGAAGACAGAATCACTGAAAGTTGGTAACTGTTAGCTACGAGCTAAGGAAAACCTTACTGAAAGTGACGCCCCTAGTTTAAATGCATCCAAGAATAAACATTCATGGTACTAGTATGAAATAGTAATAAATGTGCTTCCACTCATATCTCCCTTCTCGGTTGGAAGCTGCTGGTTCATTCGCTAGCATGATTTGGACAAATCAGTAGCTTTACTATACATGCATGCCAAAAAGGAAGATGAACTTTAGATGTTTCCTGAAGATGCATGGTCATGGTAATGGTATAGATGTAACGCTGGTGGAAGCTAGCTTAGCCGCCGGCAATGGAGTGATGGAGCCACATCAAGTGACGACGCATAATAAATGCAGGCGCACACTGACTGTCCTTCTGGTTGTCTAGTTTTTTTCCCCTGTCTCTGGGTCGCAAAACTTACCTGTAAGAGCAAGTTTAATAAAGCTGACTGTGCTAGCTATAAAGGAATCCATGTCAGCATAATCCTATGTGGAGGGAAGAGAAAAGGAGAGAGAGAGCCAAGCCGACTCCCATGCAAGAGTCAGGCTATAGCACAGGAAAAGAGGCGTTATCCATGCATATACCAATAGGACTAACTGTTATACCCATGCATATATTAAATGATCACACTATTAAATGATTGAGAGCTCTTGTGAAGACAACTTATAGCCAGCTTATTGTATAAGTTGGCTGCATCATTATCTTTTGATGATATGGAAATGTATTAGAGGTAGCAGCTATCTATACTATTAAACTTGCTCTAATAGTCTCTTAATTTGTCTTGTGGTGGTTGCGTAAACTTTTCCTTTCCACTTAACAAAATGCGCGCAAAGATTTTGCGTGTTCTCGAAAAATAAAAAAAGGCAACTTGATTTTAGTCACCATTTTAATTATGGGCGAGAAGCCTTTTCTGTTAAGAAAATAAACATCCATATTATTGGTGATTATGTATTGTGAACATGAATAGCAACTATTTGTGATTTCACCGTTTGTATTGTACCACGACAGTTGATACAATTTCACCTTTTGGTTCTTTCGCCAAAGGAAACAGACTCGTGATCAGATGAAGGGAATTGATTCTATGTTTCACCCAATAATGAATTGCACAGATATTAAATGATAAATCAAAACTAGATTAGTGCTACTTAAATCTTTGAAGTGTTTTAGCATTTGTGCAAGATCATTGGAGGGAAAAACATGAAAGTACTACTCAAACCAAGGTTGTAAATAAGCTGAGCTCGAGCGAGTCTAGATTGAGGTTCGAGTTTGGCTCGGCCAAAACTCAAGTAAGTTTGAACTCACCTTGAAAAAGCTTATAAATGCGCTTTAGCATAATATCTTCAATGAAATCTCGACCAAAACTCGAGTTCGGCTCAAAAAGTTCGGCAACTACACTTTTAACATATTACATTCTACAAAAGCTTGAGGAAAAAAGCTTGACAATCAGACTTTAGCATTGGAACATGAGAGAAACATGAGGGAAAGTTGAGAAAGTGTAAATCGAGCCTTAACCATGCTATTCGAGATTGAGCTTGGTAGGCTTGCAAGCTTGGGTGTAGGCTCACGAATCGAGTTTTAGAGCAAGCTGACCTCAAACTTTTTTTACAGCCCTAACTCAAACTTAAAACATCCAACATCAAAAGCCAACCATGGCTTCAGGACAGAAAGCATATAGGTCAGGAACACGAACCAGCATGCATTCGACGTGTCTTGACCACATTGGATACATAACGTACAATATCAAGTTCCTACACCAAAGCACACATCGTGGCTTACAAGCTAGCTGGAAGCTTTACATCAAAAATTGGGGCGATCCATCCATGGACGGCTGGTCAGATTCAGGAGATTTTCTTCGCGATGTCCTTGATGACCTGTAAAGAAGGAAATCAGAAGTCTGAATCCCAGACTGTGCAGAATGTGCGGTTGCGATAGCAGGAAGCTTAGGTTGTTGGCGTATTGTGAATAGTGCCAGATATGCTTAGGTTGTTGTCGTATTGTGAATAGTGCCAGATATATTACTGAAGTTGTAGGGATCATATTCCTCTAAATTATGGATCCGTTGTAATCCTTTCTATGTATTGAATCGTGTATATAAATGAAAGATAGGACCATCTATTAGGATGCGTTGAATAATATTCTCTCCATACCATACTCTTTGACTTGGTATCAGAGCTATAAATCCATAACAAGTGGTCATGGCCTCTTCGGCTATTATCAACGTTGGTGCAACCAACGGTTTTCTAGTTCCAGCGACAAGCGACAACATCTCGATTTCGACTTTTGGATATCTCATCAGCGTCAAGCTCTTCCGAGAGAACTTCCTCCTCTAGAAAGCTTAGGCGGAGCCGTATCTATGTGGCCAGAATTTGTATGGCTACTTAGATGGTAGCATTGTCACACCCTTAGTAATGTTGACTGAGGGAGTCAGTGTGGATGTGCGACAAGTTCCCAATCCTGCCTACCTCCACTGTTTCAGGCAAGATAAGATCATGCTAAGTGCCCTTCTGTCATCCATGGCAGAGGACATTCTAGCTGGCCTAGGTTGCTCAGTTGTCTACCTCAGCAGAGGTATGGGCAGCTCTATCTAGCATGTTCTCATTACAAAATTGAGCAAGGGTAATGCAAATTCGCTACCAGTTGTCAAATATGAAGAAGGATATGAGTGTGACGATCTTACAAATGGTATCAGCGTAGGTTGCTATGTCATTACATCGAGATCATTTTCAGGTAAGTCACTGTTTTTCGATGGATCAGATTATCTCTATTGGAAAACATATATGGAGCTTTTTCTACAATAACAAGGTAATGCTATTTGGCAAAAAGTTAAAAATATATATGAAGTGCCTCCTATTGTTGCTACTAGAAATATTGCTGATGTTGAAGCTAATACTAAGGATAAAAGTATTTTGTTGTAAGGTCTAAGTATAAACGAGTTTATTAGAATTTCTCATATTAAATCTGGTAATAAAATTTAGACTATTTTAGCTAATTATCATGAAGATTCTAAGTCTGTTAAAGGTATTCGTTAGAACCAATTTAAAAAAGAGTATTTTAAATCTGAGATGAAACCTAGAAAATCAGTAGATGTAATTTTTTATCGCTTTAATAAAATTATTAGTGATTTGCAATCTATTTTAGCTTTTCTAGTTACTTCTTGAATCACTTTTAGCTTTTCTAGAAATATATGTGGCAAATTATAATAAAATTGCTAATTATGTATACATATCAATAATTCTTTTCCACGAGACGGCTTGTCATTGTAGTAGGCATCAACTTTGGGAGGAGTTTTGTATGACCGAGATTATAAAACTTTAAGCTTTTTGACTTGGCATGATCGAAAAGTAAGGCTTAAGATGCTACAATTAATAAAATGTAAATCAAGTTGGCTAAAAAATCATTATAAATGTGCTAAAATTAATTTAGGTTGAAGCTCAGGAGTCCTTTGTAGATGGCTCCCAGTCTAAACTGTGTTTTACTGAGATAAGTCATAATCAAGTGTCAATAATAAAATGTTATGTGTTGAGTTATGTAAATATATGTTAAGCTTTGTACTTCAGTTTAACACTTGTGGCTCACTTAGTTCTTGATTGTAGTATCTAGATTTAAATCTTTATTTTTAGATGGCTATCTTGTTTAGTGAGATCTTTAGTTTAATTGGTCATTTTTGTGAAAGTCTGCCATGTACATTAATTTGCTTAATCATATTATATGCTTCTTTTGGCCTGCTTTGTTATATATGCATGCTTATGATTGAGCAAGCTTTATAAGGGCATGACTTGTGTACATATCAATTCAGTTGATTTAAATAATCTTTTAAGTTTTCGTGGTGTGTTTTCTTTAAGAAAAAAAATTGGATCATTGATACTTGGATGTAAGTCCTCTTTTTGCTGGTTCTTTCTTTTGTGCCTTAATGCTTATATTGCCAAAAAGGGAGAGAGTTGTGGTTTCAGTATGCTTTGTGAGAGATGTGGGAGAGATTTGTGACGTGTGGCTTAAAATACTTTTTTGGCTTCAGTTCTTCATTTAGACATGTTTGAAGTCATGTTATCTTGAGGTACTGTCAATGTATTCATCAAGAGGGAGATTGTTAGATCATGTGGCTAGGTCTAGAATTTTGTCGTGATGAATAATTGACAATGTTTAATATTTGTGATGCATGTGGCGTGTGTGGACTAATGCCAGTCAAGTTGGAAAGAACTTGTGCCAGAAAAATGCTGATTTGGTCTTCGCATGTGTAGGGTGAATCGAAGGCGCTCTGGTCTACGATGAGAACTGGGAGATGGCTTCGTGCGAAGTCATAGTCCAAAGGCTCAAGGAGGCCGGAGGAGACTATCGTGCTCGAGTTGGGGCGTGTGGAAATCAAAGGTGGTTGATGTATGTTGGAGCTATAGAGATGCGGTCCGGAGGCTACGACATATGACGAAAGTGAAAAACCCGTGTTATGTAAGGGTTTTGGGTCCTTTAAAAAATAGTGGACCGAAAGTCTGGTTGAGATAAAAAGATCTGATTGGAGGAGTTATATTAGGGTTAAAGACTTGGAGTTGATATCCGTATGCGTCGCCAGTTGGAGTTTGTATCGGCGGCCGGCCGGCCGCTATATTCGTGATTACATGAGAAACTAATTAGGAGAGAGGTGGCGGCTGGATATTTAGATACCTGGTCGAGAGCCTTTTTGGTGAAGAGTGATTAGGGGCTAGCTGCCATATGTAGTTGGTTTTTGCCGAGACTTGAGAGATCAATTAAGAAAAAGTGGGTCTCCGTTTTGGTGATTGCAAGGGAATCTCGTGATCTATGTCTTGTTGATTGCTTGCGTGAAGTATCGGTTTTTGCTTGCATGGTTTCTTCTTTGCTTGCCATCTGTGCTTAAACATCCTCGCCACTTGTCACCGTGTAGTGGCTGCATGCATGTGACAATGCGTACACACACTTTTTGCATGGTGTTTGCTAGTAGTAGAATAAAGAGAGGTGTTACGGGCATATCTAAGATTTGAGTTTTCTAGTTGATGAATACGCCGGCTGCTACTTGGAGATGTTTTTCATGCACGGAGACTTTTCTTTGCACGGCTGCCGGACGCAGGTAATTACTGGCGAGCAGTGACAGAGCTAGGATTTAATTATGCCCCGAGTTTAATGGTAAAATGATCTAGACTATCTACGTTGAATCATGAAAATGTTACCCAGACTGAACTGAATTTAACCAAATTGTACACTAGATGTTTTTCCACACCTCAGATTGAAACCTATCATGTTCGAAGTGTGGCTCCACGCCTGCAAGGCGAGCCTTTTGAATTGCATCCATTGATTGTTCTGTGGTCTCGTGGTGATTTGTGGATGGCGCCTTGACCGAGAGGGCCAGAGGGTTTTGCCGCGTGCTTTGAATAAGAGTTTGTTCATTGCATTGGTGTTTTGAGCTCGCATGCATTGGTTTGCTGGTTTTTGTTTTTGTATTTTTGCTGTGTGGCAGGTTAAACAATTAGAAGATGATTGATTGTAAGAAAAAGTTTTTACTGTGAAATACAATTATTCATCTCATTTTAATTGTCATCGATGATTCTATACAAACAAGACACAGATTGTGCAAAACTACGACTAGAAACTTACGATAGTTTTTGGGTCGTCTTCATCCACCGAACGCTGAGTCGGATTAGCGTGACCTCTTTGGAATCCAATGTATTCGATGCCCTGTAGGATAAAGACGAATAATCCCTATATTACATCTCGGCGGATTCACCCACGCAAGGCCATCCACGTCATCAATTTTGTAAAAAGCCTCCAACTTTTTAGAAATTGCATACAGATCCTTGAATTTTGCAAAAAAAACCCCACCATGCATTTTTCCACACAGAAAACCACTCAGCTTTTGCAAAACTGCGCATGTGTCCTCAATTGTTTTCAAAAAGACCTTTCTTTTGCCAAATAAAACCCTGTGATTTTTCTATTATTATATACGGATCCTTTTTGCCAAAAAAACCTTCGCTTTTCGCAGACATACACGTGATCCCTCAATTTCTCATGGAAAGCCTCCAAAAATTGTCAGTTCTTTTGCTTCGATCCACCTAGTAGCTATTGCGGTATGGCGCCGCGCTTCCACTGCTAGTATCATTCAAAATTGGGGGCAAGTATGTGGCGTGTGCAGCCTGGACTTCTTTATAAGAAAAGAATAATACGTAGACATGCGATTTAGTCATGGGGTTATTGTAACAAAATGATATCATGGAAATTAGAGAGAACAAATTCATCAATTAACTAGCAAAATTGTCTACGGCTAGATTCTACAATACTTGTTTATATTTAAATATACAATTATTTTTGTTAAGAAATGCTTTGGGGAGACGGATGAGATCCACTGGATGCAGATTTGATGGCTCAAAATTTCAATTCTTTTTAATAAAATAGTGCTCAAATGCCCCCCAAACAGCTCCTTAAATCTATTGGTTTAAGCTTCTTAACTCGGTATTTTTAGGATTTTAAAATTACTCTCCTTGCTTCGTGAACCACAAAGGTCCTGTTTTGTAAGGCCTTTACGGTGGCTTTTGACTTTGGTTTCTCTCGAAGCCAAAACAAACAAGACGGCTTCTCGAAGCCACTTCTCTAAATAGCTTCTCGAGCCAGCTGGTACGTGCGCCATCTGCGTTGGTGTCCCTGCCGTCTGCCAATGTCTTAAAAATATAGCTAAAAATTATTAGTCATAACTAAAAATCATCAGCCACGACTAAAAAGAATATGGCCAAAGTTCTGTACACGAGCTTCTTTATGCTGGGTTACCTACTACTGCACATATAAAATTGTAGTGGTCTCAGCTTAATTTCCTCCGTTGGCTAATCAATCAATTCGAGCTAGCCGCCTAGCTGCCTGGGTCATTAATTTAGCAGTGCCCAACCAGCCGTAAAGGAAGATGGGAACCAGCAACAACTCTTGGCATTTTTGGGAGGATTTTACGACTACCCCACTTGCTAACTTATTTGTCTTTTTTCATAGCAGTAAAAAGAATAGAATGGCATCTCAAAAAATAATACGATAATAAAGAAGCCAAAGACCTCATTCGTTTGCAGTGACCTCAGCTTAGTTTGCTCCGTTGGCTAATCAATCAATTTGAGCCGGCCGGCCAGCTGCCTGGGTCATTAATTTAGCAATGCTCAACCTCTTACTAATACTATATACAGAGCACAGACCACACAGCGGTCAAAGAATATGGTGAACCAGCAACAACTCCTTGACTTGGCATTTCTGGGAGGATTTTACAATCACTTCACTTGCTACTTGAACTACGTACATAAAGTCTTGTATGCAAGTTTCTTTATGCTGGTTTTTTTTGAGGGAAGAGAGTGATTTTATTTAATGATCAAGGGTGCGATCACAATCATGGAGCTTTGAATACCCGACAACCACGCTGCCGTAGAATGCACAATGAAGAATTTTTTTTCTCTCCAGCGAGATCTGCTCAACCTGCTTACATTGGAACCAAGAGATGGCCATGGCTTCCAACGAGCTTGGGCACACCAGATGACTGCATGATTTGAAGTCTCCTACGAAGTTCCACAAACTGTGTTGGGTTACCTACTGGCGAGACATATGAAACTGCCTGAACCAAACAAGCTAGAGTGCATTTATATAAAAAAGATGCAGATTGTGCAAAACTAAGACTAGAAACTTAGGATAGTTTTTGGTTCGTCTTCATCCACCAAACACTGAGTTGGATTAGTGTGACCTCTTTGGAATCCAATGTATTCGATGCCATGTAGGATAAAGACGAATATCATTCAAAATCGGGGGCAGTATGCAGTGTGGACTTCTTTTTAAGAGAAGGATAATGCGTAGACATGCGATTTAGTCACGGGGATATTATAACACAATGGTAGATGGAGGTTATTAGAGACAACAAATTCATCAATCAACTAGCCGAATTATCTGCGCAATCGTGCGTCTAGATTCTAAATACTTGTTTATATTTAAAGATACGATTATTTTTGTTATACAACTCTAACACTGATAATTGAAACATAGTTATGTGTTGTAAGTAACTACAACCATTGTAATATTTATATCATATTAATTTATACCAATATAAACTGGCACCATCAAAATAAGTGGTGTATGAATTCTTCTCTCTTTTGTTGATTATTGAGATAATTTATATGATATTTTCTTTTTAGGTTATTGTACGAATCATTAATTTTCATTGATTATCGTGAACATTTCTAGAATTTTCCCTATTTTAATGGTACATATAGTAACAGTCATTAGTTTGGAATGTGGGAATTTTGAAACTATAGACCTCTCTGGAGTTTGAGTCTATATATGGTACCTACAATCCAATACATCTATTAGTCCCCGTTTGAAATGCGGTAATTTTTCCCAATTCTTGCCGGAATTGAACTACGACACTCTACATACCAAAAGTTTTTTTTAAGATCAAAACATCCCGTTCATTTACACCATTATAGTTTAGACGCATCAAAGTAAGTGGTAAAGAACCTCCTTTGTACCGTATGAATATATAGTAGATGAATATAATTAGGGAAATTTTACCATCCTTGAGGGGGAAGAGGTACCAAATTTGAGCCATTGATAACACTGATCGGACGGCTGAGATTTGGCAGTACCTAGTGGTACCGGACGCGAGATACCAAGAGGTACAAGGTACCAAGAGGTACCAAATTTTGAGCCGTTGATCACACTGATTGAACGGCTGGATCTAATTTGGTACCTCTTGGTACCTTGTATCTCTTGGTACCTGCTCAAGGATAGGAAAACTGCTCATATAATTAAGATGTGTTAATAACCTTTATCCATCTCTTTCCATACTATCATAATAGTAGATGATAGGACTCTTTAAGGTAGGTGTTTAGATTTCATCTCTTTTTTTTTTCCTTGCGCGCTTTTCATTTTTTACTGTCTTTCTTTTCTGCACGTTATTTTATAGCTTTGCCATAGTACAAAATTACAATCTCTCTTTGTTTAATTACAAAGAATATTGCTAAATGTAGATGATTATGACTCTAGGTGTTTAGATTTCATCCTCTCTCTTTTATTACAAAAAGGTCGTTAAATATACAAGAACCGTCCTCTGGTTCTTCACCTCTTGGTTAGAGCAAGAAGGAAGACCCATCCATCCCTCCAAGGCTCCAAGCCAAGGTACGTTGTTTCTGATCCCCCGAGCTTCTCATGGTTGTCTCACCGGCTTTGCAGTAAAATTCTGCACTCGCAGATCTGTTTTGTTGTTAGCAATTAATGCTAGTCTTTTCTTCTGAAAAATAAAGTGGCTAGTTTCTTGTAAATTGATTACTAGTATTGTTCTTTCCTGGGTGAAATGTAAATCGATTTCTAGCATCGGTAATATCTTTAGCCAAAACTAATGACAAAGATGATGTTTGATTTAACTTTGTTACAGCAAAAGAAGGAAACCTGAAGTAATATAATGGCGGTGGTGCTGGATGCTTTTGCATCCTACCTCCAAAACATGCTCACCGAGATGGCGAGAGAAGAGGTTGACATGCTGCTCGGTGTCTCCGGCGAGATCGGCAACCTGGGGGTCAAGCTTGGGGACCTCAAGAACTTCCTCGCCGACGCAGAGAGGAGGCGCATCACCGACCAGAGCGTGCAAGGGTGGGTGAGGGAGCTCAAGGACGCCATGTACGACACCACCGACATCCTCGATCTCTGCCAGCTCAGGGCCATGGATCAACGAGCAAGCACTTGCATAGACTTGGGGTGCTGCAACCCCTTGCTCTTTTGTTTGCGGAATCCCCTCTTCACCCACGGCATCGGCAAACGCATCAAGGCGCTCAACCAGAGGCTTGACGGCATCAAGGAGCGGAGCGCTGCCTTCAGCTTCATCAACCTCGGTTCCTACGAGGAGCGTAGCAACAGGGTGCATGCAGCCTCTCGCCCAGCTGCCAGCCGCGGGACGACGGGGGAGCCTGTCCGGTCGGGTGTTGTCGGGGAGAAGATCGGAGAGGACACGAGGGAGCTAGTGGAGATGTTGGTAGAAAAGGAGTGCAACATCAACATCATGGTGATCGCCATCGTGGGAGTCGGCGGGATCGGCAAGACCACCCTCGCCCGGGAGGTCTTCAACGACGACACCATAAAGGATAAGTTCGATAAGAGAATATGGCTGAGCATCAACCAGGATTTCAACGAGGCTGAGTTGCTTAGGACAGCCATCACCCTTGCCGGTGGAGACCACCATGGAGAGAAAGCAATGGCCGTGCTTCGGCCAGCCCTTACTGCTGCCTTGACAGGGAAGAAGCTCCTGCTGGTGATGGATGATGTGTGGAGCCATGGAGCATGGGTGGATGTGTTTGAAACACCCTTGGTCAATGCTGTTGCTCCAGGCAGTCGAGTACTTGCTACCACAAGAGACGAAAGAGTCGCTCGAGGGATGAAAGCCGTGCGCCCCTACCACCACGTCGACAAGCTAGGGCCCGAAGACGCCTGGTCCTTGCTCAAGAAGCAGGTCCGTTCCAATTAACTAGTACTAGTAGTAGCATCTAAATCAAGCTAATGTTCTATTACCTCCGTCCATAAATATAGATTGTTTTTTTACTTTTTATAGTCTATAATGCAAGAATTTGGCTATAATTTATTATCATAATATACTAGCAAAAATAATAAAAAATATATATTATGAATATATTTTTCAAGATAAATCCAATGATATTATTTTCATATAGTCAATCTATATATTTTCTCTATACCCTTAATAAATATACAACTTTACTTTGTATTCCCTATTTTCATGTATTGAATATAGTACTTACAGGTAATAATTAGATAGTTTAGCTATTTTCAATGTCTTCTCGATCGGGCTATGTGTAACACAAAATACGTCTAATTCTACATTCACTTTTGACATTCAATTTAGGTAATACGTACATACACAGACTAGCCTTCTATTAGTTTCTTAAATTCCTTAATTAGCTAATTAGCAAATAAAAAAAGAATCGGCACTAATCACGTATTAACTCTTTTGGTTTAAACTGCTTGCAGGTAGTCTCAAGTGAGCTGGATGAATCTGAGGTTGACATGCTTAAGGATATTGGAGTGAAAATTATAGAAAGATGTGGTGGTTTGCCACTTGCTGTCAAAGTAATGGGAGGACTCTTGTGCAAGAGGGAGAAGCAGCAACGTGACTGGGACAAGGTTCTAAATGATTCCATATCGTCAGTGTCCGAAATGCCCCAAGAGCTAAACTACGCAATATACTTGAGCTATGAAGATTTGCCCCCGTATATGAAGCAGTGCTTTCTACACTACTCCCTTCTCCCTAAAAATACAGAGTTCGCCGTTGATACAATTGTTAGCATGTGGATTAGTGAAGGATTTCTTCATGGGAACTCAAATAAATCAGAAGAATTAGGAAGCGAGTGCTATAAGGAGTTAATTTTGAGAAACCTTATAGAGCCAGACACAAGGTACGCTGATCAATGGGTTTGCAAAATGCATGATGTTGTTCGCTCATTTGCTCAGTATGTGGCCAAAGATGAAGCACTAGTAGCTCACAATAGAGAAACTCTTGATATTATCAGTAAACATAATTCACACAAGATTCATCGTTTGTCTATAGAAACCAAAGGATCAGAATCAGATGAATTTGAGTGGAGCTTTTTGCATGCACAGGAATCACTAAGAACACTAATATCAATTGGCCAGTTGAAGATTAAGCCTGGTGATTCATTGATTACTTTTTCGAGACTACGGACTCTACATATAGAATCTGCAAATGTTGCTGCATTGGTTGACTTTGTGTACCAACTTAAGCACCTAAGGTATATGTCCCTAAGACACACCGATATATCTGGACTACCGGAGAACATCAGCAAGATGAAATTCTTGCAGTACATTAGCCTTCATGGTTGTGAAAGTTTGGTGAAACTTCCTGATGGCATTGTAAAACTAGGGCAGCTGAGTTATCTTGACCTTAGCTACACAAGTATAAACAGTATACCTAGGGGATTCCGTGGTCTAACAGATTTGAGGAAACTACGTGGGTTTCAAGCCCATGTGGATGGTGATTGGTGTAGTTTGGAAGAGTTGGGGCCACTTTCTAACCTCAGGGTTCTTGGATTAAAGAATCTTGAGAATGTATTTGCTGCCTCGTCCGCTGCAAGGGCCAGGTTTGGTGAAAAGGTGCATCTTACCGATCTGATATTATGCTGCACCAACAGATTGGGAGATGATGGGCTGGTGAAGGAGGGAGAAGGCATCTCTGAGGAAGAGCAAGGACGAATTGAGGAGGTGTTTGATGAGCTTTGCCCTCCGCCTTGCTTAGATTATCTTGTCATCCAAGGATATCTTGGTCGGCGGCTCCCAATGTGGATGATGTCAACAGCAGCGGTGCCCATCAAGAGCTTGAGGATTCTAATGATGGAGGACCTGGCCTGCTGCACCCAATTGCCCAATGGCTTATGTCATCTCCCTTGTTTGCAATTCCTTCAGCTCTATCGTGCTCCAGCCATCGAGCGTGTTGGGTCTGAATTCCTGCAGCAGCTCTACCATCACCATAGTCACCACCCTTCATCCCAGGTGGCGACTGCATTTCCAAGAATGCGCAAGATGAATTTAATAGGAATGGCAGAATGGAAGGAGTGGGAGTGGGAGGAGCAAGTGCAAGCCATGCCTGTCTTGGAGGAGCTTCTTATCGATGGTTGCAAGTTGAGGCGTGTTCCTCCTGGCCTAGCCTCCCATGCAAGGGCTTTAAAAAGATTATACATATACAATGTGCAACACCTGAACTCTCTGGAGAACTTCGCTTCTCTCATTGAGCTTGAGCTGCATCGGAACCCTGACCTCGAGAGGATCACTAATCTCCCCAAATTGCAAAAGCTTGACATCAACTGCTGCCCAAAGTTGAAGGTATTGGAGGGCATGCTTGCACTCCAGAGGCTCGATCTGGAGGACTATGACATGGAAACACTCCCGGGATACCTGCAAGATGTAAAGCCAAGGCATTTGAAGCTACACTGCAACCTAGAGTTGCTCACCTCCATAGCCAAGGGAAAATCTAGCCCAGTGTGGGAAAGGTTGAGCCATATCCAGCATATCAAGGGTTATGCACACGACGAAGACAATCAAAGGAAATGGTATGTGATGCACACAAGAGATCCTTACAACTTGGAGACAAATATCGTTGGCACACCTGCTTCATCTTAATTTGTTGGCTTGCTCTGTTCATTTAATTTGCTTCCTTAATTTCCTTTTGTTGATTCCATCTTTCATCCGTATGCTTGTCTGAATACACTTCCTACTTTTCCTTCTAGTTCTTGAAAGAAATATTTCCAATTGTTGTAGAGGTGGCCCCCACCTCCATCCATTCGGCTTGCTAGGCCAAGAGGCCCAATAAGACATGTAAAAAGACACCTACAACTTTGGCATAGTAGGTCACTGTAGAGGTATTATTGTAAACAAGTCTTATTGATATATACTGGCCTGAGCAAGGAGAGTCACACACAGCTCATTTCCTATACTAACTCTACTAGTCTCCCTATTTACTGTTTCATTCATAGCCACAACACCAACTTTTTCGTTCCTCTTGACTGTGTTGTTCCAACAATAGCCAAGAAGTCGTAACGAACAAGTCGGCTGAAGTGATTGGACATGGTCGAGAGGACAATCGACTATGGCAAACGGTGATCGAACGTGGTCGGGAAGTGTCACGACCACAGCAAATGAAGACTGGAGGTGGTCGAGAAATCGTACGACCATGGCAAACAAGGTTTGAACGTGGTCGAAACACATTACGACCGCAGCAAACCAGGGGTGCGCGAGTAGTCGACTTCGAACAACTACCTGCACGAACAGATCCCAGGATCGGTCTAAGCGGTCGAAGCATCGGCCCGAGTGAACGACACTGGTCGCATGAAGTAAACAGTGGTCGACACGGACCACATGTTGCAACCGCAGCCGAGAAGAGAAGGGATGGCCCAGGGGGTCGACATCGACCACACACAGCAGGCGAAGTCGTAGCAAACGACACAGGAAGTGCTTACTCGCATGCAGATGGAGGGAAGCAAGGTGAAGTCGTACAAGGTGCAACTGGCGCAAAGGAAGGTCGAAGCAATGAGAGCATGAGTGGTCGGGGCAAACCACATGATGCAAGCATAATCGTGGAAATCAAAAGCTCAGGAAGAGCTCCCACGAGACTAAAAGAAGGCAGTCAAAAGCCTGGAGTTTGGATTCCGAAGTGGCGGGCGGATGCAAGGCGTGAAGAACGGTGGTCGAGAGCAAGGCCACACATCAGTGAAACAAGTTGCTGGTGGAGGAAGCACGAACCAGAGTTGTAGGAAGAAAACGGCCAGAGATCAAAGGCTGTGGGAGCAAGTGCTCCAGCCCAGGAAGCCCAGTCAAGAAAGAAGCAGGAGCAGGAGAAGGTCAATGTGATCAAAGAAGAAGATCAGAATGATGGAAGTTACTAAAACAAGATTAGGGAGAGAATGTTGGAAATAATCTTGTTTTAAAAGATGCATACAAAGTTTGGACGTAATCAAAGTCAAGACGGAGAAGAAATCAGAAGTCGAAGATTGAGACCAAGTCCTAATCGAAGTCGTATCGGAGTTGTAATCGAAGTCGTATCGGAATCGGAGTAGGTTTGAGAACCCGTGTTGAATTAGAATAGCCGGGTATAAAAAGAGGCTTAGAGCCATGTATTCGAGGTACCACCAAGCTATTGAGAAAATACCAAAAAGAGGGAGAAACTCAAAGCATTGTTTTTGTCGTGTGATTGTGCAAGACGTGGTCGGAAGGACTCACGATCACCACAAGCGTGATCGGGAGGAGTTACGACCACGGCAAAGTCTCGGCAGTGTGATCGAGAAGGCTACGACCACGGTGAAGGTGGTCGTGGGAGCCGCGACTACGCCAAGAAGACGAACATGGTCGGGCGACTCGACCACGTTGAAAGAAGTGAACGTGGTCGTGCGGGGTTCGACCACGGTGAGCGATGATCGCCAAGATCACTGCGTGATCGTAAAGTTTTTCGATCACGGTATCTCGAGTGGCTGAAGGAAGGCAGCGGCAGCGATATTGCAGAGTGGTCGTAAATTGCTACAGTAAATTTACGACCACGTTGAAAAAGTGAGCGGAAGAGATTGCGGCGGTCGGAACTGGTCGTAAGCATCCAGAACCGATCGTACTTGATCCTCACCGGTCGTAAACGACTCTAACCGGTCGTGAAAGGTCCTGGGAGGTCATAAGACCTTTTCAACAGTTGGTATCAGAGCTTGGTTAACCATGGCGGAGGCTTCAAAGGCGAAGGAAAGCGTGTCGCTGCAGTACCCGATCCTCAGTTCGGACAATTACTCGATCTGGGCAATGAAGGTGAAGGTCAACATGATCGCGTAGGGTGTCTGGAGCCCAGTTGAACCGAAGGAGAAAGACAAGGTCGTTGATGAACGACTAGACAAGATGGCGATGGCGGCGATCTATCAAGCCGTTCCCGATTCAATGATGCACAATTGATTGGGAAGGAGACAGCAAGAGATGTCTGGACTACTCTGAAAATCATGCATGAAGGAGTAGACCGAGTGAAGGAAGTTCGACTCCAAACATTGAGGAGTGAATTTGAAGCCATGAAGATGGGGAAGAATCAGACAGTAGAAGAGTTCTCTGGTTGATTCAACGAAGTCGTGAACGAGATCAAATCTCTCGGCGACGACTTGAAAGATGAGGTGGCGGTGAAGAAATATTTGAGAGTGCTACCAGAAAAGTTTCTTCCGGTCGTAACCACACTTATGTACTCACAAGACCTCTCGAAGATGAAGATTTAGGAGGTAACCGGAGCGCTCAAAGCACACGAGCAGCTCCTGAAGAGTTACCAAGCCGACAATGAAGGACAAGGATCTTACAATCAACAAGTCTTGCTCGTGAGAGAAGACACGAGGAACCAATACAAGCCGGACCAGATAGACTCATATGGCCAGCAAGGTCGTGGTTTTCAATCTGGAAGAGGAGGAAGAGGTGGTCGTGAAACTGGTCGAGGTGGAAGATCTCAAGATAAGTCTCATATTCAATGCTCTGAATGTGAAAAATTCGTTCATGACGGTGCTGAATGTAGAAGCCACATCCAGTGCCATACCTGCAAGAAGTATGGTCATTATGCTGCGGAATGTCGAAGCCACATTCAGTGCCATAACTACAAGAAGTATGGGCACTATGCTGCAAAATGCAGGAGCAAGAAGAAAGTCGAAGAAGCAAATCTTGTTCAAACCTCGGAATATACAGAACCGACTTTGTTACTGTCCCATTGTGCAGAAGTCTTGCCGACAATGGTGATGTTGAATGAAGGGAAGGTGTTTCCTAGTTTGATGGAGAGGGGAGAGCAGACACAGGAACAATCAGATTGGTATCTCGACAACGGAGCAAGCAATCACATGACGGGTATACACTCGTTGTTTCATGAACTAGACGAGAGAGTGCTTGGTAAAGTAAAATTTGGAGACGGCTCAACTGTACAGATCAGAGGAAAGGGGACAATTCTGTTGAAGTGCAAGGATGGAAGTCGTAGACCGCTGATGGATGTATACTACATACCAAGTCTACAAAGCAATAGTATAAGTTTGGGACAACTAACTGAAGAAGGGTGCCGAGTTGAGTTGAAAGACGTTTTTCTTAGAGTTTTCGACAGCAGTGAGCGGCTGCTAATGAAGGTTCAAAAATCAGCAAATCGGTTGTACAAAATACCATTGAAAATCTGGAAACCAGATGGCATGCAAAGGGTTCTGGAGGAACCAGAATGTGAACGACTTCATCTACTGGTAGTCGAAGGCCAGCCTGAAGTCATAACAAGCAAGTCGGGAGAAAAGCAAGTCGTGGCAGACGGCAGAAAAAAGCCTGAAGTCGTAACGAACAAGTCGGCTGAAGTGATTGGACATGGTCGAGAGGACAATCGACTATGGAAAACGGTGATCGAACGTGGTCGGGAAGTGTCACGACCACGGCAAATGAAGACTGGAGGTGGTCGAGAAATCGTACGACCATGGCAAACAAGGTTTGAACGTGGTCGAAACACATTACGACCGCAGCAAACCAGGGGTGCGCGAGTAGTCGACTTCGAACGACTACCTGCACGAACAGATCCCAGGATCGGTCTAAGCGGTCGAAGCATCGACCCGAGTGAACGACACTGGTCGCATGAAGTAAACAGTGGTCGACACGGACCACATGTTGCAACCGCAGCCGAGAAGAGAAGGGATGGCCCAGGGGGTCGACATCGACCACACACAGCAGGCGAAGTCGTAGCAAACGACACAGGAAGTGCTTACTCGCATGCAGATGGAGGGAAGCAAGGTGAAGTCGTACAAGGTGCAACTGGCGCAAAGGAAGGTCGAAGCAATGAGAGCATGAGTGGTCGGGGCAAACCACATGATGCAAGCATAATCGTGGAAATCAAAAGCTCAGGAAGAGCTCCCACGAGACTAAAAGAAGGCAGTCAAAAGCCTGGAGTTTGGATTCCGAAGTGGTGGGCGGATGCAAGGCGTGAAGAATGGTGGTCGAGAGCAAGGCCACACATCAGTGAAACAAGTTGCTGGTGGAGGAAGCACGAACCAGAGTTGCAGGAAGAAAACGGCCAGAGATCAAAGGCTGTGGGAGCAAGTGCTCCAGCCCAGGAAGCCCAGTCAAGAAAGAAGCAGGAGCAGGAGAAGGTCAATGTGATCAAAGAAGAAGATCAGAATGATGGAAGTTACTAAAACAAGATTAGGGAGAGAATGTTGGAAATAATCTTGTTTTAAAAGACGCATACAAAGTTTAGACGTAATCAAAGTCAAGACGGAGAAGAAATCAGAAGTCGAAGATTGAGACCAAGTCCTAATCGAAGTCGTATCGGAGTTGTAATCGAAGTCGTATCGGAATCGGAGTAGGTTTGAGAACCCGTGTTGAATTAGAATAGCCGGGTATAAAAAGAGGCTTAGAGCCATGTATTCGAGGTACCACCAAGCTATTGAGAAAATACCAAAAAGAGGGAGAAACTCAAAGCATTGTTTTTGTCGTGTGATTGTGCAAGACGTGGTCGGAAGGACTCACGATCACCGCAAGCGTGATCGGGAGGAGTTACGACCACGACAAAGTCTCAGCAGGTGTGATCGAGAGAAGGCTACGACCACGGTGAAGGTGGTCTTAAGGAGCTGCGACTACGCCAAGAAGACCAGAACGTGGTCGGAAGCGACTCCGACCACGTTGAAAGAAGTGAACCTGGTCGTACGGGGGGTTCGACCACGGTGAACAGTGATCGCCAGCATCACTGCGTGATCGTAAAGTTTTTCGATCACGGTATCTCGAGTGGCTGAAGGAAGGCAGCGGCAGCGATATTGCAGAGTGGTCGTAAATTGCTACAGTAAATTTACGACCACGTTGAAAAAGCGAGCGGAAGAGATTGCGGCGGTTAGAACTGGTCGTAAGCATCCAGAACCGATCGTACTTGATCCTCACCGGTCGTAAACGACTCTAACCGGTCGTGAAAGGTCCTGGGAGGTCATAAGACCTTTTCAACAGGAGAAATCTGCACACGCAAGTAATTTACTACACGTTTGTCAATTTAAATTTGTGGATCATTCGATGTATGTGTATGCACAGCAAGAAAGAAAGAAGAAAAGAAAAGAAAAGCAAAGAAAGTCCTACGTTTCCTCTGTATCAAACATCAGAACTGTGACTGTTTGATTTCCTTAATGAAATCGGAGGCTTGCCTCCTGTATCTAACAAAAAAGAAGGCAACGCCTATGCAGGTGACATTCTAAGGAAATGTTACGCGATGTACACAAGAGACCCCAACAACCCTGGAGGCATCTATATGTTAGTCACTCCTACAAATAAGGAGGTAAAATCAACACAACCGCTTCATCTTAATTTGCTCTGTCCATTTACTCGGACGGCGACCCGCTGCTCTTCGACATCACGTACTACGTGCAGGTGCACTCGGACTACCAGAGGCCGCGATCCGCATCAAGCGGGGAGCACTCGCAGAGAGCCAGGTTACCTATGAGACGGCCAGCTACAGTTTGGCCCGAGGTCGAGATAGTCTTCAACACGAAGACATAGAAAGATGAAAATTTGAAAACAAAATATCCTTGACTCTCTGCTGCTGGATCATTGGTTCCCTTCGTGTCAACTCAAAAAGAAAAATGAGCTGAGAATCACTCGCGGCTCACCGTGTTTTTAATCACATGCAACGGCATTTCCTTCAAGGGAAGATTCTCGGACCAACATTCCGCAAGGATATCCAGCCTAGCTTCTGATTCCGGCTCATAGGGAGATTGTGGGTCCAAACACAGTGTCCTCCAACCCACAATCTGTTGAAGTCTAGCCTAACTTTCGTTTAGATGGCACATGAAACGAAAACTACTTCTAGTCCATTGGTGCTTTGTACCATAAGAAAAACTTCATGCATGCACGTATTCCATGATGTACTAGTAATAAGTCCAATAAATTATTGCATGCATGCATGCGCGTATGTATGTGCTTGCTACACCATGCATGTATATACTTGCTTTCGTCGGTGCTGCAAATATCTTCGTATATTCCAACACCATGCATCCGCGCATGGCTGCACTTGTCTCGTCGGCCCATAAAGCCCCCTCATGTCTCTCTAGGAAACCACTGGATTGGCCTAGCTCTCTGCGCGTCTGAATAGGAGTTAGACCATTGAACGGTAAAATCAGGAATTTTTTGTAAATAATCTATTTTTTTGAAATTATAAAAACATATCTGTACAAAATTTTTTTTACAGAAATAGCCTCCAGTTACCGAACCGATGGGTAACTGGAACCTATTACCCAATGGGCGTGCGACACGCAGACTGTCATGGGATGTTGGGCGACATAATTGCAATAGCCCAACAGTCAGTCGATTGGGACCTATCACCTAACTATTGGGTGACTGCAGTTCCAGTGGCTTGACTGTTCCGCGACTGCAACTCAATCCATTTTTGTGCAATTGGCCCCCCTGACCGCACATGGGGGTAAATGACAATTGTTGCAGGTAGGTAATATTTATCAATTTTGTCTATGAGTTGTATTTTTTCGAAAAATGGGAAACAATGTCAGTTGATCCATTTGTGATTTTCGTAGATTATGAATGGTAGAAAATCTGTTAGATGCACAATAACAGTTTACAATCGTCGTATGTTGTTGTAGTGCAAGAAATTTTGTGAAATTTTTTTTAGAACGATTGAGATAGCAACGATTGGTAAGTACAAAAGTAAATGATATTGTGATGCAACCATAAATTCATACATGGTGGAGAACTTATTTTTTAATGTTGTTGGATGACTTGTTACGTGAAGAATTGAATGCAAAAAAGATGAGGAGATGTGCTTCTGTGAATTAAAATAGACTTCATAATAAAGCTGTCAATAACACAGCGCACAGGGTTTCGTTACATGCATAATAAAGAGCATCATGCACGATGCAACAAACTGAAGTACTCCTATGATACATATATGCCTTTTTGGAATGGAAATAAATTCGACCTTCGGAGACTAGTGCGGAACGGCTTGAATTACTGCATAGAATGGGGCTATTTTTTCTTCCTTGCGAGCTCAGCATTGAACTTCTCGGTGGCCTCCTTGGCCTTGACCGCCATTTCCCACTTTTCTCATGCTCCCTCTCGCGAGCCTCGCGCTCCCTACGCTTGCACACTTCGAGATGAGTTTTTGTCTCCCACGTATACGCTCGGTTTGCTCGTCGTTGTGGCATTCCTCCTCCCGGATCTCGCAGACCCTTTTGACATTCCACTCCTCAAAGTCGAGAGGCCACTGGTGATATGGGTGGATCTCTAGGTTGATCCATTTGTGGTAGCCACATAGCGATTTCGAGGACTATGGGTAGACTGGAGAGGTTGTTGTATACTTTAAAAGAGAAATAGTAGGGAGAACACACTGTAACTGGTCCTTACTAGCTGTCGATAGCAGCTCGTGTCCCGATGGCGATCGGGATAGTCGCATGAGTAGTTTACGCAACCCCAGTAACGTATGCCTAGACTGAGGCTCTACATAGACTTGAAGAACTTACATAGGTCCCTGCACCAACAGAGGGGCGGTGTTTCCCTCTCAGGCGGGTGTTGCGGCGAATGCTCGGTTAGAACGTTCGAGATGGGTCCTTGCGGCTTTTAGAAGCGACTTTTAACTTTTACTATAGTACCTAACTTTTAAACAAGTATTTTTTAAAAAAATGGGGTATACAAGTTAATTATAATATACGTTAAAAACCCAACATCTGTATCAGCCAAAATCGCAAATGAGTATCTTTCTCTGTAATCTCTCTTGTAAAAAACTTAAAATTTAAAAATTTCAGTCATAAGATATAAGCTTATGCTATAAGCCAGAAAAAAAGAACATGTTGTGGGGCTGGATGGGTGTCAGTGCATCGTTCCATTTCCATGTGCTGCCCCTCCACTGTTCAGTTAATCCCTTCTTTTGCAAAGCAGCCTCCCTCATCCCTGAGATGTTTCATACGATAAGGATTTGAACAGATATCCGTTTGCTATTTCCCTAGAGAGTTGTTAGCATGTTAAGATGTTAAAAAGGGTGGGTGAGCATATTTGAGGATACCAAATGAATTGAATTTGTGCTTAGTTTTTTTTTTGTTAGCGCTTAGAATTACTTTATACTACCATAAAAAAGCCTAAACTTTAGATCTATGCAATAAACCAACCTTTCGGGAGCTTTTACTCTATAATGCTTGAAAATTATACTGACACAAACTTTACCTATACTTCCATCCTAACATATGCTTCGCTGACTTAGTTTCTTTACCAAAGTGAATAGCCGTTGGTTGTCATACTGCAGAATGCAGGACTGTGTTGAAAGGCTAACACCTGAGGCGTGAAAAGCAGAAATGGTAAGAAAGCATGTAGTGCTCATCACGGTATAGATGTGAAAGTATTCAGTAATATGATGCTCAATTCCTGAGTGCATTCAAAATAATTTAAATGCTGTCATTTGTTTCCATGCCAGGTTGATGACGTCAAATGTGGCCTCCCCAGTCCCACCTATCCAAACAACCCCTGCACATTTTGCATAGGTAGAGGGGCAGCGGCTCAGATGCAGGGGCCCCTATATATAGCTATGTGCAGGACGTCTAGATTCGCGACACATGACCAAAAAAATCAAAAAATACTTAAAAAATTGTAAGTATTTTTGGATACTTAGAAAATATTTTTTTTTAAAAAAAGTATTTTTTTTAAGTACTTAAAAAATATTTTTTTATTTTTTGCCACGTGTCATGAATCTAGACGCCTGCTGCTACGTGTCGCGGATCTAGGCGTCCTGCACATAGCTATGTGCAGGCCCTTGCACCTGAGCCGCTCCCACGTAGAGGTTCATAACATTGTATTAAGATGGACTTTTGATGGGACATTGTTGCTGTGTTGAGACACATTAGAATGTTATTTTAGGAGGAATGTAGTGGATGGATAGGTCAGTGAAATTGAATGTCTGTCATTTACCGCCTTGCCTATTGTGTTTCATTCGCCAACCATATGTTCAATGTTGGCTAGTTAGGTATGGGCCGAATATGTGGTCATTTCGAACCCAAACGGGCCACGCTAGTTTTGTCCGGGTTGGCTCAACGGGACGAAAATTTCTCTCGTCTCGGCATTAATGAGCTCAAGTGCTTTCTTTGTAGTCTTTTATGGGCCGAAAGCTTTCTTAGGTGTCACCTCCCAAGAAGCATTGAAATGACTAAATACCTTAATTATTATATCTAAGTATTATATTTAACTAGCAAGGTGGTCCGCACAATTACATGAACATCATCTTTAAAACACGTGTAAATAACTTGACAATATATATGTAATTTTGTTTTTAAAAATAGATTATTGCAGAACTTCATTTGTGTTATTTTAATATTATATATTATAATATAGAAAATACTTATTTTATTTCCTAATACTTGTCACACGTAACCAAAACTTTCTTCTTCAGATAGTTTTTTAGAAAATAATTGCATAGCAAATAGTAAATATAGCATTACATAACAGTTTTCATTTATACCATCATCATTTCTTCATTATTGCAATGTCTGTCTATACTATATGCTCATAACGCACATCAAGTAGTTTATATCTGTATAGCTGAGTGAACACCCGTTAATGATCTCATTCTCAATCCCTCCATCCTGCGGAGGTCGACCAAACAAATGGTCATAATATTTTTTGTTTCTGTGATATTTTTTAGCAATTATCTTTTTTTTCTTAGTGATTGTAAACTGCCTATCATCGATTTTTATTATATAATAGATTTCGATTCCTAATTCACACACACACATATATACAAATCAATTTCGTTATCTTATCTTTTTCTCTCAATTAGAATATTTTTGTAATTTTAATTATGAATAAAACCAAAATTTCTATTTTCACTTAGTCTGGAATTAAAAAACTGCTAATTTTCTTTTACTTTTATTCAAAATTTGCATATTTTTGTATTGCACTTGTTATAGACTTTCTTTTTTAGTTTTATATTGGAATTATTTTATAAATCTAGCTACTAATTTTTATATAATTTCAATTTTCAGTTTTAGATTAGAATTCGGAAATAAATCCAACTACTAATTTTCATCTAATTTTTACTCTGAATTTCTATTATGTATGGGTTTTAATTTGAAGTTCGTGTGAAATAATTTTAAGTAATAAATAGATAGATTTCCGATCTGTCACTGTCTCTGCAATAGTACTATTGAAGTGTACATATGCGTATATGCACCTTTCTCGTCCCAATCAACGCTCCGGCTATTGCCCTGCGCGCGACCACTCTAGGCTGGCCCCGCCAGCACGACGACATATATCATCTTCTCTTTTGAGCAGCCACGTGTGCTCCTGTCCGCCCAAAACTTGGACGATATATCTTTCGATGGGACTAGCTAGTAGCTGCACCACCGTAATTTGGCACCTCTTGATCGATCTCTTTGTGTGCATGATAGTGCATGAATGCATGAAGCTACACGTATCTGTTCACCGGCGTTGGTGAGTTGCTGTTCTGGTGTGTGGAACTCTAAGATTTATTTCTTAATAAGGATTATCATTTCTTTTAAAAAGAAATATATCTTTAAACAATAACATCTTAATAAAGATTATCGTCTTTTTTAAATTAAGAAGAAATATATCTTTAAGTAATAATATCTTACGACTGTTATAATTTTGTTTAATTAGAACCCACTTAATTAAAGGTCGGATATTTTGCTTTTTTATAAGATTTTTTCGCTTTTTTCTTAGCGACTCTAAAACATCTATCATTGATTTATAGTAATAAATAGATGCATATAGACAATGATCAAGATATTTTTCTTTTTTCAATCCGACCGAGTGTCCGATTAACAGTCCGTTTGAACATCGTGTTTCTTAAAACAAGATATTCGAAACAAGGCCCCATTTACATATATTTCAATTAATAGTACTATCATACGTCATATATTCTAGTACATAGAAACAAAATGTTCTATGCATTACTACCTAATATTCTAGTAGCTCACGATGATGTTCTGATGCATATCTTTTTAATTAGGTAGGGAGAATGAACTAGATGTTGGATTAGATAGGTAAAATAAAATATTCTACGTATTACTTTCTAATGTTTTATTAGTTCATTTATGATGTTTCACAACATATATTTGGAATTGGATAGAGGAATGAATCGAGTGGGTATTGAATGTTCCCATGGGGTAAAAAAAAATGTTACGTACATTTGGTTTCGATGTTCCAACAATTAAATGATGATGCTCCACCATTAGTTTTAAGGGAGAATAAGCCAATGTTTCACATGTTTGGTTTCAATGGTGAACAGTTTATGGCAATGTTTCAATAGTTTGTTGGCGATTTTGGGAAAGAAATAAAAAAAATTAGCGGAACAAATCAAACGTGCTCGTGGATTAATGAATTAAGATCCATAGTCCCCACCTATCCAAATAAGCCCTACATATTTTGCATAACATTGTAACATTGTATTAATGTGGACTTTTGATGGGACATTGTTGCTGTGTTAAAATACATTAGAATGTTATTTTAGGAGGAAAGTAGTCAATGTAGGTCAGTAAAATTGAATGTCTGTCATTACCGTCTTGCGTTGTGTGTTCAATCCGACGGTACATTTAAAGGAATAGTTAAATCCGACGGTACTTGTGGATGGTAGTAATAAGTTATTACTAATAACAAGTGACATACACTATACTATCTGAAACCCACACTTTACTATTGCAATACAAGCGGTGTGCTGTGTTTAAGGCAATCTTATTGATGTATAGTTTGATGCTTATACGAACAAAATTTACGAGGTATCCAAAAACCTCAATGGAGAAATATTGATATGTCAGTCTTAAGAAATGCCACATAATAAGCAGGTGTCTTTAAAAAAAAGTAAGTCGGTGAAGCAATCATTCGCCAACACAACATAGTCCCGTGCTACCCCGTGCATGCGTAACGTGACTTTCTGTCCATTAATGTAACAGGATCACAGTACCATGTCAGCAGGATTGCTGAGTCAGCAAACACGGGGCATGCCACATCAGCATAGGGCCACCCCAAGCCACATCAGTGCCACATGTTAGTCAGGTGGCAGCCACGCAAGCAAACTTTGCCATGTCAGCAACCACGTGTAGGGCCAACAATATTGCTTGACATCATAAATTAGGTGTTCCTTTAGAAAATTAATCCGATCGAAAATTAAATTCAATGTTGATGTCATAATTTCTAATTTTCTTTAGAAGAATAATTCCTCAAAAACCCAAAAATTCTTTACTGACATCATAAATACCTTTTCCAATAGAGAAAATAATTCTCAAAAGCCCGTTTTCCTTCATCCTAACTTCGATTGAGTCCGTTCAAATTTCTAAATTTATCTAAAATAAAAACTATTTAAATCTATAATGTTTTTCAATCTTTGGAGTTCATTTGAATTCATGTGAAAGGTTATTTTCACGTGTAGACTGCAAGGATTCGGAGAAATTCTACTTCAACGATTCACACTAGTTCACATAGCAAGGCAAGTCACACATCCTTGATCATGTTGATCCTAGATTGTGAAATAAAATTATATTGTCTTTAAATTATATTGCATGCTTAATTTATATTCCTAGTATTTCAATTCTAGTTTTATGTTAGTTATTACCTATTTGTTATGACACCTTTGGCTTTGCAAACTCTTATGCCTTGTCACCCTAAATCAATACTCTAGTTAGTATACTAGTATGGCTAAAGAATTTTGTAGCAAATACTTAGACCTACATAGTTATAACTTTAGGCTTGGGATAATTTTTTCACATTAGAATGATGAGCTTTAAAATGTATTCTTGACTTCAATGAGTCAAGAATGTTTATGGAATACCCTACGCAAATGGGTAGGTGGAGAGTGCTCGCTGGCACACGTTGTTGTTCGGTGACACAATGGTGATGCCAAGCACAAGGGATATGTGGGAAGTGACTAAGTCAATTAAGGACTAGTCTGTGAGCTACTGTTACAAAGCCCGATCGTACTACCACAAGACTGGTATGAGATAGTACTGGCTGACTAATTAGCAGGTCCGAACATGAGTCTCGCAATAGGCTAAATGTGAGCGTGGCGTAGGCCACAAGAAGTCTTATAAGGCATAAGAGGGGACTTTGATCTGAAGAATTCCTTATTGGGGTGAAACATTAGTGGGGGCATGGCCAGGTTGAAGGCTTTGTTTTGTAAAGGCCTTGTTATGATTACTCAATCGCACATTCAAGGAAGCGTGTAGTGGCGGACAACATGAGTTAATCATATCTTGTGGGTGAAGTTATACAACCTCTGTAGAGTGTATAATCTATCCTAGATAGTCGTGCCATGCTGAGTAAATTTTTTCATGGATTAAACTTTGTTTTTCGCAAAATGGTTTTTGGTGGAATCATGGAATCTTTTTGGAGAAAGATGGTCTGGATGGGATACCCGTGATTCTGTTGGTGTTAGGTCGGTGCTTGCTTCAACGATATTATTTTGTTTAAATTACTGTATTAAATTCAACAATTTCTTATCTATTTATTGTATATCCTTACATGTTGCTTTACGCTCAAATAACCCTATATGCCTTTCTTTATTGTCTTTATCATTGTATTGTATTTTTTTTATGCGACTTGCGGAGTATAATTAGTTTGTACTCACCTTTGCTATCATATTTCAGAGAAGGACTGCTTCGACTACGGTAAGGACCAGGATGAGTAGGCTGCGTCTTACTGTCGTCTGGCTGTGGGCAGGCTCTTGGGCTTCGCTATTTATCAGTTTGTTTCGCTGTTATTTCCCCTATTATTTATGTTACCAATGAGCATTGATGTAAACCTTGGCTATAAGGCTGTACTCTTTTATTTAATAAAATTTGTCATTTGTGTTTGATATGTATCCCTGTTACCGTTGTGTGCAATAGCTGATTCTGGATTAGTGTAAAGATCTGAAGTCATTACTCCAGGGTGCGACAAAGGCTATGATGAGCGGAAGACGAAGAGGAGGGGGTAACAGCGGCGCAGGCACCATTTGTGTTTGATATTATTATGTGCTCATCCTAGTTCGGCCTCCCCATATGATATATTATTATGTGGTCGTCCTAGTTCGGCCTGTCGAAGAGTAAACTCTTGTGAACTATGGTTGGTACCAGGTGGCAAGAATCATTGAAGACAGATGGACAATAATGCAAGTTATTCAATCGATGGATGGTGTATCAAAGTTATTATTTTCTTATTCTGACCACGATCTTATCCCATGCTTCTTTGACACTCCAGATAGCCTAGCTAATGCTACTTATATCTCTCAGGATGGTCACCTGATAGGGGTGGCCTGTTCTTTTTTGTTACGGCTTGTGGTTTTTAATTGCGGTTTATGACTTTTGCGCTGTTTGTAGGAGAGATTACAAAATAACAGAAACTCGTATACGGTTTTTGCCGATATAAATGAAGTCAGTAAAGTATGTACTACAATTAACTAGTAGACCCTATCTTAAAAAAATACTCCATTTAAAAGCTAGCTACTGTAGAAAAGTCAAAAAGTAGCTTTTAGAAGCTAAAAAGAATAGTGGCAAGAATCAATGAAGATAGATGGACAATAACGCTGCCAAGTTATTCAATCGATGGATGGTATATCAAAGTTATTATTTTCTTATTCTGACCACGATCTTATCCCATGCTTTGACACTCCAGATAGCTTAGCTTAATGCTACTTATATCTCTCGGGATGGTCACCTGATAGCGGTGCTTAGTCATGACTAGTCATCAACCTGTGCAGGTGCACGGCGTGTGAATTTAAAATCATTATATATTATGTAGAACTTTGGACCGGCTCTGCTTTGGACGGTGACAGTCCATGGAACATGTTTGATAGTTACATGTACAGTTGTTCTGTAAGGCCATTAGAAATATGTATAGTTATCTTGTAAGACCCTTGATAGTTAAACTTTCATCAATCGGTTAATATGCACAACTCAATTCAGAGTCATAAGCTGACGCAAGTTAAATTTTTTGATCGGAGAAATGCTGGCTGTACCCGAGTGGATTCACGATGCTGTAGTCTATAGTTCTGTGCAGTTACTGTTTATTTTTCTGGCATTCTGATGCTAAAATTTATCCTCGTATCACCTGACTAATCTGGTGCCTCCATCACCCAACCCGAGTAGTAACCCCTCACCATCTGGTGGAGGCAAGTGGTGTGTCGCTAATAGAGGCCGGTGTGAGCGAGACTGACCTGCAGAACAACGTCAGCTATGCCCGTGGCCACGACTATGACTACTGCGACTTCAATTAAGGTTGGTAACAACTATATATTTTGTTTAATTATAACCTCTTGGGTCGATTGATATTATAATCCCAATTTGAATCATGTATCGACCATCATCACAATCACATATTCATTAGCATAAGCTGTACCAGCAGGTTGACTAGCTAGCTGCGTCTGCGTGCCATTTTGTTCTTTATTTTTTTTAATGGGAGTAGTTGGAATCAATCGATTCAACAATCCATCGCTAGAGCTTATCAATAGTCCACACATGCCTGGTCAAATTAATTTAGAGCTGGCTGGCGTAGATTAAGCTAGCCAGCAATGCCTCCGGTGCTTATGCTCGATCCTAGTGTTAGTTAGCCCGTGCCATTAGGGTGCAGGGGAAGTTCATGTGCAAGTGCTTGTTGCGTTAATAATTGACGTTGCTTTGGGGAACTCAATTCGGCTGAACTAAGTTAGTTTATGATTTATTTTATACTGTAGCTAATTTATTTTGGACTATAGTTGCTAGTGGTTTTTTGGTGTAATTAAATTTAAAATTTTAAAAATAAAAAACAGATTAGCCCATCACGGACATTGTAATTGAATACAGAAAAAAGAAAAGGCAAAAAAAACCCCCAAAAGCCAAGGGTTCAGAAAAAAGAAAAAATTAAGTAATAATGAACTACAAGTCAGAAGCTGAAACCGAAATGAGCGGAGCCCAAGCGCAAGAATTTCACAATAATTTTAGAAAAATAGTGTATTGTTCACAGGTTTTCTACTATATTCTCACCATTTTGAAGCACATTATGTAGGATCGTCGATGGCAATCAGAGGGGGATGAATGATTGCACCGCATAGCGGAAAGATTATTTTTTTCAGTTTTTTTGCCTTCTAATTGTTTAATCTGTAAAAACCAAAAACAACAAAAGAAATTTTTTCTGATTTTACTGAAGCATGCTGTAGCAAAAATACTGTAGCAGTTACTGTAGCAAAATTTTCGGATCGCTATTTGATTCTGATCGGCGAAACACGATTTTTATTCAATCTATCAATCGATTTTTAATCAAAACTAATTCATGTATGTAAGCAAGAAAAATACCTAGACATAGATCAATGTATGGAGAATTCATAGGAATTAGAAAACCAAGAAAAAGGATAATATATGCGAAATAAAAAACTCACAAACTTTAATTAGAAAACGAGAAAACTGTGCACATGCATGTCTCGCGTCACGGCCGCACGCATGCCTCGTTTTTTTTCTTTGTTTTCCCTGGTACTCGCCTGCTCGTCGTCGCTTCTTAGTTGTGCGAGAATCAAGACGCATGACGCACGTACAGGAATTGTGCAGGAATTGTGGAGGACTCCCACACGCGTGTACCTCAGCAAGACGTCGTCGACGTGAGCTTTTGCTGAAAAGATCAGACGCGCCGCCGCAATTACTCTCCAACAAAACAACGCCGCGATCTTTTTTTCGAAACCGATCTGTAATTTTATTTTTGAATCATGGTGGCTACAAAGTGCCCTTCCCATTACCCCTAAACTCTAGCACGAAATTAGTCTCTCCAAAAGCCACAGGGTTAGACTCCAACCCCACCTCTCTATTTATAGTTTAGGGCCCAAAACCTGGGCTTATCCCAAGCCCACGAGTTCTAATCCAATTCTAGCAAATAAGGGACCCGAAACCCTTCCTAACACGGGTTTTCCAAAATTCCAACTACAACTTCTCCAACTTATCACATGTCGAAGCCTCCAGGACCGCACCTCCTGTATCTTCTCCACGCATCATCCACCTTTGATCTCCATGTGCTCCAGCGTGAACCCGATCACCTCGTGATATACTCGACCGCCCAGACCTCAGATTTCCCCCTCCTAGTCCCGGTCTTCTTCGTCACCAACCATGACCATCTCTACGCCCAACCTGCACATGCAAAGACCAAAGAATATTTTTCCCGGCACAAGTTCTCACCAACTAGACCGATATTAGTCCACGCACACACACACACGCCTCGAATAACAATATTAAGCAATGTTGTCAATTATTCATCATCATAAAAATTCTAAACCTAACCACATGGTCTAACACATTATATAGCGGCAGAACCTATATGTGGAGATTGAATATTTTTGTTAGATGAACAATGCATGCACGTGTACGGATGGACATTTCACCATGAACATTAATCATGGTACTGCTCGGGTTTAGCTAGTGGCAAGAATCATTGAAGACAGATGGACAATAATGCTGCCAAGTTATTCAATCGATGGATGGTATATCAAAGTTATTATTTTCTTATTCTGAACAAGATCTTATCCCATGCTTCCTTTGACACTCCAGATAGCTTAGCTTAATACTACTTATATCTCTCGGGATGGTCACCTGATAGGGGTGCTTAGGCTTCTTTTCTATAGGATTTACTATTGTTTCACATAGAAAACGCAGTACTGCTAAGGCTTAGCTAATGGCAAGAATCATTGAAGACAGATGGACAATAATGCTGCCAAGTTATTCAATTGATGGATGGTATATCAAAGTTATTATTTTCATATTCTGACCGTGATCTTATCCCATGCTTCCTTTGACACTCCAGATAGCTTAGCTTAATGCTACTTATATCTCTCGGGATGGTCACCTGATAGGTGTGCTTAGGCTTTTTTCCTACAGGATTTACTATTGTTTTATATAGAAAATGCAGTACTGCTCAGGCTAAGCTAGTGGCAAGAATCATTGAAGACAGATGGACAATAATGCTGCCAAGTTATACAATTGATGGATGGTATGTCAAAGTCATTATTTTCTTATTCTGACCGCGATCTTTTTCCATGCTTCCTTTGACACTCCAGATAGCTTAGCTAATGCTCCTTATATCTCTCAGGATGGTCAGCTGATAGGGGTGCTTAGGCTTCTTTTCTACAGGATTTACTATTGTTTTACATAGAAAACGCAGTACTGCTCAGGCTCAGCTAGTGTTTCGTGAACACGGCTTCCGTGCTATTAGTTATGACTAGTAATTAACCCGAGCAGGTGCACGGCGTGTGAATTTAGAATCATTATATATTATGTAGAACTTTGGACTGGCTCTGTTTTGGACGGTGACAGTACATGGAACATGATTGTTGTCAAATGTACAGTTGTTTTGTAAGGCCATTAGAAATATGTGCAGTCATATTGTAAGACCCAAGTTAATTTTGAGTCATAAGCTGACGCAAGTTAATTTTTTTATCGGAGAAATGCTGGCTGTACTCGAGTGGATTCACGATGCTATGCTGTGATCAATATGGCTTTTTTTGGTGGCTTATGGCTGAAAAGCACTGTAGCTGGCTGAAAAAGCACTGTAGCTGACAGAGGCTTATTTAGCATAATTAAATTTAAAAAATTTAAAAATAGAAAAAACATATTAGCCTATCACGTATAATGTAAACAAATACGGGAAAAAAAAATCAGCAAAAAAGCTTAAAAAAAGCCAAAAGTTCAGAAAAAGACGATATTTATGAATAGTGAAAAATAAGCCAGAAGCCAGAAGCTGAAGCCAAAACGAGCAGGGTAGTCTATAGTTCTGTGCTGTTACTGTCTATTTACTCTGGCATTCTGATGCTAAAATTTATCCCCGTATCACCTAACTAATCGAATGTCTCCATCACCCAACCCGAGTCGTTATCCCTCACCATCTGGTGGAGGCAAGTGGTGTGTCGCTAACGGAGGCCGGTGCGAGTGAAACTGACCTGCAGAACAACGTCAGCTATGCCTACGACTATGACTACTGTGACTTCAATTAAGGTTGGTAACAACTATATATTTTGTTTAATTATAACCTCTTGGGTCGATTGGTATTATAATCCCAATTTGAATCATGTATCGACCATCATCACAATCACGTATTCATTAGCATAAGCTGTACCAGCTAGCTGCGCCTGCGTGCCATTTTGTTCTTTATTTTTTTAATGTGAGTAGTTGGAATCAATCGATTCGACAATTAGGGATGCAAATGGATCGAATACAAATGGATAATATCTTTATTACATTTGTTTTCATATTTTTTTCTCGGATGCGGATACAAATACGGATACCTCGGATACAAATACAAATACAAATAATATCGAATACAGATACGAAGCGAATACAAAACGAAACGAATACGGTCACGAATATTTATCGGAATATAAAAAACCCTTTAAACTACACATCCAAAATCAATGAAAACACATAAATAGTTTATCTTGTCAAAACATTCATGAAATCTAAACAAGTATAAGTATTTTTATCCACAATAGTCATACCGTTGTATAGATTTTAAATATTCAAGTGGCAGTTAATTTTTTCTAAAGTCTTAAATAATTATTAATGGATTTCTACCATTTACATGTGACTAATAAATTAATTAAGTATTTAAATTTGCATCAAAATGATTTAAACGGGAGTACATCAATTTAATCGGTACAAATTTTAATCCACCGACAATATTAAATTTATTTTTTTATTAAACATAAATATTTGCTTGTGGTGTTTGTAACTTAATATGACTAAGCAACCAAATGCCTAATGGTAATGGAGGTTTATGGCTTGGTTGGGCTAGTGGCAGGGGAGATGAGAGAGGCTAACTTGGGCTGGACAATGTTCGGCTGAAATCCCGGATATCCGTTTTCGTATTATCCGGATAATTTGCATTCGTATCCGTATTCGCCGAATATCAGGCCTACTGTATTCGTATCCGTATCCGACAAAAAAATCTGTATTCATATCCGATCTGAGAATTATCCGAAGAAAATCTGATCCGACATAATCCATATCCGTTTTCATCCGAATCGATCGGAAACTAACCAATTCGTTTTCACTCCTATCGACAATCCATCGCAAGAGCTTATCAATAATCCACACATGCCTGGTCAAATTAATTAGACGCCAGCGTCGATTAAGCTAGCTAGCAATGTCTCCGGTGCTTATGCTCGATCCTAGTGTTAGTTAGCCCGTGCCATAAGGGTGCAGGGGAAGTTCATGTGCAAGTGCTTGATTGCGTCAATAATTGACGTTGCTTTGGGGCACTCAATTCAGCTGAAATAAGTTAGTTTATAATTTATTTTATACTGTAGATGACTTATTTTAGACTGTTTTTGATGTAATTAAATTTAAAAAATTTTAAAAATGGAAAACAGATTAGCTCATTGCGGACAATGTAATTGAATACAGGGAAAAAACGGCAAAAAACCCCCCAAAAAGCAAAAGGGTCAGAAAAAGACGAAATTAAGGAATAGTGAACTAGAAGTCAGAAGCTGAAATCAAAATGAGCGGAACCAGAGCGCAAGAATTTTGTAATAATTTTAGAAAAATAGTGTATTGTTCACACGTTTTCTACTATATTCTCACCATTTTGAAGCACATTATATAGCGGCAGCACCTATATGTGGAACATAGAGATTGAATATTTTTGTTGGACGAACAATGCATGCACGCGCACGGATGGACATTTCACCAGGAACGTTAATGGGTACTGCTCGGGCTTAGCTAGTGGCAAGAATCATTGAAGACAGATCGACAATAATGCTGCCAAGTTATTCAATCGATGGATGGTATATCAAAGTTATTATTTTCTTATTCTGAACACGATCTTATCCCATGCTTCCTTTGACACTCCAGATAGCATAGCTTGCTGCTTATATCTCTCGGGATGGTCACCTGATAGGGGTGCTTAGGCTTCTTTTCTACAGGATTTACTATTGTTTTACATAGAAAACGTAGTACTGCTCAGGCTCAGCTAGTGTTTCGTGAACACGGCTTCCGTGCTATTAGTTATGACTAGTAATAAACCCGAGCAGGTGCACGGCGTGTGAATTTAGAATCATTATATATTATGTAGAACTTTGGACTGGCTCTGTTTTGGACGGTGACAGTCCATGGAACATGATTGTTGTCAAATGTACTGTTGTTTTGTAAGGCCATTAGAAATATGTGTAGTCATATTGTAAGACAACTCGATTCAGAGTCATAAGCTTACGCAAGTTAAATTTTTTTATCGGAGAAATGCTGGCTGTACTCGAGTGGATTCACGATGCTATGCTGTGATCAATATGGCTTTTTGGTGGTTTATAGCTGAAAAGTATTGTAGCTAGCTAAAAAAACATTGTAGCTGACAGAGCCTTATTTAGCATAATTAAATTTAAAAAAATAAAAATAGAATAAACATATTAGCCTATCACGTATAAGTAAACAAATATGGGAAAAAAGAACCGGCAAAAAAGCTCAAAAAAAGCCAAAAGTTCAAAAAAGACAAAATTTATGAATAGTGAAAAATAAGCCAGAAGTCAGAAGCTGAAGCCAAAACGAGCGGCGTAGTCTATAGTTCTGTGCAGTTACTGTTTATTTATTCTGGCATTCTGATGCTAAAATTTATCTCCGTATCACCTGACTATTCTGATGTCTCCATCACCCAACCCGAGTCGTAACCCCTCACCATCTGGTAGAGGCAAGTGGTGTGTCGCTTGCGAACGAAACTGACCTGCAGAACAACGTCAGCTATGCCCACGACTATGACTACTGCGACTTCAATTAAGGTTGGTAACAACTATATATTTTGTTTAATTACAACCTCTTGGGTCGATTGGTATTATAATCCCAATTTGAATCATGTATCGACCATCATCACAATCACGTATTCATTAGCATAAGCTGTACCAGCTAGCTGCGCCTGCGTGCCATTTTAATTTGTTCTTTATTTTTTTAATGGGAGTAGTTGGAATCAATCGATTCGACAATCCATCGCTAGAGCTTATCAATAGTCCACACATGCCTGGACAAATTAATTAGAGCTGGCTGGCGTAGATTAAGCTAGCCAGCAATGTCTCCGGTGCTTATGCTCGATCCTAGTGTCTATTTTAAGGCCAGTCTCAATGGAGGTTTTATGTCCCAGTTTTTAACACACATATATTTTGGAAATAGTGCAGAAGAGTTTCATCCCCATGAAACTCTCTCTACTCCCATGAAACTTTTATCATCTCTCTCTTCATCAATACAGTGCCATGTCAGCGTATTTAATGCCCATGAAACTCCATGAAACCTCCACTGAGACTGGCCTAAGGGTGCAGGGAAGTTCATGTGCAACTGCTTGATTGCGTTAATAATTGACGTTGCTTTGGGGCACTCAATTCGGCTGAAATAAATTAGTTTATGATTTATTTTGTACTGTAGCTAATTTATTTTGGACTTGCTGATGGCTTATTGGTGTAATTAAATTTAAAAAATTTAAAAATAAAAAACAGATTATCCCATCACGGACAATGTAATTGAATACAGGAAAAAAGAAAAGGCAAAAAAACCCCCCAAAAAGCCAAGGGGGTCAGAAAAGGACAAAATTAAGGAATAATGAACTAGAAGTCAGAAGCTGAGACCGAAACGAGCGGAACCAGAGCGCAAGAATTTCACAATAATTTTAGAAAAATAGTGTATTGTTCACAGGTTTTCTACTATGTTCTCACCATTTTGAAGCACATTATATAGCGGCAGCACCTATATGTGGAACTTAGAGGTTGAATATTTTTGTTGGACGAACAATGCATGCACGCGTACGGATGGACATTTCACCATGAACATTAATGGGTACTGCTCAGGCTTAGCTAGTGGCAAGAATCCTTGGAGATAGATGGACAATAATGCTGCCAAGTTATTCAATCGATGGATGGTATATCAAAGTTATTGTTTTCTTATTCTGACCACGATCTTATCCCATGCTTCCTTTGACACTCCAAATAGCATAGATTAATACTACTTATATCTCTCGGGATAGTCACCTGATAGGGGTGCTTAGGCTTCTTTTCTACAGGATTTACTATTGTTTTTCATTGAAAACGCAGTACTGCTTAGGCTTAGCTAGTGGCAAGAATCATTGAAGACAGATGGACAATAATGCTGCCAAGTTATACAATTGATGGATGGGCGAGAGTAGCATATGAATCACTTCACGTATTTGCAGCACTTTACATATTAGTTTTTGTTAGTATGTTTAACTTCACTAGTAAGCTAGAATAGTTGCTTAAAAATGATATAGTGTAAGAGGTCGCTGCTTCATGAATAAAGTAGAGTTTGCTTAAAATGATCAACAGTTCTTTAAAAATAATCAACAGTTTTTTAAAAATGATATTGTTATGCAATGATGATAGCACTCGAGGACCAGAGGATGGGCGGGGTGTTACAGTTGGTATCAGAGCGAGCGTTAGGTCCGTGGTAAAGAAATTTAACAACATAACTTAATTATTCAATGAAAATTTGACTTAGGCCTAATAATAAAATTTGACACACTTTGGTGCACAATAGGAAGGGGTTTGGGTCCTGCATTGCATTTACGCTTTCGTTAGCTTTGTTGTTGATTTGTACTATTGAGATGATGTTTGTGGGTTAGTTGTGTGATTGGCTATCTGTCATGAACAAAGATGCTGAGAGCTAGAGGACGCGGATGTGGCCGTGGAGGTCGCGGCCGGGGCCGTGGCTGTGGCCATGCCCAAGTGGAGCCACCACTTGAGGTTTAACAGGAGGTACCTAGCGCAGAGGTTGCTTCTTCGGAGTAGTCCGTAGCTAGAGATCCAGCAAGGTCTTCGGTCTTGCTGCAGGAGTTCATATAGGAGGTCCGTGCGCTTCGCCGACAAGCGCCGGCAACTGCTGTTGTGGCCGTACCCGTTGTTGCCCCTACTGCCGTTCCGGTCGTACTGGAGGCAATAATGGGCCTTCGTGAGTGGTTGGCCTTGCGACTAGATACCTACTATAGCTAACTTATTTTGGACTGTAGTTGCTAGTGGCTGTTTGGTGTAATTAAATTTAAAAATAAAAAACAGATTAGCCCATCACGGACAATGTAATTGAATACAGAAAAAAAAGAAAAGGCAAAAAAACCCCCAAAAGCCAAGGGGGTCAGAAAAGGACAAAATTAAGGAATAATGAACTAGAAGTCAGAAGCTGAAACCGAAACGAGCGGAACCAGAGCGCAAGAATTTCACAATAATTTTAGAAAAATAGTGTATTGTTCACAGGTTTTCTACTATATTCTCACCATTTTGAAGCGTATTATATAGCGGCAGCACCTATATGTGGAACTTAGATATTGAATATTTTTGTTGGATGAACAATGCATGCACGCGTATGGATGGACATTTCACCATGAACATTAATGGGTACGACTTCAATTTGCATCACAATATTTAAAGTGCCCATGTACACGAGAAAAGTCCCAAATTATTATATACTAATAAGGTGCAGTTGCAATGAAATATCAAAAGTGGGTAATACATATCATCAAATGTATTGTATGCTAGTAAGGTGTCGTACGTTGCAACGAAGTATCTAAAGTGGATGATACATATCATCAAACGTAATCCAAAAATGTACTATGAACATCAATTTTTCATGAAAATGTATGATGCGGAGAGAGAACAATAGACAACTCTCCCTTTGTATTACTAGAGATAGAGGTTAATTATGTTTACTTTTTAGGAAACATACTACCTATCAACTGTCTCTCTAGCATGTGTGGACAAAACAGTTATACGAGCATGTGACCAAGCCCAGACTTTTTGGCACAAATGGCACTATTTGAATCCGTATTTACAAAAATATCAGTATACGTGTGATATTAGCAAAAATGTCACTTTTGCCGTCCGGTGGCCGGACGATAGTACCGTGAAGCTGACACGTGTGACCTAGAGCCCCGTGGTCGTGAGGCAAGTAACATGTTGCCTAGCCACTGTGCTACAGGTGGCCTGCCGCCCCGCCACCGGACGGCAGGTAATTAAGCCAGCTTAATTATCTGCTTTAATTATTATTTTATATGTATTATTTATTAAAAATTTTAAATATAGTAAATAAGCTTGAAAAATTATAAAATTTTATGTGCAACCTTCCTATATAACGTGCTTGATTGTGTAATTTTTTAACAATTTTATCCACTCTAAATGTTGCTCAAGTTTTGTACAATTAAGATATTTATAGAAGTTGTTACATATAACAAACAACCTCTAAAAATTATAAAATTTTATGTGCATCCTCCCGACAAAATGTACTTAATTAAATATTTTTTATAGACTCTAAATATTGCTAAAAAAATTCATATGATTATAATATTTGCAAGAGTTGTTACATATAGCAAACAAGTTTTAAAAATTACGAAATTTTATTTACAGACTCCTAATATAGTCATAGTAATTGTCTATTTTTTAAGCAATTTTATACATTATAAATTTTGCTCATGCTAGCGCGTCTGGGTCCAGGCCAGTGGAGCGCCGTAAGAAAGTCTTGTGATCACATGTCCCCTACTTTCGTGAGTATTTTCGTTGCTATATCTGTATGAGGGGTTATGCTTAGCCATCTGTTCTTACCTTTGAGTCTGTTGTGGTTGGAGACAGCAGTTCCGATGTTTTCATGTGCTGTCTTCTTATATCTGTAAAAATGCATACCTGCACTTCTATTGGAATCGGGTTTTCCTTGTGTGAAAAAATGTCTACTAGTAGTAGCTATGATGTTCAAGTGTATACGAGTAACTTGAGATTCTTGTAAACAATAATCACATGAGAGTGGATACCGCATCTTCTGTTGCACAGTGGATTCATGCTGATCTAGAGGCATTTGGAAAATAAAGAATCTCCACTTCCAACGGAGGACCCCTCATTTGAAGAATCGTCGAGCGAGATTGCATTGCAGCTTGGAGTAAACCCCACCAGGTAAGGGAATTCTAGGTTATAACTGTCCCCAGTAGGATCTATACCCTACAAAAGGACAGACAAGCTCGCAGAGAGCCCACCATTCTCTTTGCAGATTCGACTGGAAAGTTACCACCACCAGCTAATGATGGATTCCCAGATTGGCAGATTCCAGGGCTTGCTGAAACCGCTCAAACGGTCGCTAGGGGACTCGAACACTTGGGTGCAGTCCCACTATCATATTGTGAGTCCTCCTCATGGTCGGATTGATCCTTGCCACTTAGGGAAAGTGACTCCTCCGCTGGGCGTACTGCTGTGGGGGATTTGAATCTCTCACCAGCCTTTCTTGTGGTGAGGTCTAGGGTCTTTGAGGTCTCAGGACGGATCTCCAAGGAGACCATCAGCATCAGAGGATTGCATCATCTGCTCGAAGTCATAGCAGGCCAACATGTTGAGGTCTGCATATTCAACCAAGTCGAAGTTCTCCTCGTTCCACTCCCCTACCATGAGGACATTAGGAGAAAGAGAACTTGCAGACAAGAAATTACCAGAGTCTTGGAAGAAGTCTCCCCATGGACGACACCAGCTGTTGGTGTTTTAATATCGATCTTATGTATGATTTATTGGATTCAGGGGAACTCATAAGACTAAGATTTGGTAATGCAGAAAGAAGACACGGAGATTTTTATACAGGTTCAGACCTTCTCCTGGGAGAATAATAACCCTACTTCCTGTGTAGTTATTGCTCAGAGAAATGATAACAAAATGTGTCATGTGAAATGATTACTTCCTGTGTGGCAACCTCGCATAGTGTACAAGCTAAGTGTTGAGAAATAAATGAACAATTGAAGAATGGCAATGCAATCCACGTAATCAATCACCAAGAACACAATAGATCAATTACAGCAGACATAGTTGAGAGAGAACACCAGAACATAGTTTTTATTAATTTCAAATCTATCTCATGTTATAAAGGCCTATCTATTTATAGTCTAAAACCCACTAGGCGTAGTTCTGGTATTTGCCCACACCATAACCTTCTAGGTTTCATAACACTCCTCCTTGGACGAATGTCATGGTATGCACATGCCTTATTAAAAACTTAGTACTGCTCAGGCTTAGCTAGTGGCAAGAATCATTGAAGACAGACAGACAATAATGCTGCCAAGTCATTCAATTGATGGATGGTATATCAAAGTTATTATTTTCTTATTCTGACCGCGATCTTATCCCATGCTTCTTTGACACTCCTCCTTTGACACTCCATATAGCTTAGCTTAATGTTACTTATATCTCTCAGGATGGTCAGCTGATAGGGGTGCTTAGGCTACTTTTCTACAGGATTTACTATTGTTTTACATATAAAATGCAGCACTGCTCAGAGCAAGTACAATAATGCTGACTAAGTCGCCTCTAGCAAAATCCACGTCAACACAATCCTAAGTGGAAGAGAGATCTACTCAACTTATTGTATTAGCTACCTCCACCATGAACCACTTATACTCTTTTTGTTTATTTGGCTAGTCCTAAAGGTGGCAGCCATCTCTTCTATTAAACTTGCTCACAGGCTTAGCTAGTGGCAAGAATCATTGAAGACAGATGGACAATAATGCTGCCAAGTCATTCAATTGATGGATGGTATGTCAAAGTCATTATTTTCTTATTCTGACCGCGATCTTATCCCATGCTTCCTTTGACACTCCAGATAGCCTAGCTAATGCTACTTATATCTCTCGGCATGGTCACCTGATAGGGGTGCTTAGGCTTCTTTTCTACAGGATTTACTATTGTTTTACATAGAAAACGCAGTACTGCTCAGGCTCAGCTAGTGTTTCGTGAACACGGCTTCCGTGCTATTAGTTATGACTAGTAATAAACCCGAGCAGGTGCACGGCGTGTGAATTTAGAATCATTATATATTATGTAGAACTTTGGACTGGCTCTGTTTTGGACGGTGACAGTCCATGGAACATGATTGTTGTCAAATGTACAGTTGTTTTGTAAGGCCATTAGAAATATGTGCAGTCATATGCGAGCGAAACTGACTTGCAGAACAACGTCAGCTATGCCCACGACTATGACTACTGCGACTTCAATTAAGGTTGGTAACAACTATATATTTTGTTTAATTACAACCTCTTGGGTCGATTGGTATTATAATCCCAATTTGAATCATGTATCGACCATCATCACAATCACGTATTCATTAGCATAAGCTGTACCAGCTAGCTGCGCCTGCGTGCCATTTTGTTCTTTATTTTTTTAATGGGAGTAGTTGGAATCAATCCATTCGACAATCCATCGCTGGAGCTTATCAATAGTCCACACATGCCTGGACAAATTAATTAGAGCTGGCTGGCGTAGATTAAGCTTGCCAGCAATGTCTCCGGTGCTTATTTCAGCTTCAACTTCTGATTTTTGACTTATTTTTATTGTCTATAAGTTTTATTTTTTTTTCTGAAGGGCTTTTGTGAGCTTTTTTCAGGTTCTTTTTTTCTTTATTCGTTCGTGTTGTCCGTGATGAGCTAGCAAATTTCTTCTATTTTTAAATTTTTTTAAATTTAATTATGCCAAACCAGCCACCTTCAGCTACAGTGAAATTTCAGCCGTTACAGTGTACTTTCAGCCATAAGTCACAGCTTTTCAGCCCAACCGAGCGGGGTAAGCTAGCCAGCAATGTCTCCGGTGCTTATGCTCGATCCTAGTGTTAGTTAGCCCGTGCCATGAGGGTGCAGGGGAAGTTCATGTGCAAGTGCTTGATTGCGTTAATAATTGACGTTGCTTTGGGGCACTCAATTCAGTCGAAATAAGTTAGTTTATAATTTATTTTATATTATAGCTAACTTATTTTGGACTGTAGTTACTGATAGCCTTTTGGTGTAATTAAATTTAAAAAATTTAAAAATAAAAAACAGATTAGCCCACCACGGACAATGTAATTGAATATAGGAAAAAAGAAAAGCAAAAAAAAAGCCAAAAAAGCCAAGGGGCCAGAAAAAGATAAAATTAAGGAATAGTAAACTAGAAGTCAGAAGTTAAAACTGAAACGAGCGAAACCAGAGCGCAATAGTTTCGCAATAATTTTAGAAAAATAGTGTATCGTTCACAGGTTTTCTACAATATTCTCACCATTTTGAAGAACATTATATAGCGGCAGCACCTATGTGTGGAACTTAGAGATTGAATATTTTTGTTAGATGAACAATGCATGCACGCGTACGGATGGACATTTCACCATGAACATTAATGGGTACGACTTTAATTTGCATCACAATATTTAAAGTGCCCATGTACACGAGAAAAGTCCCAAATTATTATATACCAATAAGGTGCAGTTGCAATGAAATATTCAATTACATTGTCCGTGTAGGTTAATCTGTTTTTTATTTTTAAATTTTTTAAATTTAATTACACCAAAAAGCCACCAGCAACTATAGTCCAAAATAAGTTAGCTACAGTATACAATAAATCATAAACTAATTTATTTCAGCCGAATTGAGTGCCCCAAAGCAACGTCAATTATTAACGCAATTAATCACTTGCACATGAACTTCCCTGCAACCCTTAGGGCAAATACAAGGGTTGAGCCCGACACAAGCTCCTAAACACTCCACATCATCAAGAGATAACACTAATGCAGGCAAGTACAAGGGTTTAGCACGACACAAGCTCCTAAGCACTCCACATCATCAAGAAACAACACTTCTCAGGAGCTCTTCCGCCTCATTCCGTGGTAAGAGTCGATGTCTCACGAGGAGACGGTGTTTCTCTCTCCTCCATTCCTCTTTCATCCACATCAGTAAGGTTGCCTAGTTGGCACTCCTATAGGCCAGCTATTAATTGTTTTTGTACATGCCCTTAATTTGTCCAGGCATGTGTGGACTATTGATAAGCTCTAGCGATGGATTGTCGAATCGATTGATTCCAACTACTCCTATTAAAAAAATAAAGAACAAAATGGCACGCAGGCGCAGCTAGCTGGTACAGCTTATGCTAATGAATACGTGATTGTGATGATGGTCGATGCATGATTCAAATTGGGATTATAATACCAATCGACCCAAGAGGTTATAATTAAACAAAATATATAGTTGTTACCAACCTTAATTGAAGTCGCAGTAGTCATAGTCATAGCCACGGGCATAGCTGACATTGTTCTGCAGGTCAGTCTCGCTCACACCGGCCTCCATTAGCGACACACCACTTGCCTCCACCAGATGGTGAGGGGTTATGACTTGGTTGAGTGATGGAGACACCAGATTAGTCAGGTGATACGGGGATAAATTTTAGCATCAGAATGCCAGAATAAATAAACAGTAACTGCACAGAACTATAGACTACCCCGCTCGTTTTGGCTTCAGCTTCTGACTTCTGGTTTATTTTTCACTCTTCATAAAATTCGTCTTTTTCTGAACTTTTAGCTTTTTTTGAGCTTTTCTGCCGGTTCTTTTTTTTTCCCGTATTTGTTTACTTATGCGTGATAGGCTAATATGTTTATTCTATTTTTATTTTTTTAAATTTAATTATGCTAAATAAGGCTCTGTGAGCTACAATATTTTTTTAGCCAATTACAGTACTTTTCGGCCATAAGCCACAAAAAAAACCATATTGATCACAGCATAGCATCGTGAATCCACTCGAGTACAGCCAGCATTTCTCCGATAAAAAAATTTAACTTGCGTCAGCTTATGACTCTGAATCGAGTTGTCTTACAATATGACTGCACATATTTCTAATGGCCTTACAAAACAACAGTACATTTGACAACAATCATGTTCCATGGACTGTCACCGTCCAGAACAGAGCCAATCCAAAGTTCTACATAATATATAATGATTCTAAATTCACACGCCGTGCACCTGCACGGGTTGATGACTAGTCATAACTAATAGCACGGAAGCCGTGTTCACGAAACACTAGCTGAGCCTGAGCAGTACTGCGTTTTCTATGTAAAACAATAGTAAATCCTATAGAAAAGAAGCCTAAGCACCCCTATCAGGTGACCATCCCGAGAGATATAAGTAGCATTAAGCTAAGCTATCTGGAGTGTCAAAGGAAGCATGGGATAAGATCGTGGTCAGAATAAGAAAATAATAACTTTGATATACATCCATCAATTGTATAACTTGGCAGCATTATTGTCCATCTGTCTTCAAGGATTCTTGCCACTAGCTAAGCCTGAGCAGTACCCATTAATGTTCATGGTGAAATGTCCATCCGTACTCGTGCATGCATTGTTCATCTAACAAAAATAGTCAATCTCTAAGTTACACATATAGGTGCTGCCGCTATATAATGTGCTTCAAAATGGTGAGAATATAGTAGAAAACATGTGAACAATACACTATTTTTTCTAAAATTATTGTGAAATTCTTGCGCTCTGGCTCCGCTCGTTTCCGTTTTAGTTTCAGACTTCTAGTTTACTATTCCTTAATTTTATCTTTTTCTGAGAGAGAGAGGAGAGAGACGAATGGTCGAGATCAAATCGGATGGTTGAGAAGAGAGAATGGACCAACCACCAACTCACGCTTTTATAATAGTAAAGATACCAAGGGAGAGTTGTCTGTTGTCCTCCCTCCGCATCACACATTTTCATGAAAAATTGATGTTCATAATACATTTTTGGATTATGTTTGATGATATGTATTATCCACTTTAGATACTTCGTTGCAACGTATGGCACCTTACTAGCATACAATACGTTTGATGATATGTATTACCCACTTTTGAGGAAAAAAGAAAAGGCAAAAAACCCTAAAAGCCAAGGGGTCAGAAAAGAACAAAATTAAGGAATAATGAACTAGAAGTCAGAAGCTAAAACCAAAACGAGCGGAGCCAGAGCGCAAGAATTTCACAATAATTTTAGAAAAATAGTGTATTGTTCACAGGTTTTCTACTATATTCTCACCATTTTGAAGCAAATTATATAGCGGCAGCACCTATATGTGGAACTTAGAGATTGAATATTTTTGTTGGACGAACAATGCATGCACGCGTACGCATGGACATTTCACCATGAACATTAATGGGTACTGCTCAGGCTTAGCTAGTGGCAAGAATCCTTGAAGATAGATGGACAATAATGCTGCCAAGTTATTCAATCGATGGATGGTATATCAAAGTTATTATTTTCTTATTCTGAACACGATCTTATCCCACGCTTCCTTTGACACTCCAGATAGCTTAGAGTAAGTACAACAATGGTTTTATAGCCAACCTAGTCAGCATTTTTGCTGATGTGGCGAAGAGAAGAGAGGAGAGAGAGGAGAACTTGGCTCTCATGCAAGCAACAAGCTACACACGGGAGCCTATGCAGTGGTGGGTCCAGATAATAAATGTATGTGAGGAGGAGTAGGAAAGAGAATGTGAGACATGATACCACATAATAATAAAAAAATCTTTTGTAGACAAATAGAAGACAGATTATTGTATAACTTGACTCTTATAACTTGACTTATAGCCAAACACTTGGCTCTATTATTGGACTTGCTCTTAGCTTAATGCTACTTATATCTCTCGGGATGGTCACCTGATAGGGGTGCTTAGGCTTCTTTTCTATAGGATTTACTATTGTTTTACATAGAAAACGCAGTACTGGTCAGGCTTAGAGCAAGTTTAATAGTATAGATAGCTGCTACCTCCAATACATTTCCATGTCATCAAAAGATAATGATGCAGCTAACTCATACAATAAACTGGCTATAAGTTGTCTCCACAAGAGCTCTCAATCATTTAATACATACATGGGTATTGATAATTTAATACATGCATGGGTATAGCAGTTAGTTCTATTGGTACATGCATGGATAACGCCTCTTTTTCTGTGCTATAGCCTGACTCTTGCATGGGAGCCGGCTTGGCTCTCTCTCTCCTTTTCTCTCCCCTCCACATAGGACTATGCTGACATGGATTCACTTGTAGCTAGCACAGTCAGCCTTATTAAACTTGCTCTTAGCTAATGGCAAGAATCATTGAAGACAGATCGATGGACAATAATGCTGCCAAAGTCATTATTACAATCGATGGACAATAGGATTTACTATTGTTATACAATTGATGGATGGTATGTCAAAGTCATTATTTTCTTATTCTGACCGCGATCTTATCCCATGCTTCCTTTCACACTCCAGATAGCTTAGCTAATGCTACTTATATCTCTCAGGATGGTCAGCTGATAGGGGTGCTTAGGCTTCTTTTCTATAGGATTTACTATTGTTTTACATAGAAAACGCAGTACTGCTCAGGCTCAGCTAGTGTTTCGTGAACACGGCTTCCGTGCTATTATTTATGACTAGTAATAAACCCGTGCAGGTGCACGGCGTGTGAATTTATAATCATTATATATTATGTAGAACTTTGGACTGGCTCTGTTTTGGACGGTGACAGTCCATGGAACATGATTGTTGTCAAATGTACAGTTGTTTTGTAAGGCCGTTAGAAATATGTACAGTCATCTTGTAAGACTCTTGATAGTTAAACTATGACACCCCGGCCTATATTGGTCCATGTGTATGTGCATATGAATTTCTGGGTTAGTCCCACCTTACTAGCTTTCCTTGAGAAGTACTTACATATAAGCCTAGGAGTTCCAATGGTAGCACCCCCAGTTAACCGTTTTGCGCGAAGCGTGGACGAAAGTGCAAGCGGGTTGCTACGTATGCGTGGCCTATCCAGAATGTGGTTAGGTCTGAGCCGGTTCGGACCCTAGGGAGTTACAAATGGTATCAGAGCCGACTCTCGCGGTTACATGGGCGCGTGCAGGTCAGGGGCGTGGGCATATGGCGCATGGCGCGTGTGGGCCCAGAGTGCACACACGGCATGGCATATGTGCTGGCACTGAACGCACGAACATGTGCCAAGAGGGGAGATCCTTATCATTTGCCCCGGTGTGGGTATGTTGGTCCGACGAGGACGTCGGGTCCTTTGAGGAGAGTGTATGTGACACCCCGGCCCATGTTGGCCCATGTGTGTGTGCACATGAATTTTTGGGTTAGTTCCACCTTGCTAACTTACCTTGAGAAGCACTTACATATAAGCCTAGGAGTTCCAATGGTAGCACCTCCGGTTAACTGTTTTGCGTGAAGTGAGAATGAAAGTGCAAGCGGGTTCCTACGTGTGTGTGGCCTATTCAGAATGTGATTAGATCTAAGTCGGTTTGGACTCTAGGGTGTTACATAAACTTTCATCAATCGGTTAATATGCACAACTCAATTCAGAGTCATAAGCTGACGCAAGTTAAATTTTTTGATCGGAGAAATGCTGGTTGTACTCGAGTGGATTCACGATGCTGTAGTCTATAGTTCTATGCCGTTACTGTTTATTTATTCTGGCATTCTGATGCTAAAATTTATCCCCGTATCACCTGACTAATCTGCTGTCTCCATCACCCAACCCGAGTCGTAACCCCTCACCATCTGGTGGAGGCAAGTGGTGTGTCGCTAATGGAGGCCGGTGTGAGCGAGACTGACCTGCAGAACAATGTCAGCTATGCCCGTGGCTACGACTATGACTACTGCGACTTCAATTAAGGTTGGTAACAACTATATATTTTGTTTAATTATAACCTCTTGGGTCGATTGGTATTATAATCCCAATTTGAATCATGCATCGACCATCATCATAATCACGTATTCATTAGCATAAGCTGTACCAGCTAGCTGCGCCTGCGTGCCATTTTGTTCTTTATTTTTTTTAATGGGAGTAGTTGGAATCAATCCATTCGACAATCCATCGCTAGAGCTTATCAATAGTCCACACATGCCTGGTCAAATTAATTAGAGCTGGCTGGCGTAGTGGTAGTGATCATTTTGGCTTCAGCTTTTAGCTTCTGGTTTATTTTCCAGTATTCATAAATTTCGTCTTTTTCTGAACTTTTGTCTTTTTGTTGAGCTTTTTTGCCGGTTCTTTTTTCCGTATTTGTTTGTATTATACGTAATGGGTTAACATATTTTTTTATATTTTTAATTTTTTTAAATTTAATTATGCTAAATAAGCCTCTGTCAGCTACAGTGTTTTTTCAGCCAGCTACAATTGTTTTTTCAGCCAGCTACAATGCTTTTCAGCCATAAGCCACTCAACATAAGCCTAAATGATCATCACCTTAGAGCAACTCCAGCAGGGCCCCTACTTGGCCTCTCAAACTCAAATTTGAGAGCCAGAGCAAAAAACTCAGCTCCAATAGGGCCCCTACTTGGCCTCTCAAACTCAAATTTGAGAGCCAGAGCAAAAAACTCAGCTCCAACAGGGCCCCTACTTGGCTCTCAAAAATAGGAGGCCTCTCAAATGAGGTCTCCAAGCCCTCATTCCTAGGGGCCCTCTCCTGGCTCTCATCCTTCGGTTTTTTTCCCGCTCGGTGAAACTTCCCCTGTGCCCCCCAAAATCCCCCGCGCCCCCCCAAAATCCTCCGCTTCTACTCGCCCCCCGTCTCGCCCGACTCCTCCGCTTCCGCTCGCCCCCGCCTTGCCCGACTCCTCCGCCGCCGCCCGTGTCCCCCGCGCGCCGCCAAAATACCCCGCCTCCGCCGCTTCCGCTCGCCCCCGCCTCGCCCGACTCCTCCGCCGCAGCCCGTGTCCCCGCGCGCCAAAATACCCGCCTCCGCTGCTTCCGCTCGCCCCGCCTCGCCGACTCCTCCGCGCGCCGTGTCCCCTTGCGCCGCTAAAATCCCCGCCTCTGCCGCTTCGCTCGCCCCGCCTCGCCGACTCCTCCGTTCGCCGTCGCCGCCGTGCCTCGCCGATGTCTCCGCCCGTCGCCGTCGCCTCGCCCGTCGCCACGCCCGTCACCTCGCCAAACGCCTCCGCCCGTCGCCGTCGCCGCCAAAATCCCCCGCTCACCTCCGACCGGATTTGAGGAGTGGGTCCCATGTGTCAGTGTGTAGTGGAATGGATTTGAGGGCTTGGATTTGAGGGGTGCTGTTGGAGTAGATGCAAAAAACTGGGCCCTCAAAAATAGGAGGACCCCTCAAATCAAAAGTAGGGGCCCTGATTTGAGGGCTACTGCTGGAGTTGCTCTTAAGCTAGCCAGCAATGTCTCCGGTGCTTATGCTCGATCCTAGTGTTAGTTAGCCCGTGCCATAAGGGTGCAGGGGAAGTTCATGTGCAAGTGCTTGATTGCGTTAATAATTGACGTTGCTTTGGGGCTCTCAATTCGACTGAAATAAGTTAGTTTATGATTTATTTTGTACTGTAGCTAACTTATTTTGGACTATAGTTACTGGTGGCTTTTTGATGTAATTAAATTTAAAAAATTTAAAAATAAAAAACAGATTAACCCATCATAGACAATGTAATTGAATACAGGAAAAAAGAAAAGGAAAAAAAACCCAAAAAGCTAAGGGGTTTGAAAAAGATAAAATTAAGGAATAATAAACTAGAAGTCAGAAGCTAAAACGGAAACGAGCGGAGCCAGAGCGCAAGAATTTCACAATAATTTTAGAAAAATAGTGTATGGTTCACATGTTTTCTACTATATTCTCACCATTTTGAAGCACATTATATAGCGGCAGCACCTATATGTGGAACTTAGAGATTGACTATTTTTGTTAGATGAACAATGCATGCACGAGTACGGATGGACATTTCACCATGAACATTAATGGGTACTGCTCAGGCTTAGCTAGTGGCAAGAATCCTTGAAGACAGATGGACAATAATGCTGCCATGTTATTCAATCGATGGTATATCAAAGTTATTATTTTCTTATTCTGACCACGATCTTATCCCATGCTTCCTTTGACACTCCAGATAGCATAGCTTAATGCTACTTTTTTTCTCTCGGGATGGTCACATGATAGGGGTGCTTAGGCTTCTTTTCTACAGGATTTACTATTGTTTTTCATGAAACGCAGTACTGCTTAGGCTTAGCTAGTGGCAAGAACCATTGAAGACAGATGGACAATAATGCTGCCAAGTTATACAATTGATGGATGGTATGGATGGTATGGACGGGCGGGAGTAGCACATAAATGATTTCAAGTACTTGCAACACTTCGTATATTAGTTTTTGTTAGTATATTTAACTTCACTAGTAAGGTAGAATAGTTGCTTAAAAACGGTATGGTGTAAGAGGTCGCTGCTTCATGAATAAAGTAGAATTTGCTTAAAATGATCAACAATTGTTTAAAAATGGTATTATGATGTAATGATGATAGCACTCTAGGCCCAGAGAATGGGCGGGGTGTTACGTTAGGATGTCACAAAATAATGTAATGAAGCATAACTCTTGGCCAGAGTAGTCTTCTTATATTACTTCTGGTGTTATAAATTTATTTACGTGCATTGTTGGACCTGCAAATGTGAAGAGTTCAATGTACCATTCACTGATGGAAACTAATGGAGCCTTTGCTCCCGTTCTTAATTTGCAATTGGAAAATAAGATTATTTTTAAAAAATTATGTTACGGGGTTCTACCCACGCGGGACCCAGGGGCGCCAGCATCAGTCGAGCAAAATTCATAATACATAAAATTCCTGAAAAAATAGACAATTACTATGACTATGTCGGGAGGCTGCACGTAAAATTTTGTACTTTTTGAAACTCGTTTGCTATATATAACAACTCCTACAAATATCATAATTGTATGAATTTTTTAGCAACATTCATAGTAGATAAAATTGTAAAAAAATTATATAATCAAGTACATTATGTCAGGAGGTTGCACATAAAATTTCATAATTTTCAAGCTCATTTGCTATGTTTAAAATTTTGAACAAATAGTACATATAAAATAATAATTAAGGCAGATAATTAAGCCAGCTAATTAGCCGGCTTCATTACTTGCCGTCCGGTGGCGGGGCAGCAGGCCACCTATAGCCCAGTGACCGGGCGGCAGGCCTTGGCTGCACAGTAGCCAGGCGACAGGTTGCCTGCCGCACGACCACGAGGCTCCAGGTCCCACGTGTCAGCTCCACGACGCTGTCACCCGTCACCGGGCGGCAAAAGTGACATTTTTGCAAATTCCGCACGCATAGTAATATTTTTATAAATACGGATCCAAATAGTGGCATATGTGTCAAAAATTCTCAAACCCACCATAAAAGCCCATCCCAGTCCTTTACGGCAAAACACAGGGGCCTGCGTTGGCCCGCAAGGCCCATTTTTTACTCGAGGCAAACAACAAAGCTCCAGGGCTCCATGTGAGGAGGCTATGTCGAGTGAGTTCTTTTCGACTGCGGTTAATAATTTATAGTTACGATTGATAGCTTTTAGTTCTAACATGAATACTTATGCAAACAAACCGAATACCGATAAATCAATAAGCCGCTTCATGGTCTCTATAGTGTATCACACCCCAAGCCCCCAGCATCATGCCTTAGAACCGTGCACCATGACCGTCTCAATTATGTGTCCAAGGAAAGTTATAAGCCATAAACCGAAAAAAAACACCTTCTTCTCACTCTCTACTCCCATAAACAAGTGGGACCAGCGAAAAGCACTACCCCCACCCGTCAGAGAAATGCAGTTGTGGCCGTTGCGATCCCCCACTTGTTCGCGCCCCAAGCCCCCAAGCATCACGTCATTACCAAGCTGCGGATCAGGACGTCAGCGCGCTGCGTGCCGTCTTGCTTAAATACACCACATCACGCCCTCTGGTCCTTCACCCATCAGTTAGAGCAAGACGGAAGAGACCCATCCATCCATCCATCCCTCCAACCCAAGGTTGTCTCATGGTTATAAGCCATAAACCGAAAAAAAAAACACCTTCTTCTCATGGTTGTCTCACCGACTTTGCAGTAAAATTCTCCACGCGCAGCTCTGTTTTGTTGTTAGCAATTAATGCTAGTCTTTTCTTCTGAGAAATAATGAGGATAGCTTCTTGTAAATTGATTACTAGTGTTCTTCTTTCCTTTGTGATATGTCATTCGATTTCTATTATAGCATCCGTAATATCTTTAGCCAAAACTAATGACAAAGATGCATGATGCTTGATTTAACTTTGTTTCAGCAAAAAGAGGCAAACTTGAAGTAATGGCGGTGGTCCTGGATGCTTTTGCATCCTATCTCCAAGACATGCTCACCAAGATGCCGAGAGAAGAGGTTCACATGCTGCTCGGTGTCTCGTCCGGTGAGATCGACAACCTGGGGCTCAAGCTTGGGAACCTCAAGAACTTCCTCGCTGATGCTGATAGGAGGAGCATCATTGACCAAAGCGTCCAGGGGTGGGTGAGAGAGCTCAACGATGCCATGTACGACGCCACCGACATCCTTGATCTTTGCCATCTCAGGGCCATGGATCAACGAGCAGGCGCATCCACAGCAGACTTGGGGTACTGCAACCCCTTGCTCTTCTGCCTGCAGGATCTCCTCTTCGCCCGCGACATCGGCAGTCGCATCAAGGCACTCAACCAAAGACTTGGCGGCATCAAGGAGTGGAGTGCCCCCTTCAGCTCTCGACAATCTACCAGCCGCGAGTCGTCGGGGGAGCTTGACCGATCGGGTGTGGTCGGGGAGAAGATCGAAGAGGACACGAGAAAGCTGGTGGAGATGCTGACAAGAATTGAGGAGGAACCTAGCCGTGAAGACAACAAAATGATGGTCTTGGCTGTTGTAGGCATTGGCGGGATTGGCAAGACCACCCTTGCCCAGAACATCTTCAATGACAGCACCATCCAACGTAAGTTCCACAAGAAGATATGGCTGAGCGTCAACCAAGACTACAACGAGGCTGAGCTGCTGAGGAGAGCCATCATCGAAGCCGGGGGAGACCACCATCATTCTGGAGATGCAAAGGCCACGCTTCAGCAAACCCTCAAGGATGCCTTGAATGGTCAAAAGACCTTACTGGTGATGGATGATGTTTGGAGCGAGCAAGCATGGGAGGCTGTGCTCAAAACACCATTGATGAATGCCGTTGCTGAAGGCAGTCGAGTCCTCGTCACCACGAGACATGACACGGTCGCCCGAGGGATGAAAGCCAGGGAGCCCTACCACCGCGTCGACACATTAGGGCCTGACGATGCCTGGTTATTGCTCAAGAAGCAGGTCCGTACTCTTTACTTGCAGTTTGAGTGGCCAGTCCAATGATTTGTTATGCGTATAACTAGCAAGATCTACTCAATTTTTCCGCTTTCGAATCTTCATCATGATTTGCTTCAAAATGGTTCAAAAAACTTACAACTGGTTCAAAAAAATTCCAATGATTCAAAAAACTTTCAATTAGTTAAAAAACTTTTGATTCAAAAGTTTCCAAATGATCTGAATAACTTTCAACTAGTTCAAATAACTTTCAGTTCAAAAACTTTCAAATGATTTAGATTCGAAAACTTTCAATTGATTCGAAAAACCTTTGATTCAATAAACTTTCAAATGATTCAAAAATTTCAACTCAAATCTTTGCTATTTTAATTTAGAATTCCTAAGAAATGATTTGGGGAGACAGATGAGATTCATTGGATGCTGATTGGCTCAAAATTTGAGTACTTTTTAACAAAATAGTACTCAAGTGCTTCCTAGACAACTCCTTAAATCTATCGGTTTAAACTGCTTGCAGGTAGTATCAAGTGAGTTGGACGAACCTAAGGTTGATATGCTGAAGGACATTGGATTGGAAATTATAGCAAGATGTGGTGGTTTGCCACTCGCTATCAAAGTAATGGGAGGACTCTTGTGCAAGAGGGACAAGCAGCGACGTGATTGGGACAAGGTTCTGAAGGATTCCATATGGTCAGTATCTGGAATGCCCCCAGAGCTAAACCACGCAATATACTTGAGCTATGAAGATTTGCCTCCTTATATGAAGCAGTGCTTTCTCCACTACTCCCTTCTCCCTAAAAATACAGAGTTTCTCCATGACGACGTTGTTGGCATGTGGGTTAGTGAAGGATTTCTTCATGCAAACTCAGATGAACCAGAAGAATTAGGAAGCGAGTGCTATAAGGAGTTAATATTGAGGAACCTTATAGAGCAAGATACAACATACGCTGATAAATGGGTTTGCAACATGCATGATGTTGTTCGCTCATTTGCTCAGTATGTAGCCAGAGACGAAGCACTAGTAGCTGACAGTGGTGAACCTGATATTATCAGTAAACTTAGTTCACACAAATTTCTTCGGTTATCTGTAGAAAGCAAAGAATTGGAGTCAAATGAGTTAGAGTGGAGTTTTTTACATGCACAAAAATCATTGAGAACACTGATATCAATTGGCCGTATAAATATTAGGCCTGGTGATTCGCTGGTTACTTTTTTGAGCCTACGGACTCTACTTATAGAATCTGCAAATGTTGCTGCATTAATTGACTCTCTGTATCAACTCAAGCACTTAAGGTATATGTCCCTAAGATACACTAATATATCTAGAGTATCGGAAAACATCAGTGAGATGAAATTATTGCAGTACATTTGCTTTCGTGGCTGTCAAAGTTTGATGGAACTTCCTGATGGCATTGTAAAGCTAAGGCAGCTGAGGTTTCTTGACCTTACAGGCACAAGAATAAACAGTGTACCTAGGGGATTCCGTGGTCTAACAAATTTGAGGAAACTACGTGGGTTTCAAGCCCACACAGATGGTGCTTGGTGTAGTTTGGAAGAGTTGGGGCCACTTTCCCAACTCAGGCTTCTTGGGTTATATGGTCTGGAGAATGTATCTGTTGCATCGTCCGCTGCAATGGCCAGGATTGGTGAAAAGATGCATCTTACCGATCTGGCATTATATTGCACCAGCAGATTGAGAGATGATGGTCGAGTCATAGAGGGAGAAGGTGTCTCTGAGGAAGAGCAGCGACGAATTAAGGAGGTGTTTGAGGAGCTCTGCCCTGCGCCGTGCTTGGATAATCTTGAAATCCAAGGATATTTTGGTCGGCAGCTCCCAATGTGGATGATGTCGACAGCAGTGGCACCCCTCAAGAACTTGAGGATTCTAATGATGACAGACCTGGCCTGCTGCACCCAACTCCCTAATGGCTTGTGCCAGCTCCCCTGTTTGCATTTCCTTCAGATCCGCCGCGCTCCAACCATCAAGCGTGTTGGGTCTGAATTCCTGCAGCAGCTCTACCCTTCATCCCAGGCGGCGGCTGCGTTTCCGAGACTACACAAGATGGTCTTAACAGGAATGGTGGAATGGGAGGAGTGGGAGTGGGAGGAGCAAGTGCAAGCCATGCCTGTCTTAGAGGAGCTTGGGCTCCTTGGTTGCCTACTGAGGCGTGTTCCTCCGGGCCTTGCCTCCCATGCAAGGGCTTTGAAAAAATTATACATAGAGAGAGTGCAGAACCTAAACTCTCTGGAGAACTTTGCTTCTCTCATTGAACTTTATGTGTCTATGAACCATAACCTGGAGAGGATAACTAATCTCCCCAGATTGCAAAAGCTTGACATCAGGTGCTGCCCACAGCTGACGGTATTGGAGGGCATGCTTGCACTCCAGAGGCTCGAGCTACGGGATTTCAACATGGAAACACTCCCGGGGTACATGCGAGATGTAAACCCAAGGCATTTGGAGCTACACTGCAGCCTAGAGTTGCTCACCTCCATAGCCGCGGGACAATCTAGCACAGAGTGGGAAAGGTTCAGCCATATGGAGCATGTCAAGGCCTATGCATGCAACGGAGACAATCAAAGGATATGGTATGTGCTATACACAAGAGATCCATACAACTTGGATACAAACATCAGACGCTTTATCATACCTAGAGGTAAATTTGCACAACTGCTTCATCTTGTTACAGTGCTCTGTTCATTTAATTTGTTTTCTTAATTTCCATTTGTCGATTCCATCTTTCATCCGTATGCTAGAGTCCGAATACACTTTCTACTTTTCCTTTTAGTTCTTGAAAGAAATATTTCTAACATTTTCGTTTCGCTTGACTATGTTGTTCCAGGGACGATAAGGAGGAGGATATAGGAGGAAGGGGGAGAATACGAATTGAGTGGTGACTTTATCGTTCCTTTTCTTGCTTCAGTCCATGACATCACCTGCCACGTCTTCAACCAGATCGTGCATGCAGAATACCACTAGCCCTTTGTACATTAAATACTACCAGCCCTTTGTACATTAAATACTACCAGTCCTTTGTATTGTGAGTCTTGTTACTTCCAATATTGTGATTTGTGATTTTGATCTATGATAAATGAAGGACAAAAATTGGTACTAATGTCTAAAAGATAGAAAGTTGATAACTGTTAGTTGTGAGCTAAGGAAAACCTTACTAAGAGTGATGCCCCTAGATGAAATGCCATCCAAGATACTAGTATGAAGTTGCATTGAGAGGTAGGTTCAATATTCAGCTTGTAATAAAGGTGCTTCAACTCATGTCTCTCCCTTTTCTATAGGAAATTGCTGGGTCATTCAGTGGCATGATTTGGATAAATCAGTAACTACACTATAAATTCCAAAAAAAACCTCTTAATACGTTTTCACCAGATGAATGGTCATATAGGGCCTATTCTTTTCGGATGCGGTTTATGGCTTTTGGCTGAAATTTTTGAATTTTTGCTGTTTACGATACAAATTACGGAGAGACAGATACTCACTTGCGATTTTGGCTGGTACAGATATTGGGCATTTAACGTGTAGATCGTTTAACTTGTAGACCCTGTCTTAAGAAAATACTCCGTTTGAAAGTTAGGTACTGTAGCAGAAGCCAAAAACCGATTTCAAAAGCTCAAAAGAACAGACCTATATACATGTATGCAGGTCGAAGCTAGCCGGCACTGCTTCATTCTGTGTATGGAGCAACAAAAGGTCACGTTTTTTTTTCATGGGTGATAACTGAGAAGCTTTTTCTGTCAAGCAAACGATCATCGAAATTATTTGTGATTGTGTATTGTGAACATGCATAGCAACTATTTGTGATGTATCGCACCCACCGAAACAATTTCGATTCAAAAAAAATTTCGGCACCCACCGAAAAACCAAGTTTCAGAAATTTCTAAAATTTTGGTTTTTTTTGGGAAAATTTTGGTCGAAAAATAAAAAACATTTGAATTCAAAATTTTTGAATAAATTCGGAGCAGCACAGCGCAGTGGCGCCGGTGAGGCTAATATGAGCAAAACTGGTACTTCCAAGGAAAACAAATGCAGCCGGAGACTGATTGCAACTTCAATTGCGCAAACGAATACAACAATTGAAGGATTGGGCTCAAGTTTTTGTCCAAATGCAGACTTGAATCGTCGAGAACCATCCATCCATGAACCAAAACGAAGACCTCGACGCCGAGACCAAACAAGCAAGAGCAGAAAAAGTAACTGACCTGTAGCAAGCAGCATATCCACTCATCCGATTCTACAGGAAATGGCCTCCTCCTCTGCAGCCACTGCCTGCTTCCTCTCCTCGTCTCCCCCACCGCGCCCGCGCCATTTCCTCACACACGTTGCTTGCGCGGCCAAGTTGGTGGGCCTCGCCATCGCCTCCGCAGTGCTGATCCCCGGCGACACGGGCGCCGCCTCCGCGTTCATTGTCGCCACGACGTGAAAGCTGCAGGCCGACGAGCTCGCCACCATGCGCTTCTTCCAGGAGAACACGCCCTCTGTCGTCTACATCACCAACCTCACCGTTAGGTAGAACCCCATTCCCTGGTGTCTCGCAGTGGCTTCGGCGTGGTGTTTCTTCGGTTTGCAGGATGCCCTCACCGTTCCCCTACCGGCGGCCACATCGGCGCCACCAACCCGATCCTTGCCGGTGCCACCTCCCTTGCCGGCGCCTTCCATGCACCGCCCTCAAGAGCTCGGCCGGCAAAGATCGATGGCAAAGACGGCTAGGCATGGAGACCGGATAGATGGGGGAATGTCTGGGTTGGAAGTGAACTTCAAAATAGTTCACTTCAATAGGCTATCTTGAGGGCAACTTGTAATAAGCCTCACTTCAAAAGTGAACTATTTTGAGACTATCTGAATAATAAGCCTCGCTTCAATATCTGGTTTATTAACATCAAAATAGTTAAAAAGTCAAAACTCAGGTACCCAAGCGTTATCCATTGCCACTGCGATTAATTCGACATGTCTTGACTACATTGGACACAGAACGATTAGGTATCCTATGGCGCATTGCAGTGCAATATTGTGACATCCTGAAAAATATAAATATTAAATTAAGGAATTTTTGAATTATTTTATTTGTTTTCTATTTGGATTTGGAGTTTGTGGCAATTTTCTAAGAAAAAGTTGATGGAAATTCCAAAAGTTAAATAAGAAATGGACATGTTTAAAAAGTAGAGAGTTAAAATCTAAGTGAAGAATCTGAAAAGATGATCCAGAAAAGGAAAGAGAGAGATTTGGCCTAGAACCCTCAATGGGTAAATGATTATAAAAATAAGGAAATAAGTATACCAAGAAAGTCATCAACTATGGATATGTGCATAAATAAATACATGTGTACTGAATAAAATATAATGTCTATAAAAATTATGCTAAATAAAAAGTACAGAAATTTAGAGAAGCAAGAAACAAAGTAAATATAATTGAAATTATATGAAGATATATATAGATATTACACAAATGTCAAAATTAAAAATAATAATAATAATAATGAACACCTACAGGAATATATATATGTACATATGTATATATACATATGTATGCATACAACTATACATAAGCAAGGAAATCAGATAAATTAAATGCCAACCATAGTTGAAAATATTTTGGTAAGTCCAGAAGGTCCTCATGAGCTTCTGTGAATTTTTCTAAAATTTTTGGAACTGGTTTCATATTTTTCTAAGGTTTATTCAATTATCTGGGCATTTCTAAAAATTCTTAAAAATAAAAAGAAGAAAACCCTCTCGGGCCTCCATCTGGATGGCCTCGATGGGCGACACCTCGCCGCCCGCTCCCATCCACGGCCCAGGCCGCTCGCGCCGCTCCTCTGCGCGCTGTGGCCCGCTCCTCGCGCGAGACATCTCTCTGGCCGGTGGACCCGCCGCGCTCGCGCTCTTCTCTTTCTTCCTCCTCGGCCTTTCTTCTCCACGCGGCCGCGCCCCTCGCGTCCGCCTTCCTCTCGCGTCTCCGCAGCGAATCCTCCTCCTCTCCCTCTCATACCTCGCGGGCAAATTCAAAGCACCCCCTGTGCTCTCTCTCCCGCGAGATCTTGGCAAGATTTGGTTCACCTCCCCTCGTCGGCGTGAGCAGGGCGGAGGCCGGCGCTGCCTTGCCACGTATTCCCCCTCTCCGGCTATAAATACCCCACCTGGAGATTGCAATCGCGCTGCGCTACCCTCTTCTCCCCTCCCCTGTAAGGAATTGGTCCGAGAGCCCCCCATCGCCGTTGGCCTCTCCTTCTTCCCGAACTCCGGCGAGCTCCCATCCACCACACCGAGCCACCCGAGCTCGATTCCTTGCTCATGAGCCATCTCCGGAGCCAGGCGAAGCTAGCCCCCTCCTCCATCGGGTCTCCGTCGCTGAAGCCGCGGCGGCGACGACCCTCCCGAACCTCCGCTGCCGCACGCCGCCGGCCCGCCACCGTGCCTCCTCACCCTCGCCGACTTCACCAGAAGCATCACCGCCACTGGGAGGTTGTATATCACGAACGTCCCGAGCCTCTCCGGCCACCCCTCGCCGCCGGCGCCGCCGTCTTCTTCTTCTTCTGCCCAGCCCCTCCCGGAGCTACTTCAAGGGGATTACTTACCCCTATAGGGTAAGCATCGCTCGGCTCGGCCGAGTGGCTTCCAGCGCCAACTCCTCCCCCTCGCTCCCGCGGCGCGCGTTCGAGTCCCTGCTCCGCGCCTGCGGTCGAGCGATTTCTTTTAAATGCATCTCTGACAGCTGGGCCCCGCTCGTCAGCCGCTGCGGAACCACAGACCCACTGACAGCCGGACCCCACCCGTCAGTGTATAACGTCGCTGACATGTGGACCCCACTGGTCAGTGGCGCATCTGTACCCAGCCGTGCTGACAAGTGGACCCCACATGTCAGAGATTTCATATTTTCCAGAATTAATTCAAACTGAGAACTTCAAATAATTATAACTTATTCATTTTAACTCCAAATTGAATGGGACAAATTTCTAAATTCATCTAAAATCAAGATCTATCCAATGGAACTAAAATTGTAATTTTTAGAGTTCATTTGAATTTCTGGTGTTATTTGGTTTGATTTGCTGTTTTCTTTTTATACAAATTTGGCGCACGCTAAAATAGCTTACGAGACTCAAGAGGAAGAAATCGAGGCTGCAGCACTAGAAGACCCGGATAATCAAGGACCCGATCACTGTAACCCAGGCGAGTCAATACTTTGATCATGTTGAACCCACATTTATGCAAATTATTTGGTTTTAAATTAACAAAATGCATGCTGTATTTTTATACAAATACATGTTAAATTTGATATTCTAGTTATATGCCGTTGTTTACCTTGAATAATATTACCCCCTCCTTTGAGTATTTGAATGTGTGAACCTTGTCGCCCTAGCAAAAATATATTAGTAATATTTCGAAAATAAGTCCGTAACCGTATGCTATGCTTAGTATTGATTAGGAACTCGGGGCAAGAAATTGTCCCAAGCATCACTTTTATTCAGGAGAAACTGGTTTGGGCAGTCATGGTGGAAATGACTGATATATTGGTTATGGATATTTTGCGCTCCCAAAATCCCCAACTTGCTTTAATGTCTGGGCGGATTGGTGCGAGGGTGTGTATGTGTGGTGCAGTGGATGCACAGTGTGGTGCAGTGGATGCACAGTGTGGTGCAGTGGATGCACAAAGTGGTTAGTGGTAGACCGCCCAGATACCACTAAGGACTGAATCTTGTCATGCCAACCCGTGTAAAACCGTACAACCACAAGTCTGTAAAGTATAGCTTGGCTTAGTAAATGTGCCGGACCCTGAAAGTCATCCTTCCAGGAGGTGGTGTGAGGATGTGCAAGCGGTAGTCTGTGTGACGGCTTGAATGGGACACCAGTGGAAGGTGAAGTTCTGCTGTGGCGGGCTAGCAGGGGTGGGGAGCCAGCTGCTAGACGTTCAGAAGGAGAACATCCCGCACAACGTATGGGACCCATCGCAAGTGGGAACGACCCATAGGGTGAAATGATGGAAGGGGCGAGGTACTTTGAAAAGTCACCGTGATGGTCCGCTCAACCACATGACTAAGGAATTGTGTGGGCAACGAGTTGATTGTCTCTTGTGGTGAAAGTGTACAAACTCTGCAGAGTCAAAACTATTCGAATAGCCGTGCCCACGGTCAAGGGCGGACATGGGATCTTAACTGGATATAGTTCTATTTCAAATGCTTTATGAAATGGGAATGGAAAAGTGGAAGGCGATGGATCCTACTCGTTTGGAATTGTCTGGTGTCGTCCCGGTGGTAAGTTAAGCGGCTATAACGCTGAAATACGTTGCATGGTGTGATGCCATGGTGATAGTGTGCATATGATATAATGCCTTGTGTATGGAAAATCATGTTAATATTCCTTGAACATTATGTTTTTGTCCAAAACTGCTAGGTCTCAGGGAATTTTATGTATTATATTTCAAATAGTGGTATTTCTATTCTTACAAAATAAAATATGGGTGGGATAAGCATGGTCGCGAGTAAAGAGAGGAATGTTTTTAGAGTACATATAAAGGCATTGGTGGATTCATGTCGATCTTGAATAGGAAATGATAGTGTGGGTTCTGGAGGAATAAATTGGTGAAGTCTAGCTAAATGATAGGCTAGATAGAGGATTTAAATGATTTTTGGAGATTTAGGAATTACACAGATAAATATTGGATTATGACACTGAGAAATAAATTCTTGGGAGATGTCAATATTAGAATTAATAGATTCGATTACTAGATGAATCAAATGAATTTTCAAGGATTTGGTGGAATATTACAAGTATTGGATTATAATTCTTGATTAATGATATTCTTGGTGGATATATAATAGTAATTGTTAATCCTTGGAAGATGTTGTTAATATAGGAATTAATAGGAGTTGATCAATTACTAGAGGAACAATTAAATTTACGAGGAGATTAGAGGGTCATTAGTGGATTATAATCTTGGTAAATTGAATTTTTGGTGGATGTATATCGAGGATTAGCTAGTGATAGATAATAGAAAAATGAGATGGATTATTGGATTATGGGTTGAAATCAATGACAAAAGGATTGAATACAAAGTATGATCGGTGGATTAAATAAATGATGATACTTGCTGTTTGGAGTTTTAGACAACAATCGATAAATAGAATACATTTTCGGAATTAAGTCGATTTTGGTAATTGTAGTGTGGAGTTAGGTAGTAATAATAAAACTTTGATTAATTAAGAATAATAATGCCGCTAAAAGCAAAATTTTGGCAAATAAAATAACCCGAGCCTTTCCTTTGTTATGCCATGCATACTATTTATTTGCATTACATGTATTGGCTCGCGAGCACGGGTCGGAGTGCTCATGCTCGCTTTGCGACAAATTCGAAGCGGGAATCGATCACTGCGCTTCAACAATACTTTTGGATCACGATGACGAAGAAGATGAAGATGTCAAGGGCTAGGTCGCGAACCTCCGGTTGGTGCTGTGGGCATGTCTGAAGGTCCCACCGTGCTTCGTTCTTCATTGCTGCAATTTATTGATTTCGGCCTAATCGGCTCATGAAGTAAGTCTACTATTATATTTACGCTTCCGCATGATATGTACTTTGATATTCAGAATCAGAATCGTATGCGCTATCTACGATCCAGGAATAGTGCGTTAAACACAGTATGATTCGGATTATAAAATGCTGGTCCGACGGCATGGTATCGAGCATATCGATTGCAGTCGTGCCCTAGTTAGCACAGTCGTTAGTCCATGACTAGAATTATTTTCTCAGTATCTATTTTCACAAAACTAAGTGGTATTGCTCAATCTCAACTCTCTTAGATGATTCCCCACATCTATATGCTGCCCTAGCCATTTATATTTCTAAAAGCTCTCTTACCTCGAATTCAAAATCTTAATACGAGAGTGAGTACTAATGTTAAACAAATTACCCCAAGTATTTCCCTCCTATGTCTATTAAATTAAAAGGAAAATTTTTGATCCTCTCATCGTACCTTACTCCAAAATATAAGGTTAGGGACGTTGAAGGTATTCCTGAAGATAAGATGATTTCGTTTTAAAACGAACTATGCAGACAAACCCTATGCCCCTTATGTGTGTTCTCCCGAGTAGACGATGTACTGCCGCAAGGTTTTCATTTGGCCCTGTGCACTGCCTTCTTGCTCCCGAGCGTCTTATTTCGCAGTCACAGGAAAAGCTTGCTTTTGAAAAACTTGCGTGGTTTGGTAGCAACCCAACCCTTTTGGTGTGCTCTTTTATAATTAACATGGGTTAGATCACCTTATCCCCACGACTCAATCCTTACCTCATGCTATTCCCTCTCACCCCACTTGCTACAATCCTAGTTAAAACTACTGAAACAAAGTAATGGATCGCCAAGGACCAAGACTTAAGACTCTGCCCTACCAACATTCTTTCCTTACCCACCCGGAGGACCCATAGATCAAATCACCACCTAAACACAATGACAAGGATCGCGTCGATAACGTGAAGGGAAAAGACATTACGCATACCAATACTCCGTGAACTACTCCAACTGCGAAGACGACCACCAACTTGAAGATAGCTTCTAAAACCTATTACTGACCAAGCAGCTGAAGTACCACGGATGAGTCCTCGCATCGTCACAAGACCCATCATGCCTGGGGTTAGATAATGACTAGTGATACCCATTTTAAGGGGGGTAGCGCTATGAGATAGAAATGCCGAAGAATTGCTGAGACGTGTAGTTGGAATTGCAACAACCTAGACTTAGAGCAAGTATTTGGAAGTCTACGACTTATCCAGAAGAGCAAGGCTTCCCTCTTCCCTTTTTACTGCTTCAAGTTCTAACCCCTATTGTGCAGATTTCCATCTCTCTGTGAAGCTAAGGAACTATACGTCGAGCAACACCCTAAAACCTATTGCTAGCCAATATAACTCATCTCCATTCTTTCTGCTCTCTACCAAATCTAGGGTTGAGATTCTTTTAAGGGGGTAGATTTGTGACATCTGAAAAATATAAATATTAAATTAAGGAATTTTGAATTATTTTATTTGTTTTCTATTTGGATTTGGAGTTTGTGGCAATTTTCTAAGAAAAAGTTGATGGAAATTCCAAAAGTTAAATAAGAAATGGACATGTTTAAAAAGTAGAGAGTTAAAATCTAAGTGAAGAATCTGAAAAGATGATCCAGAAAAGGAAAGAGAGAGATTTGGCCTAGAACCCTCAATGGGTAAATGATTATAAAAATAAGGAAATAAGTATACCAAGAAAGTCATCAACTATGGATATGTGCATAAATAAATACATGTGTACTGAATAAAATATAATGTCTATAAAAATTATGCTAAATAAAAATACAGAAATTTAGAGAAGCAAGAAACAAAGTAAATATAATTGAAATTATATGAAGATATATATAGATATTACACAAATGTCAAAATTAAAAATAATAATAATAATAATGAACACCTACAGGAATATATATATGTACATATGTATATATACATATGTATGCATACAACTATACATAAGCAAGGAAATCAGATAAATTAAATGCCAACCATAGTTGAAAATATTTTGGTAAGTCCAGAAGGTCCTCATGAGCTTCTGTGAATTTTTCTAAAATTTTTGGAACTGGTTTCATATTTTTCTAAGGTTTATTCAATTATCTGGGCATTTCTAAAAATTCTTAAAAATAAAAAGAAGAAAACCCTCTCGGGCCTCCATCTGGATGGCCTCGATGGGCGACACCTCGCCGCCCGCTCCCATCCACGGCCCAGGCCGCTCGCGCCCGCTCCCTCTGCGCCGTGGCCCCGCTCCCTCGCGCGAGACATCTCTCTGGCCGGTGGACCCGCCGCGCTCGCGCTCTTCTCTTTCTTCCTCCTCGGCCTTTCTTCTCCACGCGGCCGCGCCCCTCGCGTCCGCCTTCCTCTCGCGTCTCCGCAGCGAATCCTCCTCCTCTCCCTCTCATACCTCGCGGGCAAATTCAAAGCACCCCCTGTGCTCTCTCTCCCGCGAGATCTTGGCAAGATTTGGTTCACCTCCCCTCGTCGGCGTGAGCAGGGCGGAGGCCGGCGCTGCCTTGCCACGTATTCCCCCTCTCCGGCTATAAATACCCCACCTGGAGATTGCAATCGCGCTGCGCTACCCTCTTCTCCCCTCCCCTGTAAGGAATTGGTCCGAGAGCCCCCCCATCGCCGTTGGCCTCTCCTTCTTCCCGAACTCCGGCGAGCTCCCATCCACCACACCGAGCCACCCGAGCTCGATTCCTTGCTCATGAGCCATCTCCGGAGCCAGGCGAAGCTAGCCCCCTCCTCCACTGGGTCTCCCGTCGCCTGAGCTTCGCCGGCGACGACAGCCCTCCCGAACCTCCGCTGCCGCACGCCGCCGGCCCGCCACCGTGCCTCCTCACCCTCGCCGACTTCACCAGAAGCATCACCGCCACTGGGAGGTTGTATATCACGAACGTCCCGAGCCTCTCCGGCCACCCCTCGCCGCCGGCGCCGCCGTCTTCTTCTTCTTACCGACCCTCCGGAGCTACTTCAGGGATTACTTACCCTATAGGGTAAGCATCGCTCGGCTTCGGCCGAGTGGCTTCAGCGCCAACTCCTCCCCTCGCTCCGCGCGCGTTGAGTCCTCGCTCGCGCTGCGGTCGAGCGATTCTTTTAAATGCATCTCGGCACTGGGCCCGCTCGTCGGCCATGCGAACCACGAGACCAGCGGCAATGGACCCCACCCGTCGGTGTATAACGTCGCTGACATGTGGACCCCACTGGTCGATGGCGCATCTATACCAGCCGTCTTGACAAGTGGACCCACATGTCGAGATTTCATATTTTCGAATTAATTCAAACCGAGAACTTCAAATAATTATAACTTATTCATTTTAACTCCAAATTGAATGGGACAAATTTCTAAATTCATCTAAAATCAAGATCTATCCAATGGAACTAAAATTGTAATTTTTAGAGTTCATTTGAATTTCTGGTGTTATTTGGTTTGATTTGCTGTTTTCTTTTTATACAAATTTGGCGCACGCTAAAATAGCTTACGAGACTCAAGAGGAAGAAATCGAGGCTGCAGCACTAGAAGACCCGGATAATCAAGGACCCGATCACTGTAACCCAGGCGAGTCAATACTTTGATCATGTTGAACCCACATTTATGCAAATTATTTGGTTTTAAATTAACAAAATGCATGCTGTATTTTTATACAAATACATGTTAAATTTGATATTCTAGTTATATGCCGTTGTTTACCTTGAATAATATTACCCCTCCTTTGAGTATTTGAATGTGTGAACCTTGTCGCCCTAGCAAAAATATATTAGTAATATTTCGAAAATAAGTCCGTAACCGTATGCTATGCTTAGTATTGATTAGGAACTCGGGGCAAGAAATTGTCCCAAGCATCACTTTTATTCAGGAGAAACTGGTTTGGGCAGTCATGGTGGAAATGACTGATATATTGGTTATGGATATTTTGCGCTCCCAAAATCCCCAACTTGCTTTAATGTCTGGGCGGATTGGTGCGAGGGTGTGTATGTGTGGTGCAGTGGATGCACAGTGTGGTGCAGTGGATGCACAGTGTGGTGCAGTGGATGCACAAAGTGGTTAGTGGTAGACCGCCCAGATACCACTAAGGACTGAATCTTGTCATGCCAACCCGTGTAAAACCGTACAACCACAAGTCTGTAAAGTATAGCTTGGCTTAGTAAATGTGCCGGACCCTGAAAGTCATCCTTCCAGGAGGTGGTGTGAGGATGTGCAAGCGGTAGTCTGTGTGACGGCTTGAATGGGACACCAGTGGAAGGTGAAGTTCTGCTGTGGCGGGCTAGCAGGGGTGGGGAGCCAGTGCTAGGCGTTCGAAGGAGAACATCCGCACAACGTATGGGACCCATCGCAAGTGGGAGCGACCCATAGGGTGAAATGATGGAAGGGGCGAGTACTTTGAAAAGTCACCGTGATGGTCTGCTCAACCACATGACTAAGGAATTGTGTGGGACAACGAGTTGATTGTCTCTTGTGGTGAAAGTGTACAAACTCTGCGAGTCAAAACTATTCGAATAGCCGTGCCCACGGTCAAGGCGGACATGGGATCTTAACTGGATATAGTTCTATTTCGAAATGCTTTATGAAATGGGAATGGAAAAGTGGAAGGGCGATGGACTGCCCTGGTTTGGAATTGTCCTGGGTGTCGTCCCAGTGGTAAGTTAAGCGGCTATAACGCTGAAATACGTTGCATGGTGTGATGCCATGGTGATAGTGTGCATATGATATAATGCCTTGTGTATGGAAAATCATGTTAATATTCCTTGAACATTATGTTTTTGTCCAAAACTGCTAGGTCTCAGGGAATTTTATGTATTATATTTCAAATAGTGGTATTTCTATTCTTACAAAATAAAATATGGGTGGGATAAGCATGGTCGCGAGTAAAAGAGAGGAATGTTTTTAGAGTACATATAAAGGCATTGGTGGATTCATGTCGATCTTGAATAGGAAATGATAGTGTGGGTTCTGGAGGAATAAATTGGTGAAGTCTAGCTAAATGATAGGCTAGATAGAGGATTTAAATGATTTTTGGAGATTTAGGAATTACAGATAAATATTGGATTATGACACTGAGAAATAAATTCTTGGGAGATGTCAATATTAGAATTAATAGATTCGATTACTAGATGAATCAAATGAATTTTCAAGGATTTGGTGGAATATTACAAGTATTGGATTATAATTCTTGATTAATGATATTCTTGGTGGATATATAATAGTAATTGTTAATCCTTGGAAGATGTTGTTAATATAGGGAATTAATAGGAGTTGATCAATTACTAGAGGAACAATTAAATTTACGAGGAGATTAGAGGGTCATTAGTGGATTATAATCTTGGTAAATTGAATTTTTGGTGGATGTATATCGAGGATTAGCTAGTGATAGATAATAGAAAAATGAGATGGATTATTGGATTATGGGTTGAAATCAATGACAAAAGGATTGAATACAAAGTATGATCGGTGGATTAAATAAATGATGATACTTGCTGTTTGGAGTTTTAGACGACAATCGATAAATAGAATACATTTTAGGAATTAAGTCGATTTTGGTAATTGTAGTGTGGAGTTAGGTAGTAATAATAAAACTTTGATTAATTAAGAATAATAATGCGCTAAAAGCAAAATTTTGGCAAATAAAATAACCCGAGCCTTTCCTTTGTTATGCCATGCATACTATTTATTTGCATTCTGTGTATTGGCTCGCGGAGCACGGGGTCGGAGTGCTCATGCTCGCTTTTGCGACAAATTCAGAAGCGGGAATCAGATCACTGCGCTTCAACAATACTTTTGGATCACGATGACGAAGAAGATGAAGATGTCAAGGGCTAGGTCGCGAACCTCCAGTTGGCTGCCTGTGGGCATGTCCTGAAGGTCCCACCTGTGTGCTTCGTTCTTCCGCTGCTGCAATTTATTGATTTCGGCCTAATCGGCTCATGAAGTAAGTCTACTATTATATTTACGCTTCCGCATGATATGTACTTTGATATTCAGAATCGTAGCGTATGCGCTATCTCTCGATCCAGGAATAGTGCGATTAAACACGATGATTCGGATTATAAAATGCAGGTCGACAAATATCAAGTTCCTACACAAAAGTACACTTACAAGCTAGCTTGAACCTTTCCATCACAAAATGGGGCTCTCAACACTAGTAGTTGCTTTGCTATTGGAAGAACTAGCCAATGCCCCGTGTGATAGCATGACGCGCCGTAACCCGCAAGGTTGTTACGCGTAATCCCATTTTTTTAGAAATAATTATAAGACCATTTTACATGTTGCAAACTTAGTTGTATTTCAATTTCCTTGTACATATATGCATCTGAAGTTTGCAACATCTATGGACTTTGTTAAAATAAGTTTTTTTTGCTAACGGAACTATTTTCTTAACAGGAATGACAACGGATTTATTACAAAACATAATCAATCTTCACTGTTTTTGTAAAACGAAAAAACAGCTGCATGATTGACAATCCAAATAGTTCTTTGTTCTGACATGTGGGTTTAAGAATGTTTAATTTCACAGCGATTTGTTGCAACCTTGCTATTGGGCTCAATGCTAATGCAATCCTCTATTTTCAGCACTGTTGTGGCTACTGGCCAAACAGTAAAGAAGTGGACTGATAGAAGGAGAAGAGAGCCAGCATAGGGAGAGATGGTTAAGTGAGAATGAGATGATGTTTCTCCTCCTGCCTCTCCTGGGAGTTTATCTACATGAGTGGGGTAGAATGAGAAATCTTTATTCTACCCTCTAGTACTTACAAAGGATAATGGTACATTGGTATATTTCTCTACACTACCAAGCCTATTATATATTAGTCCATTTGCAAGATACAGTCACGGAAGGTTGGGCCACCCTCACAACAAACACCTTGCTATTGGGTTCAATGCTAATGCAATCCTCCGTTTTTTTTCCAATACAGTGACCGGACAAAGGTAAAGACGGTAACTGCCAGAGCGAAACTACACAATGTACAGATGGGCTGGCCGAAATTTGGACACTTGTATTTTTCTTTATTTATATTACAAATGGCCAGTGCAATATCAAGTTCCTACACAAAAGTACACTTGGTGGCTTTTCCCCCGTATCTCAGACATTGCATTGCGTTGCATCTAGGGATGAAAACGGTCGGAAACGGTCGAAAAACTCCTCAACTGGTTTCTACTTCTACATTTAAATACGAAAACGAAAGCGAAAGCGGTAAAGCCGGACACGAAAACGAACGCGAACTTACGGAATATCGAGAATTTCGAAAACGAACCAATTCGAGCGGAATTATGTCGAACACGGTCGGTATACGAAAATTCAATACGGAATACCGACCTGTAGGACCAAGTGCATAACAATTAACAAGTGACCAAGTACATAACAATTACCAAGTGCATGATCAAGTTCAAGTGCATATAATAATTAACAAGTGCATGATCCTTGGTCTTAAGTATTAACACAATAGCCGACACAAATACAAATACAATACAAGTCTAGGACAAGCAATTAACAGCTAGCGAACATCTACAGTTCATCAAAGCATCATCCATGAGGTCAGGATCGCTTTCCATATCTTTTGCTTTCTCATTGTCCTCCTCAGAGTCCTCATCCCCCTCCTTGTCCTTTTCCTACAAGTTTACAAAGTGAATTAAAATTAGATGTAGCAATAGCATATTTCAGAGCAAGCAGTCAATAAACATACACATACCTCAATTTTCAGTTTAGCCACAACATTAGCCAAAGCCTCAACCTCAAGATCACTCACAATTGATCCAACCATTTTAGAATCTGAACAAAAAATTTGGTATTCCGTATTTCGAATTTGGTATTCCGTATTTCGAACCGAATTCGAATTTGTCCGAATTTTATACGGTATGTTCCGAATAAAATGTAGAAAAGTAGAAAACGGTCGGAAAACGCCTAAACCGTTTCCGCTCCATTTTCGAATTTGGTATTCCGTATTTCGAACCGAATTCGAATTTGTCCGAAAATACGAATTCGATCGGGTCAAATGTAGAAAACGATGCGGTTCGGTACGGGATATTTCCGTTCTGTTTTCATCCCTAGTTGCATCACACCAAAGGAACGAACCATTAGAACAAACCAAGGCTCCCCTTCTCCTCCTCCCAACGTCGCACCTTGCCCCCCGCCCCCTCCTCTATGTGCCGCCTCTGCCATCCGTCCCTCACACCGCTTCCTGATCTGACGTCCCATCTCTAGCTTTTGCTTTTCCATGTTGTTTTCGTCTTTTCTCCTCTTGATTAGGTTTTCTTTTTTCCAGATCTGTTTTAGGGCTTCTTCTCTTTTCTAGGGTTACCAAGAATTCGAAACAATATCGCAAATTGCAAATGATATTTTTTTATTGGCAACCATGGTTCTTCTTGCTTAAGTTCTCACATTTTGTTAACAATAAAAAGTTTGCTATGGTGTATTATTTAGTAGATTAGAAAGATGGGTCCGAAACTTGGGGAAATATATTCCTACTTCGTTTTCTTTTGATCGGTATACATTTCAGAATTTTTTAATCTATTAGAGGCACAAATAGACGCACAGCAGTAAGTTTCTATTTGCATTTCGTCGGTTCTAGGAATGATGATTTAGTTATCAATGTTGGCAAAATAATCAAGACTTTGTCAGTCCGACCGAGTCCTGCGCAGGGCGCTGAAGATGCGCGATTCTTTGAAGAAGCGCTCAGCGGATCGAAATTTGTCAAGATTTGCATGTCGGATTACAGGAATCACCACGAGTCTCGGGAGAGTAGTTAGTTAGATGCTTGGAACATTTAAATTCTCGTGTAATTTGTCGGTTGAGTTGACGGAAGTTCAGTTTCGAATAACATTTTGTGTTCTTTGGTTTCTTCGTTCACGGTAATAAGAATAGTTAGCATCTGAATGTTTCCTATTACTGTATTTCCCGTCCAGAGGCTTGTTGCTTCATTTCCACCTGAGCGACACACTTGATCGGAGAGTTTGAGTGTTCACTGGGTATTTTCCAACATTTGGTATCAGAGTGAGGTTGAGTTCTTGAGCGGTGTATGCCCAAGTACCTGCGGCTTGAGAAGATGTCGATCGTTGAGACGGCGCCGGCGGCAAGCAAGGAGGGAGGAATGTCTCTCCAGTACCCGGTGTTGAACAAGATGAACTACACAGCTTAGGCAACGAGGATGAAATTCCTCATGAAGGCGCAAGGCGTGTGGGAAGCAATTGAGCCCACGGGGAATATTGCTGTTGATGTGAAGAAAGAAGAAAAGGCCATGGCTATCATCTCCCAGACATTGAGCGATGTGACGCTCATGCAGGTTGCAGCCAAGAACACTGCCTTGGAGGTGTGGACAGCTCTCCGCACCATGCACATGGGGGCTGATCGAGTCAAGGAAGCGAAGATCCAGACGCTACGCTGGGAATTTGAAAATCTCAGCATGGGCAATACGGAATCGGTGGACGATTTCGCAACGAAGGTAACATTGCTTGTTAGCCAGATGCAAGCACTTGGAGAGAAGATAGAAGAGAAGAATGTCGTCAAGAGGTTTCTGCGAGCTGTCTCCGACAAGTTCATCCATATTGCGACGACGATCGAGTATTTTGGCGACGTCAACAACATAGCTCTTGAGGAGGTCATTGGCTCCCTCAAGGCGTATGAGGAGCGAACCCAGCACCGTCATCGCAGCAACGGGGATGAGGAGCATCTCCTTCTCACGAAAGCCCAGTGGGAAGCTCGATCATCAGGGCAAGGCGGTGGTCGCGATTCCAAGACGAAGCGCGACAAGAGCCACATCAAGTGTTTCAATTGCAGTGACTATGGGCACTATGCATCTGAGTGCCGCAAGCCAAAGCGTGACCGTGGGGATCAGGTGAACCTCATATGTGCACAGGAAGATGAACCAGCTTTACTTTAGTTGAGTCTAGAGTAGAAGGAATGTTAGCAAATAATTGAGTCTAGACTTAGTTTCTGCTTTAGTATATTTGCATGTGTGTATGGTGCAACAGGTGGTGTGCCTGAGATTGTACCAAGTAGTATCGCACGGAGTTATTCTAGGTGCAGGAGAACCGGAGAGTCCGGAGTAGCGGGGAGCCACTTGAACCTGCGGATTGATCGATGGCAAGTAGCCAGGATGGCCGGGTCATCAGTCGTGAGTTTTATGTAATTGAAGTAAAAATTTTTGGCATAAGCAAAGTCTTGATTAGGGGGGAGTTTGTTGGCAAAATAATCAAGACTTTGTCAGTCCGACCGAGTCCTGCGCAGGGGCACTGAAGATGCGGTTCTTTGAAGAAGCGCTCGGCGGATCGAGAATTTGTCAAGATTTGCATGTCCGGATTACGAGGATCACCACGAGTCTCGGGAGAGTAGTTAGTTAGATGCTTGGAACATTTAAATTCCGTGTAATTTGTCGGTTGAGTTGACGGAAGTTCGGTTTCTGAATAACATTACGTGTTCTTTGGTTTCTTCGCTCACGGTAATGAGAATAGTTAGCATCTGAATGTTTCCTATTGCTGTATTTCCCGTCCAGAGGCTTGTTGCTTCATTTCCACCTGAGCGACACACTTGATCGGAGAGTTTGAGTGTTCATTGGGTATTTTCCAACAATCAAAGCAAAGTATGATGTCTAATTTTACCTATTGCACATGATTGCTTGACAGTTGACAATGCCGTTCTCGATGGTAGGCATAGGGTTTGCTTGACAATGTCGTTTTCAACCTGTACAAAGTCTGCCTCTTGCTCTGCTCACCAATGTCATTGTGGTCATGCCATTTTGTATTGAATTAGCTAGATTCGATAGTGCTTTTTGGCAATCAAGTACTGAAGCTGCGTTCTTGTCGACTTGCAGAGTTGGCTGATTTTTGTTCAGGGGGTTTTGGCTGTGGCATTCCATTTATCCCATGTACGATGCTCCTCGGTTTGCTGCAGCTAAGATCTATTTATGCGGTGCCACTCTTCACTCATCTATATGATGTTAGTTTTCATGCGCTGGTACTTGCATTGCGTGATGACATGTCTATTTCTTTGCTCACTGCCTCTGAGTTACTATGGTAATTGATGTGTTTTACACATTTGTGTTTTCTAAGCAAAGCTAAAGGAGAGAAAAATTGTTACATAGAGTCCTATCTGGATGCTACGACAGCCACACTGTTATCTGACAAAAAAACCATGAGAACTCATGTAGTATGCTACATGTGGCCTTGTAGTAGAACTTTTGGATAATTTATATTAGTTTAATTGTGTCAGCATTTCATGCTGAATAGGAGCTTCAATGCGTTGGGGAAATTTGATAGGAAGTAGTGCTTCAGAGTATCTTATAATTGCCTTGATCCTGAAAAATCATCTGGATTCTGGACCTTTTCCTAGCTAATGATGAAATGGCCAAGTCAACACATTGTTCTGAAACAAAACGTGGATTTTTTTAATTGTTTTGTGCTACTTTTGTGCCTGATGTCGTAAATTCGAGTTTAATCTGACTTGACTGGTTTAGCGCTTTGCACAAGAGTGAGTTTCGGTAAAAAAAAAAAAGAGCTACATATCTCAGCTCAGTTGCCTGAGTTTAATGGCTTTTACCAGGGTCGGTCATGCTTGCCAAAGGTTTGGATGCATCTTTGTGGTGAAGTGTTATTTTGGATTGGATATGTTTTTTGTGGTGGTGCTTGGGGTTGCCCAGTCTTTTGCAGTTTCGCATGTTTACTGCTTTTGGGTCTATTCCATTCTGCTTCATGGTCTCTCCCTATTTGAAGTAGGTATTCATTTTGCCATTCAGCAGTCTGTTCAACTCCACTGATTTGGTGATGTTCATTTAAATAGCTGTGAAAAAGGGAGTCATTAGCTTGGTTATTCATTCTTGAATATTGTGGTGCGCTTGGCGGTACTTGTACTGTCAAATGTAGGCTGTGAGCACCACGAAAGAAAAGTTATTTTCTTTATTTTTGAAAAAAATTGCCATTTGTGGAGCCTGGCATGTGGCTGTTGTAGATAGATGCCACCAAATCACATCTGGGCAATAGCCAGTGCTAAAATGCTCAACCAACATATTGTGGGGCTGGATGGGTGTCAGTGCTAAGTTCCATTTCCATGTGCTGCCCCTCCACTGTTCAGTTAATCCCTTCTGTTGCAAAGCAGCTTCCCTTTCCCTCAACCCTGAGATGTTTCATACGTTAAGGATTTGAACAGATATCCATTTGCTGTTGTGCTATGGAGTAGCTAGCCTGTTAAGACCTTTATGAAAGGTGGGTCAACAAATTTGAGGATACCAAATGAATTGAATGTTGGTTTAGTTTATTTTTTGTTAGCATTTAGAATTACTTTGTACTACTATGAAAGAGCCTAAAGTTAAGATGTATGCAATAAGCCAACCCTTCGGGAACTTTGCTAGCTTAGTTCCTTCACCAAAGTGAATAACTGTTTATTGTCATACTGCAGAATGCAGCACTTTCTGGTGAACTTACTGTGTTCAAAGGCTAACACCTGAGGCGTGAAAAGCAGAAATGAAAAGAAAGCATGCAATGCTCATCACGGTACAGATGTGAAAGTATTTAGTAATATGATGCTCAATTCCTGAGTGCATTTGAAATAATTTCAACGCTTATTTGTTTCATTGCCAGGTTGATGACGTCAAACTGTCAAATGTGGCATCCCCAGAGTCAACACTGTTTGGAATGAGGGTTAAGATCCCTAGTCCCCACCTATCCAAACAGGCCCTACATATTTTGCATAACATTGTAACATTGTATTAATGTGGACTTTTGATGGGACATTGTTGCTCTGTTAAGATACATTAGAATGTTATTTTAGGAGGAAAGTAGTCAATGTAGGTCAGGGAAATTGAATGACTGTCATTACCGTCTTGCTTTGTGTGCCCAATTCGCCGACTTATGTTCTGGGCCGTGGTTAGCCAACCATATATTGGTCCAACAAGTGTTAGCTGTTGGCCGTAAAGTTTGTGCGTAGTTACGTATGGGCCTAGTAAGTGGTCCGTGCGAACCCAAATGGGCCGCCCTAGTTTTGACCATGTCTACGTTCATTCGACCTTAATGGGCTCTATGGGCTGTATACAACTAGGCAGACCACCGAAAATGAAATTTACACTTCATGGATTAACCGTACATCATAAGAATATATAGAAAAGCGGCGAAGGGTTAAAACCTGCGAAGGAAAAAATATATATCTCTGCTGGATATCAGCGTGACACCTGCGAATGAAAAAAATATATAGAAAAGCACCAACAGAACTTCGCTATAAAAACGAAGAGAACATATGCACAGCTACGAGACAGTTTTATCGCTCAATTTGTTTGCAGATTTGCAGCCCATCGAGAGAATTTGCAGTTCCATCGGTTTGGCCATGATTGAAACTTTCTTCGAGAAACAAAAGGTGAAAGTGTGCATGATATCTTACCAACACATAGGAGAACCATTTCAAACTAGGAAGACTGACGAGCCACTTGCAAGATCCAAATACGGTTTAACATAATTAACAAAACAATAATTATTAATATTTTTAATATAAAGATGTGTATCTAACTATTCGCGATATTGTATAAGAATCTATCCCTAAATAGATGCTACAGTACCTCATAGTACTGTTCACACACGCTGCATAACACATGGTACCGTTCAAGTATCTGCTACACTGACCTCTTGGGATAATAGACCATAACAACGTATTCCCATTCTATCGCGTGTGTGCATGACTTGACTTTCTGTCCATTAAAAAAATGTAACAGGATCACAGTACCTGTTAAAGCTGCAAAGTAAACCCAGTAAACAGGAAAGGATTCCAAATATAGCAGCTCATGAACCAAACTAGACGCCTACATTACATGGCATGTAGGATATAGCGACAATAGTGCTAGCCCGTTTCACAAGCTGCAGCAGCACCACGACGACACCAAGAGCTAACAAACAGACCACACCACACCAAATGGTCTCCTTATTATCCACTCACTCGTAAATCACACACACACGCAGATGTGCCTGCCTTCCCCTAGCTTGCTAGCAGTTGCAAGGGTTGCACTTGCAGTTGGAGCCGCAGCTGCAGCCATGGCTGGTCTCGCCGGACTCGGCGGCCTTCTCAACCTGCGCCTTCTCCAGCGCGACTTTATGATTAATTATCTTTTGGGAGCGAAAGCTTTGATAATGTCTCCGATTTGTCGGTGTTATCATTGGCCAATCATCTGTTACTGAACCCCTAGTGATGGTGAGTGCAGGTATTACTGTGGTAAAGGTTCTCGGTAAAGCTGAAAGGAACAACTCAAAAAATTAACCTTAAACACAATGGCTAAAACTACCACTCACTGACGTTTAAACTCCATTGAATGGATCGATTGGGAGCCACAGCCCACATGCTCGATGGCAAGGACCGTGCTCACTATCCACCTGTCTACAACTTTTCACGTTGGCCGACCGCCACCAGCTGCATTGTAAAACACAATATAGCGAAATAAAACAGTAGGAAACAAATTCACATTCTAGCACACACATGACAGATGGAATCAATCAGAGGACGTTGATAAAAGAAACTAAACTAACCGAGCAATCCGGCTGCCGGCTTCTGCCGGCATGTTGCTTTGCCGGCATCACTTTGTAGCCTTCTGGCTAATTAAAAAGCCAAACACATATGTACACACTACTGCCAAACTTGCCTTTTCTTTCAACTCAGCTAGCTTGCCTGAAAACAAGAAACTAAGAGAAAACAGCTAGCAAGTACAGAAGGTATGGCGATAGTCCTGGATGCTTTTGCATCCTACATCGCCGATCTGCTCAAGCAGGCAGCACAAGACGAGGTCGGGATGCTGCTCGGAGTCTCTAGCGAGATCGACAGGCTGGGCGCCAAGCTTGGGGACCTCAAGAACTTCCTCGCCGATGCAGAGAGGAGGTACATCACCGACCAGAGCGTGCAGGGGTGGGTGAGGGAGCTCAAGGACGCCATGTACGACGCCACCGACATCCTCGATCTCTGCCAGCTCAAGGCCATGGAGCGTGGTCCATCCGCCGTAGCGGACATAGGGTGCTTCAACCCCTTGCTCTTCTGCCTGCGGAATCCCCTCTTCGCCCACAACATCGGCAGCCGCATCAAGGAGCTCAACCAGATGCTGGACGGCATCAAGGAGCGGAGCACTGCCTTTAGCTTTGTCAACCTCGGTTCCTACGAGGACCGTAGCAGCAAGGCGCGTGCCTCTCGTCCTGCCAGCCGCGAGTCGTCGGGGGAGCTCGACCGCTCAGGTGTGGTTGGGGAGAAGATCGAAGAGGACACGAGAAAGCTGGTGGAGATGCTGACGACCCCAGTAATCGAGGGGGAAACTGGTCGCGAAGACATTAGTAGAGTTATGGTCTTGGCAGTAGTGGGCGTCGGCGGGATCGGCAAGACCACCCTTGCCCAGACGATCTTCAACGACGGCACCATCCAACATGAGTTCGACAGGGTGATATGGCTGAGCATCAACAAGGACTACAGTGAGGCTGAGCTGCTGAGGAGAGCCATCACCGAAGCCGGAGGAGACCACCGTCCTGCGGGAGATGCAAAGGCCACGCTTCAGCGAACCCTTAAAGATGCCTTGACAGGGAAGAAGATCTTACTGGTGATGGATGATGTTTGGAGCCATGGAGCATGGGAGGGTGTGCTCAAAACCCCATTGGTGAATGCTGCTGCTCGAGGTAGCCGAGTCCTTGTCACAACAAGAGACGAAAGAGTCGCACGAGGGATGCAAGCTGTGCAGCCTTACCACCACGTCCACAAACTAGGGCCTGAAGATGCTTGGTTGTTGCTCAAGAAGCAGGTCTATTCTTTCCCTTTTTACAGAGGCATCATTCGTGTGCGCAGTTAGATATTACAACATATTATATTATTTATATTACTCTAATGCTTTTAAAAATATAGTTGTATGTCTTACAATTTAATAGTTGTGGTATATACATATGTTTAATCTACTCTATTATAATCTGGATCCACCGAAATAATTATTTGGTGTATATATCTTCTCTCTTAATGTCGATTAACAAGATAATTTCTAGCAATTTTTATTTAAAGATTATTGTAGGATTTTATAAAGCTCTGAAGCGAAGGAGGTACTTTGAATATCAATAGCTGTTTGTAGATATATAGACTACCCTATTACTTGCTGTTTGAGTGGCCAGTTCATTGATTTGTGCTGCGAGTGAGTAGCTAGATCTACTCAAAAATATATGTATTATGCTTCTTAATTTCACGGTGATAAGAAAAAAGAGATGATCTAGTAGTACATGTCTGCAAACAAGATCGCAGCTTCAAATAATTAACGGACAAATGTTCTACTCTTCACTAGTTCACTTGACAATTCAATCTAGTACAATGACCGTTGAGGCGACCTTAATTTTACTAGTTTCTTTTCTTGAGGAATTCTACCTATTTAAATTGCGTGCAGGTAGTCTCTGGTGAAATAGATGAAGCTAAGATTGTCGAAGCGCTAAAGGATATTGGAATGGAAATTATAGCAAGATGTGGTGGTTTGCCGCTAGCTGTCAAAGTAATGGGGGGACTCTTGTGCCAGAGGGAGAAACGACGAGGTGATTGGGAGAAGGTTCTGAATGATTCCATATGGTCAATATCTGAAATGCCCCAAGAGCTAAATTATGCAGTATACTTAAGCTATGAAGATTTGCCTCCTTTTATGAAGTAGTGCTTTCTACACTACTCGCTTCTCCCTAAAAATACAAAGATTTTTCGTGATGACATTGTTGGCATGTGGATTAGCGAAGGATTCATTCACGGAAACTCAGTTGAATTAGAAGAATTAGGAGGAGAGTACTACAAGCAGTTAATATTGAGGAACCTTATTGAGCCGGATACGAAGTACATTGATCAATGTTTGTGCGGCATGCATGATGTTGTTCGCTCATTTGCTCAGTATGTGGCTAGAGATGAAGCATTAGTAGCTCACAACAGAGAAACTCTTGATATTATTAATAAACGTAATTCACATAAGTTTCATCGATTGTCTATAGAAACCAAAGGATCAGAATCAGATCAATTTGAGTGGAGTTTTTTGCATGCACAGGAATCACTGAGAACACTAATATCAATTGGCCAATTAAAGATTAAGCCTGGTGATTCGCTGATTATTTTTTTGAGACTACGGACTCTACATATAGAATATGCAAATGTTGATGCATTAATTGACTCTCTGTATCAACTCAAGCACCTGAGGTATTTGTCCTTGAAACAAACCGATATATCTAGACTTCCAGAGAACATCAGCAAGATGAAATTCTTGCGGTACATTAGCCTTCATGGTTGTGAAAGAGTGGTGAAACTTCCTAATAGCATTGTAAAGCTAGGGCAGATGAGGTTTCTTAAACTTAGTGACACAAGTATAAGTGGTATACCTAGGGGATTCTGTGGTCTAACAAATTTAAGGAAATTGGATGGGTTTCAAGCCCACGTGGATGGTGATTGGTGTAGTTTGGAAGAGTTGGGGCCACTTTCCAAGCTCGTGTGTCTTAGATTAGATTGTCTAGAGAATGCATCTGCTGCCTCATCCGCTGCAAAGGCCAGGCTTGATGAAAAGGTGCATCTTACCCGTCTGGGATTACGCTGCACAAGTAGACTGGGAGATGATGGGCTGGTCAAAGAGGGAGAAGGCGTCTCTGAGGAAGAGCAACGATGAATTGAGGAGGTGTTTGATGAGCTCTGCCCTGCGCCGTGCTTGGATTCTCTTGAAATCCAAGGATATTTTGGTCGGCGGCTCCCAATGTGGATGATGTCAATGAAAATCATGACCCTCCTCAAGAGCTTGAGGATTCTATTCATGGAGGACCTGGCCTGCTGCACCCAACTCCCTGATGGTTTGTGTCAGCTCCCCTGTTTGCAGGTCCTTCTGATCCGCCACGCTCCAGCCATCGAGCGTATTGGGTCTGAATTCCTACAGCAACCCTACCATCACCCTTCATCCCAAGTGGCGGCTGTGTTTCCGAGATTGCATGAGATGTACTTTGTAGGAATGGTGGAATGGAAGGAGTGGGAGTGGGAGGAGCAAGTGCAAGCCATGCCTATCTTGGAGGAGCTTTTTATCAAGGGTTGCAAGTTGAGGCATGTTCCTCCTGGCCTTGCCTCCCATGCAAGGGCTTTGAAAAGGTTACACGTACACAATGTGCAGCACCTCAACACTCTGGAGAACTTTGCTTCTCTCGTTGAGCTTGAGGTGCATCGGAACCCCGACCTCGAGAGGATCACTAATTTCCCCAGATTGCAAAAGCTCTTCATTGTCATCTGCCCAAAGATGAAGGTGTTGGAGGGTGTGCCTGCACTCCATAGACTCATGCTGGAGGACTACGACATGAAAACGCTCCAAGAATACATGCCAAATGTAAACCCAAAGCATTTGCAGCTAGATTGCAGCCTAGAGTTGCTCACTTCCATAGCTGAGGGGCAATCTGGACCTGAGTGGGACAAGTTCAAACATATCCAGCAAGTCAAGGCCTATGCACACGATGGAGACAATCAAAGGAAATGGTATGTGCTGTACACAGGAGATCCCTCCTACAAATTGGAGACGAATATTGATGTCAACTCTTCTCAGTCTGCAGGTAAATTAATGTTCGGTTACTCTGTGCATTTAGTTTGTTTTATTTGTTACATCTTTTTGGTTCCATCTGTCAGTCGTATGCTAGAGTCTGAATGTATTTCCTACTTTTCCTTCTTTTTTTGAAAGAAATATTGCCAACCATTTCATTTCGCTTGGCTGTGTTGCTTTAGGGGACGAAGAGGAATATGGCATTAGTGGAAGAACATGAGAAAAAAGGGAGGATATAAATTAAAGAGGTTGTTTCCACGATTGCTGAAAATTGAGCGGTGACTTTGTCACTCTTTTTCTTACTTCAGTTGATGAATTCACCCTGCCATGTTTGCAACCAGATCATCCAAAGTTTCTTCGTACGTACATTACCAACAGGTATTTCAAATTCATGGTTACACTACTAGTAATTACTTTGTACTGTAAGTCTTGTTATTTCAAAATTTGTCACAGCATATCACAGTTTCCTTCATTATAACTCCTGATTTTGATCTATGATAAATGAAGGACGAAAAAGATGGTATTAATGTCAAAAGGACACAAAGTTGGTAACTGTTAGTTATGATATATGAAAACCTTACAAGAAGTGATGCCCCTAGATGCGATACATCCAAGAATAATCTACAATATCAATGTGGTACTAGTATGAAGTCGCATTGAACTTCCAAAAAACCCAAAATTCCAAAAAGAAATGAAAAAACTCACCCGCACATGCACGCACTCACCAAGCCTTGACCATTGGCGGATCCAACGTAGGATATGGGTGTTCAGCTGAACACCTAAAATTTTTTATAAAATATCAGGTATATAATAGGTATATTAGATGTATACACTATTAGTTGTGTTAAAACTATATTTTATGTCTGCAAATAAATTCAGCCCGCACTCCCTATATTTCACGCGCAGCTCATGTAATACATTAGACCCATTTTTCTTTCCATCTCAGCCCTCCTCACGCCCAAAGAGGTAAATATATAAACAAAATGCTAACATTTGTTCTATTTCTCATATTGTAGCTGTCTGTGTGGGAGGCGGCTTTGGCCTTCGAGTGGCGAGCGGGCGGAGGTGCAGGCTAGAGGCGAGTGACAACCAGCGAACACGGACGTGGTGCCATGATGTGACGACAATCATGTGTGAGGCGGCGTGTGGTGCAAGGTGAGCGTGTGGCAGCGTGGGTGAGCAGAAAGGTGTCGCAGGCAAGCGGGCAATGGCACAATGAACACGGAGGTAGGGAGCGGGCGACAGGAAGGGAGCAGCGCGGTAGCCGGGAGGGAGCATGGCATTGGGAAGTGAGTAGCACCTCTAACTTATTGTCATCGTTCTCTCTTCAGATTTAGGTGTGATCCACCCCACTCCACTTATTTACATTCTTGGTCTGTTTTGCTCCATAGAAGTAACATACAATTTCCTCTTAGATGGACAGTTCTTGCTGATGGAGAAGTAGCAAAAAAAGGCAAGATCAATTAGATATATAACTCTCATTTATCTCTATAATTTGTTATTTAATTCATATAATTATGCTCGCCTTATGTCACCCATTTCCTCATAAAAAATCATTAATTTCTGTAATTTTATTATATCTACATACACGTATCGTTGTATCGGTGTTTTTTGGGGATGGTGCGCTGCGGTATCGACGTATTTGAGTAACTTAGCTCCGAAATTCGAACACCCATCCTAAAAATTCTGGGTCCGCCACTGGCCTCGACGACGACGGCTTCCTGTCGCTGGAAACAGCACCGCCATCCTCCACCTTTGCTGCCTTCTTGGTCCTCTTCCCCCCCCCCCCATTCTGCTCAGCCGCCAGCGCCACCGCCTCCTTCTTGGCTGTCTTCGACGAGGCTCTGGTGGCCCGCTTGCCGGCTGCCTTGCTCCGCGTCTTCCTCGGCGACCCGGCCGGGGCCGCAGTCGCCGTCGGACACTTACGCTTGGGAGGCATCGATGGACTCGTTTGGATTAGGCCTTTCCACCTTGCAGACCGTAAAAACCCATGTGCTACTAGGCTTAATTGAATTTTTATCTCTTATTTTTATATTATTCGTGATAATATAACTTTTTTATTTTTAAATTTAATTATAGTGAAAAGGCTACTAATAGCTACAATACAAAAAATCTACTATAATACAAAATAAGCTAAAAGCTTAGGCTTAAAAGCCGGAATAAGCACCCGCTCAGTCTCTGGTCCATACTAATTTGCTAGCCAACAAAGATGACTAGAAATGCTCCTGTTTTGCGGCTAATGTATGCAGCCAGTTTGATGATAATGACTGCAGTTGCTTCTTCAAGACTTTGCGATTTTCTTTGTTTGACGAATAAAGGATATGAATTCAATCATCTGATTTATTCGCGTGTATGTGTGTGTTTGTGTGTGTGTGTGTGTATATATATATATTTCTTGTATGGGTAAGGATGATATATTGGTGTTTATAAAAAGAGCAGATTCAGATAGTGGCAGAGCCAGCCAAGCACAGGAGCTCAGACGTAGCACCACATAATCAAGATCTAGATGCCACTGTACATTAATGGAGCTCAACGGAGGCCGGTGCGAGCCAGACTGACCTGCAGAACAACATCAACTACGCCTGTGGACTGTAAGCCGATATATACAAAGCGGTGGCACATGCTTTGACTGCGACTTCAAGGGCACCGGCGTGGTCACATCCAACGATCCAAGTTCATAACAGTTATATATTTTTCCTGGTCTACACTCTACACCCATCAGCACAACGCGAGCTGCAAGCCACGGCAGTGCAGGGACACCAGCCTCCAGCCACGGCAGCGCTGGAGTAAAATTTTCTGTCGATCAATCGGTTAATATCGGTTAATATACATAACTCAATTCAGAGTCATAAACTGACACAACTTAAAATTTTTGATCAAAGAAATGCTGGCTGTGCTCCAGTGGATTTACGATGCTATTTACCCAAGTCTATAGTTTTGTGCAGTTACTGTTTATTTATTCCGGCATTCTGATGCTAAAATTTATCCCTGCATCCCCTGACTTATTATGTTGTTTGCATTGCAGCCTGCAGATCCAAACACCTCACCATCTGGTGGAGGTAAGTGGTGCGAGCGAGACTGACCTGCAGAACAGCATCAACTACACCTGTGGCTACGTGGACTGTAAGCCTATATATACTAGGCCAATGGCGGTGACGAACGACTATGTGATGCTGCGTATGTGATGAACGCCTTCTACTAGGCCAATGACTGCGATTTCAAGGGCACCGGCGTGGTCACCTCCAACGATCCAAGTTCATAATAGTTGTATATTTTTCCTGGTCTACACCCATCAGCACAACGCGAGCTGCAAGCCACGCGCTGGAGGGATGCTGATGATACTGCCGGGCTTGCGCCTCATTCTTCTCTACTTTCGTCTGACAGCCATGCTTCTTTCTTAGTTAGAAGAGCTACTAGTAAGTTTTTCGTTATCCCTTAGCACAGAGGGAGTCCATTAAAATGGTGTATCCTATTTCTAGTATGCATTTGGTCATGTTACACTATTTTTGCTGTGTACTAGTACGTTGATGGTACTAAACTTATTAATCCATTCTATTTGGAAATGAATGAGAAAGCGAAAGGCATTTACGAGGCGCTCTTCGTTTCTTACTTCTCATTGTTGTTGCTCTGCTCATCATGTTGGTGGTGGCCATAGATTCTGAGATCGGTCGATGGGTAACAAGTTTAAGAGTTCACCATGGAGAGCGATCTTGTGTCATGTTAATTTCGGTTCCTGCGCAAGAAAAAAGGGGGAAGCAGCTGTTGCCTCAAGGCATACAAATTAATGGGGGAAGCAGCTGTCGTTTCTAAATTTACATGCCTTGATCATTCTTCTTGACTTCCTGTTTGATCAAAACCTCTTAAACCAACCAGGCATCCAGGCATCCATCCAAATTCTTAACCTAGGAGATGGATATTTGCTTCGCAATTAAGTGTCTACCACACGGCCAGCCTATCACGCCACTCTACTCCAAAGCGATCAATCTTACAACATAAAATCGACATCAATATTATGTCGTCTCTCTTGTCATGAAAGCAGCAGCCAATTCCGAAATTTCATTAATGGCTCCAAAAATCGTGAGCTATAGCACACCAAATTAAGTCTTAAACTCTTAGTTGGAGTAAGCATCTTCAACATCAACTTGCCGAACCCACCCGTGCCAAGTCAACTTTAAAGGTCGTTAGCTCAAAATTAACTAAAATATTTTATCCCCATATGATATACTATTATGTGCTCAATGCTCATCCTAGTTCGCCCTGTAGAAGAGTAGACTCTTGTGAACTAAGAATCATTGAAGAGACACGGACAATAATGCTACTAAGTTATTCCATTGATGTCAAAGTTTTTATTTTCTTATTCTGAACTAAGAATCCTTTCCCTCTCTTTCCTTTGTCACTTCTCTTTGCCGCACCTAAAAAACGACCCTACCAAGCCTCGCCACCGCCTCCCCTCTCTCACCAATGACATATGGGTCCCATGACCCATATTTTCCTTTTAAAAGTAAAAAACCAGGCTATGAGTCCATGACAACATGGTCCCACCATTAATTTGGTTTAAAAATAATTTAGAAAACCCTTTCTAAAGGACCCACATGTCATTCACAGTAAGTTTTCCTTTTATTCCCAGCCATTCCGGACCATGAAGTCCACAAGTCAGAAATTGACAGGTGTCCTTTTTCTTTTCTTTGATTTTCCTTCCCCGGAAACTTCGGAAGCTCCCTTCTCCCTAATACAAACTCTGATTGATATGATTATTATTTCTAAATTCAATCCCTACCCAACAATTTGGATTTAATTTAGATCCTATTTAATTTTTTATATTAAATTGAATTTATTTAGATTTAGTTGTTTTTCGCGTATTAGATTCCGAGGTTCCGGAAGAGTAGTCAATAACCCCGATCAAAACCAAGCAACCATGCAAGAAAAATCCTTATGTTAATCATGTTGAGCCTACTTTTCAAATGCAATTACTTTGTTTTAATATTATTACTTGCATGATTCGATAATGTATATTCGATAATGTATATTAAATGTTGATGTCTAGTTAATCCCTGTCAATTATTACTTTGTTAAATCCATCCTTGATTGATTGATAATAGCTACCGTAATTAATTGCCCTTGGTAAATCATTAGGAGGTAATGGTTATGCTAAGACTTGCTTAGTGATTAGGACAAAAATTGACACAAACATTGCCGTCATGGTATGGGATTACATTTTTCATGAAAGTAGTGTGGTGACATGGGGTTGCCACCGGAAAAAACGAAGTGGCCTCGATCATTTTGGTGGCGTTTATTTGGGCTGAAAAAATAAATTGTAGTTAAAATTTTACTGTACCTGATGGTGATTTATTTGACGTAACTAAATTTTTTTAAAAAAATAAAAAATAGAAAAAATAGATTAGCTCATCATGGGTAATGCAAACGAATATGAAAAAAAGAATCGGTAAAAAGTTCAAAAAAACCAAAAACCAAAAAAATAAAATTTAAAAATAATACAAAATAAACTAAAAAACTAGAATCTCAGGCTAAAATAAGCAGTCCTTTATTTCCCCAACCTTTTCAACCAGCATAGGACCATGCACTGACAGGCCTTTTCTTGGTACGTGCGCACCGGCCCTTTGTACTTTTGAGATTTTTCGCAGCACATCGTTGTTCCTCTCGTCATCATGATTTTTCATTTTTAATCTATGGTATGGTAGAGGATGCCAAAAAAAAAGAGCTAGAGCGAATTAAGAATATAAGTATGAAACTATTGCGATGCCAGACTACGAGGCTATTTGGTTGTTAGCCATACTTTGCCAACAAAAATTGCCATATTTGCCTAAGTTGAGATGCTCAAATTCTTTGCCACACCTTAGCAAGCCTAAGGAAATCTTGCCACACTTTTTTGAGTCATTGACGCGTGGGATCTAGTTTGCTGGAAGGGAATCTTGCCACAACTGTGGCTGCAACCAAACAGCTTCCACAGTTGATCAAACTTGCCTAACCTTAAACGTGGTAAACTGTGGCTGGTAACTAAACACCTCCTACGTACTCAAAAAAAGGGTAGGGTCACAAAACCTTACTACTTCCCCTATTTTTTTATAAGGCGTATTTCATTTGGACATGGGATTAAAAGCACATAAAACCAAGGAAATAGTAGAGGGGAATGACCATAGTGTCTATGGTGATAATGTCTTGGTAATAAGAGAGAGGATAGTTGTCTTGATAATGGCTGCATCCACCTAACAAAACAATCCTAGTAGCCTACATTAGGAATCATAAAAAAAAATCTATCTCCAAGATACTCCAATCCCCAAGAAGTCTATTGATCCGAGAAACAAAAAAGAGCGTATTTTGCTTGTATTTCCCCTTTGTTGAATTATAAAAAACGGAAATGAGGTTCTGTACCTCCATTGATACCCAAAAGAATTTGTCTTCTATTGAAACAGGTGATTTGCATCCATAAAAGACAACCTACAAAATCCCCTGGTTAAGGATACAACACTCACAAGTAGCATATAATTCACGATTTCCTAAAGTTCAAGGCAAAGTAAATAAACAAAAGATCACCTTTAATATTGTAGTACTATCGGTGTGCAAGGCAATCTTATTGATGCATAATTTGATGCTCATACGAAACAAAATTTACAAGGTATCCAAAAACCTCAATGGAGAAATATTGATACGTCAGTCTTAAGCAATGCTGCATAAGCAGGTGTCTTAAAAAAAGTAAGTTGGTCAAGCAATCACTGCGCCAAACCTGTTAACAGGATCACGGTACCTGTTAAAGCTGCCAAGTAAAGCCAGCAAGGCCACTTCCACAAACAGGAAAGGATTCCCTATCACATAACTATTTACAACCCGCACATTCTGTGGATCAACTGTTTCCCCTGTCATACATATACAACTAGCATGGGTGGTTGGGTTAAGGGATTTTCTTCGCGGATCGATGTCGATTTGGCCGCCCTTGGTCTTCATTTATATCGGTAAAAGTCGCACGTAAATTTCAGTTACTTTGTAATCTCTCACACAAATAGCTAAAAGTTATAAACCGTAGCTAAAAGTTATAAGCTGTAGTTACAAAAGAACAGGCCCGCAGACAAGGCGAGGCGAGTAAGATTAGATAAATAATATCCTCTACTAGTTCTCTCTGCGTTGATCAACAATTAAGCTGGGAAATCAGATTTGGAGATGCTGAATTTCCGTTTGTTTGCAAGCAGTAAGGAGGGATGGATGTGAAAACAATTGATCGTATCTTGTTTAACTGCTATGTTCCCAAGTTTATCTGGTGCTATTTCAGAGAAATTTGGGGGCTGGAATTCCACTCTAGATTCGATCGAGGATTTGGTAGACAGATGGTTAGCTCCAAGGGGCATCAACAAAAAATGCAGCAGTTCTGCTGTCCTTTTCCCGTCGCGTCCAGCGCCAGTGGGCACAGCGTCTCCCTTGGTCCAGCAGCTGTTAGTTTTTCTTTTCGTCGGCTGACGCAAGTCACGGACAGAGGGAGCTAGTTGATTGCAAAGAGACAAGCCTTTGGTCCGAGCGTGGGACAGGAGAGGATTCTTTGGTCCGAGCGTCAGGATAGAGACAGTCAAGCGTGCACGCAGGTCAACAGGAAAGAAAGCCGTTCGGGCCCGCTCCTTCTACTTCGCCTGATAATTTATTACTATAATTTATGGTTTTTAGTTATTTATAACAAAAATATAGGATAACAGAAATATACACACAATTTTAATGAATAAAAATAAAATTACTAGAAGTATATTATACACTTAACTTGTAGATTCTATCTTTAAATAAATACTTTGTGTAAAAAGTCAAGTTATAAGTTTAAAAGAACCTACCCGTTGGTTAGTTACTGAGAACCTAACAGCAGCTACAACGCAAAAAAAAAACTACTATAATATAAAAAAGTTATAAGCTAGGGCTTTTAAGCCCAAATGAGCATCCCAAAACTTCCAACCAAAGGTCCAGGCTCCTGTCGATGGAGAACAGGTACACGGGGTTTGTGATAGGGGAGAGAGGTTACATCAATCTTGTATAGAAGACGGACCTTCTCATGGAGAAGAGCAGTGTTTACAGCTTCGTAGTTGTGCTTCTGGAGCTCATAACGAGGAAGGCGGTGAGGTACATGTAACGCCCCTGGTTTCTGGAAACAGAGCCGTCGTTAACTTCCATAATAACTCAGGAGTTCATTCATGGATATAAGGAGTATCATGCCTGTTTACGAATATTTAAACAGTGTTAATCTAAGTAAATAAGACTTAATGGTCAATTTTAACAACTTTACGGGCGTCTAAGTCCAAAACTTAACTTACAATCAGAAGATTCAAAGAAAACTCCCACAGGAACGTTTGAGTGTAGCCATAACCCTATCACGTAAAGCTTGAGGTCTCCTTTCTTCTTCTGGTATCTGTTGTGGTGGAAATATAGCAAGATTGAGTACAATCAACAGTACTCAGCAAGTCCCTATAGCAAAATGCATTTATATGGCTATTATCTATATGCAAGGTTAAATCAAAGGATGGTTTTATGTTTCTTTTGCGTAAGCCAGATTTTTAATATCATATCATAATTAGATTTCAAACCTATGACCTAGCCACTTTAACTGAAATAAAATAAATAAGATATCAATAAGAATTTGGCTATGTGGGAGCAACACTCCTCACAAGTATTTCACATGACCGGTCTATGGACCTCAGCCCATGTCCTTTACCATACTCCCATACCAATAACCATTTTGCAAACACTACACACTATGGTATTTCAACACACTGTCCATGACCGGGGGCATGGCTATTCGAATAGATTATTAACACTCTACAGAGGTGTACAACTTTACCCCTAAGATATGATTATCTCGTTATATTGGCCATTACATGTTTCCGTAGATGTGTGACTGAGTAATCATAACAAGACCTTTACAATGCTTGTTTCGGTATTTTCTCCTACTTTGGAGTTATGCACCCTCTGGCCGACGCATGGACAGCCAGGATCCGCCCACGTCGCCGCCCGGATCCCGCCTTCCCCCTTCCTCGGGTCGACACCTGGCCGGCCCAGATCAGCCGCGCACACCGCCCCGGCCCATCTCCCTCGTTCACCTCCTCTCCTCTCTCGGCTGCCCGATATTCCCCTGGCCACGTGGCTTAATCCCCTCCGCCTGCGCCTCCTCTCTCCCTCCCTCTCTCTCTCTCTCTCTCTCTCTCTTTGCCCGATATTCCTAAAAATTCTAACAAAATGCAAGAAGCCCAAATAAAATTGAATAAACCCATTTTGACCATAATTGCTTCCAACATTTAATAGTTTTCCACATAAGCACAAATGAAAACGAGAATTTAAATTCCAGAAAAATAAAACTAAATAAATTATTGAAATTTTGGGATGTCACAGTGCCTAACCACGGGTACCGGTGCTTTCGAATGGAGGGGTTCGGGAGTTTAAATAGCATGAGGAAGGTGGTTTGGTACAAGACATAGGCCATGGCAGCGACGGCGCATGGCAGGAGTCGGGAGGGCGCGGCGTGGCTGGCGGTGCATATATTTGGCGCTTTCTCGAGTATGACATTGCGGCGGTCAAAAGCTAAGGGGAATGTCAGGTCGGCTGTGAGAGAGTGAGAGCAGAGAGAACAAGGAGGTCGGCGAGGTGATGAGATGTGAGGTGTCTACGGTGTGGTCCAAGTAAGGGTCATGGCACGAATGAGGGGGCTGTATGGTGCCTCTTGCTGGCAGAGGTGAGTTCCAGGGTACTCAAATTTGCGACGTGGGGTTGCTGGCTGTGAGATAGTAGAGAGCAGAGGCAGTGGCGGGAAAAGCAGGAATGATGGCGACTGCTCTGACACGCGGCTGGGAGCATTTAAGAGGGTGTCAGAGGCGAGAGGGATGAGGTGGTACGGGCTCTTGACCATTTTGCAGAGGCGTGGCAGTGACGGCAGGTTGTGACGGTGGCAAACGAGATGAAACCAAGTGGCAGGCAAAAATAGAGCGATGGAGATATTTTCAAACGGTGAACAGTAGCCGACGGCTGGGATTTCACACTTGTGGCTGGTGAGAGCAATGTCCAAGAGAGGGAGATACACTATTAGGTGAGAAATAATGTTGAATTGAGCAAGGATTTGAATGAAATCAAGTTTCAAAGAAATTCAGATTCATTTAAATTTTGGGTTGTTTTAGTACAATTGGAACAACAGTTTTCTATTAGACTTTAAGAATCTTACAAGACAAGGATGAGCAGGGCGAGAGATGTTTGATGAGAGATTCACATCTTCCGCGAAAATTGATTGCCTTGAGAAGGTTGGCGCGATTGCGGTTCAATGTCTCGAGGAATATGTGGATGAGACTGAGGTGCCGCTCGGTTGGGCTGAAATAAGTTGGCTTATGGCTAAAATTGCACTGTAGCTAGCTGAAATTACACTGCAGCTGACTGAAATTACACTGTAGCTGATGGCATTTGCACTATAGCTGACGGTGGCTTATTTGATGTAATTAAATTTTAAAAAATTAAAAATAAAAAACAGATTAATCCATCACAGACAATGCAAACGAATACGAAAAAAGAATCGGCAAAAAAAAAGCAAAAAATCAGAAAAAACGAAGTTTATAAATAGTAAAAAATAAGCCAGAAGTCAGAAACTCAAGCCGAAATGAGTAGGGCCTGAGAGTGGCCACCTTGTCATTTCCTACAAAATGCTAATTGCAGCCAAACGAAAAATCCGATCGTGTCTCTTGCTCGAATTAGGTGCTATTTTTAATGAAAAAGATACTTACGCCCCGCTTATTTCAGCTTGAGCTTCTGGTTTCTGGCTTATTTTTCACTATTCATAAATTTTGTCTTTTTCTGAACTTTTGGCTTTTTTGAGCTTTTTTGCCGATTCTTTTTTTCCATACTTGTTTACGTTGTCTGTGATGAGCTAACATATTTTTTTCTATTTTTATTTTTTAAAATTTAATTACGTCAAATAAGACACATTCAGTTACAGTGTAATTTTAGCCAGCTACAGTGAAATTTCAGCCATAAGCCACTATTTTTTAGCCTAACCGAGCGGCACCTTAATCCTCCGAGGTGTTGCCGCTTTTAAATGCTCAATCATCTCAGGATCGCTATGATATAATTAATCTTGTTCTGGTAGAATCTGTTTATTTCGTATTTAGAAAGTATTTGTTATGGATACTAGAGTTGATTTATAATCTCTTTTATATACATAAAGTTATAGTCGAATTCATATAGTTATTTGCTCTAAATAAAGAGCATCCATACAATCAGTTTTAGATGTGAGACAGAAAAAATAATAGAAGAAAACGACAGCGCTAAATAAAGAGCATCCATACAATCAGTTTTAGATGTGAGACAGAAAAATAATAGGAGAAAACAACAGCGCTCTGGTCTCCTCCAGGTGCATGCAGGGCCACTGCTCCTGTGCGTTGAGGCAGAGGTGCTGCCGACTTCGCGTGTGGCGCAAGCGGAGGAAAAACAAGGGCGTCTGGAGCAGGAAAGTCAGGCCGTGCACGCGTGATCCGAGAGCAACGGTTTAAGGAAAATCCCAACACATTCCTAAGTGAATTTTAGCTGTCAACACATTTCTCTCTTGGACGCCAAGATGGTGTTAAAGATATCAATCAGAAGTACATCTAAATCGAAAACAAGAGAGGTACACAATTAACATGTTACACGCCAAATTAAAAAAAGAAAGAAGAAAGACCTTCATATGTCGCTCTCGGTCACTTGGTTTCTTCCCACGAGTCAAGTAAACTTCATCTAACTTGGCACTGTTAATATCAAAAACTACCATCACCACCACTAGTACCATTGGCTCGAGTGAACCACAGACTGACGGATAGATAGTCCTTTTTTTTTCTTCTCCCCGGCCCATCCAAGATCGCGTCAGATTGATATACCATTGGCTGTCCTCACGACCTCCCACGCAGCAACCACCATACAAAGCTTGAGAAATTACGCTACCTACTGACCGAGAGCAACCACGTCAGGAGCAAGTCCAGTCTCGGGTGAGAGCTCGAGAGCATGCACAAGTGTGTCGGGTAAAGATCTTTGATATGCGACGCAAGAGGGGTCTCTAGCGGGTGAATAGAAGCCTTACGGTTCGTATAAAAAATTATGTATAAAGACCAACTGTTATGGCTACAGATCAAACAGTAAAGTGAGCGAGTGGCTATAGAAAACCGACGGGTAAGAGAATGAGTGGATCTCTCTCCTCCTGCCCCTCTTTGGGGGGGTTTATAAAACAGCCCTTCACGATTATTACCGTGCATGTAGTTAGTTTTCTCATTGGGTTCTTCCTCGAGCTTAATGTCATCTATGAAAGGAGACAACCCATTAAAATAATTGTACTCTTCTTCATCCATGATATTCTTAACTTCTATAATTCTTCTTTTTCCATAAAGAACTATATGTTGCAATTCTTATTTATCGGATTTGTTACATAAACAACTTGAAATATCACATGCGGTTCTTATTAAAAACCGTCTGTGATAATAGGAGACGTTACATATGGTTTTTAATCCAAACCATCTGTGATAATTATATATCAAAGACGGTTCTAGTCATCGCTAGTAATATAAACGATCACACTTGTAAAATTATCTGTGATAATTACAACACTAATAGATTCCACAATACCATCTGTGATAAGACGTTTAGTATAGTCTTCTCATAGTAGTAGATGCCACTTGTGCAGTAATAAAAAGATTTTTTTTTGAAGAATGTAACAAAAGAAGGAACCAAGACCGCATTGTCCATTTGAGGGGTCATTGAACAAAGCATGCACAAATATTTAGTTGCTCTTTGGAGCGAGTAGTGAAGACCCAACCATCTCTCCAACCCAAGGCAAAGTACGTAAGTAATTTTGGCTCCCTCTGTCTGTATTGCAAGCTATAGCTCCCCTATTTTCTGATCTCCGAGCTTTGCCTTTGCTCTCATGGTTCAAATTTTGTCCAGCCGGCTTTGCAATTTTTCATGCATCTATAGCTAGCGCTGTCTTGTTGTTAGCAATTAATGCTCGTCTTTTATTCTAAGAAATGTAATAAAGAGGATAGCTTTTGGTAAAATGATTGCTAGTGTCGTTCTTTCCTTGGTGACATGTATTTCGATTTTCAGCATTGGTCCATAAAATCTTTAGGCAAAACTAATGGCAGATGATGTTTGGATTAACTTTGTCACAGCAAAAGGCAGGTAGCAAACCTGAAGTAATGGCGATGGTGTTGGATGCTTTTGCATCCTACCTCCAAAGCATGCTCACCAAGATGGCGAGAGATGAGGTTCACATGCTGCTCGGTGTCTCCGACGAGATTGACAGGATGGGCGTCAAGCTTGGGGACCTCAAGAACTTCCTCGCCGATGCAGAGAGGAGGCGCATCACTGACCAGAGCGTGCAAAGGTGGGTGAGGGAGCTCAAGGACGCCATGTACGACGCCACCGACATCCTCGATCTCTGCCGGCTCAAAGCCATGGAGCGGGGTCCATCCACAGCAGACATGGGGTGCTGCAACCCCTTGCTCTTCTGCCTGCGGAATCCCCTCTTCGCCCACGACATCAGCAGCCGCATCAAGGCCCTAAACCAAATGCTAGAAGGCATCAAGGAGCGGAGCGCCGCCTTCAGCTTTTTCAACCTCTGTTCCTACGAGGACTGTAGCAGCAAGGCGCGTGCCTCTTGTCCTGCTAGCCGCGAAACGTCAGGGGAGCTTGACCGATCGGGTGTTGTCGGGGAGAAGATCGAAGAAGACACACGAAAGCTGGTACAGATGCTGACAAGAATTGAGAGGGAGACCAGCCGTGAAGACAACAAAATGATGGTCTTAGCTATTGTGGGTACCAGCGGGATCGGCAAGACCACCCTTGCCCAGAACATCTTCAATGACGACACCATCCAATGTGAGTTCCACAAGAAGATATGGCTGAGCATCAACCAAGACTACAATGAGGCTGAGCTGCTTAGGAGAGCCATCACAGAAGCCGGGGAAGACCACCGTCGTTTTGGAGACGCAAAAGCTACGCTTCAACGAACCCTGAAGGATGCTTTGAACAGGCAAAAGACCTTACTAGTGATGGATGATGTTTGGAGCGAGCAAGCATGGGAGGCTGTGCTCAAAACACCATTGATCAATGCTGTTGCTGAAGGCAGTCGAGTCCTCGTCACCACAAGACATGACACGGTTGCCCGAGGGATGAAAGCCAGAGAGCCCTACCACCGTGTCGACACATTAGGGCCTGACGATGCCTGGTTGTTGCTCAAGAAGCAGGTTCGGCCGTACTTCTAGTGATTTGTGCTGCGTGTAACTAGCAAGATCACTCAATTTTTTGACCTTCGGATCTTCATTCAGATTCACGCTCAAAATGGATCAAAAAACTTCCGAATCGAAAAACTTTCAAATGATTTGAAAACTTCCAACTGGTTCAAAAATTTTCAAATGATTCAACAAAAAAATTTTGATTCGAAAGCTTTCAAATAATTTGAATAACTTTCAACTAGTTCAAACAACTTTTGGTTCGAAAACTTTCAATTTATTCAAAAAACTTTCAAATGATTCCAAAAATTTCAACTCAAATCTATGCTATTTTTATTTAGAATTTTTAAGAAATTATTTGGGGGAGATAGATGAGATTCATTGGAGGTTGATTCAATGGTTCAAAAATTGAGTACTTTTGACAACTCCTTAAATCTATTGGTTTTAATGTTTCTAGGTAGTCTCAAGTGAGATAGATGAACCTGAGGTTGATATGCTAAAGGATATTGGATTGCAAATTATAGAAAAATGTGGTGGTTTGCCACTCGCTGTCAAAGTAATGGGAGGACTCTTGTGCAAGAGGGAAAAACAACGACGTGATTGGGGGAAGGTTCTGAATGATACCATGTCAGCATCTGAAATGCCCCAAGAGCTAAACTACGCAATATACTTGAGCTACGAGGATTTGCTTCCTTATATGAAGCAGTGTTTTCTGCACTACTCCCTTCTCCCTAAAAATACGAAGTTCTTTGATGATACAATTGTTAATATGTGGATTAGTGAAGGATTTCTTCAAGGAAACCCAGATGAATCAGAAGAATTAGGAAGCGAGTGCTATAAGGAGCTAATATTGAGGAACCTTATTGAGCCAGATACAACGTACGCTGATAAATGGGTTTGCAACATGCATGATGTTGTTCGCTCATTTGCTCAGTATATGGCTAGTGACGAAGCACTAGTAGCTCACAGTGGTGAAACTAATATTATCAGTAAACTTAATTCACAAAAGATTCTTCGGTTGTCTGTAGATAGCAAAGAATCTGAATCAAATGGGCTAGAATGGAGATTTTTAAAAACACAGAAATCATTGAGAACATTAATATCAATTGGTCATTTCAAGATTCAATCCGGTGATTCGTTGATTACTTTTTCAAAACTACGGACTCTACATATAGAATCTACAAATGTTGCCGCATTGGTTGAATCTATGTGCCAACTTAAGCACCTGAGGTATATGTCCCTAAGATACACCGATATATCTGTACTACCGGAGAACATCAGCAAGATGAAATTTCTGCAACACATTAGCCTTTATGGTTGTGAAAGTTTGTTGAAACTTCCTAATGGCATTGTAAAGCTAGGGCAGTTGAGATATCTTAACATTATTGGCACACGTATAAGTGGTATACCTAGGGGATTCCGTGGTCTAATAGATTTGAGGAAACTACGTGGGTTTCAAGCCCACGTGGATGGTGATTGGTGTAGTTTGGAAGAGTTGGGACCACTTTCCAAGCTTAGGCTTCTTGTATTAGTGGGTCTAGAGAATGTATCTGTTGCTTCGTTCGCCACAAAGGCCAGGCTTCGTGAAAAGGTGCATCTTACTGTTCTGGACTTATGCTGCACATGTAGATTGGGAGATGATGGGCTATTCAAAGAAGGAAAAGGCATTTCTGAGGAAGAGCAACGACGAATTGAGGAGGTGTTTGATGAGCTCTACCCTCCGCCCTGCTTAGATTATCTTAGCATCCGAGGATATTTTGGTCGGCGGCTCCCAATGTGGCTGACCGTCCTCAAGAGCTTGAGGATTTTAATGATAGATGACCTGGCCCGTTGCACCCAACTCCCTGATGGCTTGTGTCGGCTCCCCTGTTTGAAGATCCTTCAGATCTGCCACGCTCCAACCATCAGGCGTGTTGGGTCTAAATTCCTGCAGCAACTCAACCATAGTCATCATCCTTCATCCCAGGCGGCTGCAGCGTTTCCGAGACTACACAGGATGTACTTGTAATGCCCCCGATTTTTGGGAACAGGGACGTCGTACGGCTCGCAACAGCCCAGGAGTTCTGTTGCAGCCTAACAGTGTATCCAGCCTGCTCACGATCAATTAAAACCAGTTAATTTAATTGAAATAAGACCTAATGGCTAACTTTAATAACAATACGGGCATCCAAGCCCAAAGCTTAACTTACATACAGAAGAGCCGAAGAAAACTCCACAGGAACACTTGAGTGCGGACGCAACCCTAATGCGAGATCTTGAATTTCTTCCTTTTTCTTCTGGTATCTGTTGGGGGAAAATTAGGCAAGCCTGAGTACTCCCACCCCGTACTCAGCAAATCACATGTGGAACTACTATATAACTAATTGCCAGGGTTCTTGGGTGGAGGGTGTATAGTGGTTTTATTATGAGGTGGATGCAGTTTTATTTGCAAACAATCAAAAGTAAAACATTTTCTTCTTAAGATCAGGGATTTTCTGTTATCAGATAAAATCTCATCATTACTCAATTTAACAACTTCAGAAACACTACTTATGCCTCATTTTTGGAATCACCCAATTAACACAGCTTCATTAACCGGAAGCACGGCGTATTCGAATACCATTTATTTCACTCTACAGAGCTGCCCATCTTTACCCACAAGGTTTCTCAACTCCCGCGACAGAGTTAAGAACACAAGGTTGTTCACTGCTCATTTCTTCATGAAGACTCTACCCGATAGACCTCCAAAGCGGACCGGGTCCGCTATCACACCAGACGCTTTATCTGCCGACACGGCGGATATGGTGCCCGTCCCGAGAGGAATCTACCGTTGTCGGTATGCTTTACCATTTTCATACCGACTTTCTCGTACCCGTTAGATCTCAACTCAAACCCGGATATCCGCCACGCAGGCCAGACTACCCGTCCTGGAAGGATCTAACGTTGTTCAATATGGTTTTACTGTTTCCATATCAACTGGTTGTACTCCGTTAGAGATTCAATCGATTTGAGCAGCTACTAAACCAGGTTTGACAAGTCAACGCTTGTGGTTGAGCGATTACTGTGTCTTTTACTTGGCACAAGGTTCTTGTCCTAATATTTTTCTGAGGTCTGCAACCTCCACTCTAGGATAAGGCGAAGGGTGAAAACCGCCACACGGTCCCCCACAGTGGGCGACAACCGCCGCACGGTTCCCCACCACACCCTTACCCTACATTTCCCCTAAGGTAAAGTCGTGGGCGGAGATCACCATGTGATTTTCCCACAGCACACCCTTACCTTAGTACCAGTTTTCAAATCCTACTGGCCCACAGCCAACACCTTAGAAGTGCATACCAGCATCACCGGCCTAGGGTACGGTGTCCCATACCACCCTACCCTCTCCGGGTTTTTCAATTCTACCGGCCAACGGCCAGAGTCACTTAGTAGTGTATCATGCTGAATCAAATGATCTTACATATATTTACATCATATATTAATTCTTACTAAGGTTGTCAAGGTGAATATGGCCATCAAGATAAACATGGCTTTTTATCAGTGGTAGGATTATCTAGATAGCATGCCATTCTAAATCTTTATTTTATGTAATTATCAGTTTGCAATTATCAATAATGAACATACATTAAATAAATAATGTAATTTCATGGGATTCAATATGATCAAAAACATGTGACTTGCCTCTTGGTCCTTAGTCTCTGATTATCTTCACGTGATCTTCGGGGTGAGCATCGCTTTCTTTAACTGCTCTTGTAGTCCTTCTGTTGACCAACTCGCGTGGTCCGAGTACTAGCGTAGAAAAACAAACATACATTAGTTCCTGCTTTGCAGAATGCAAGCTGGGAACAAAATATAAACACATAATCCAAAAGGACACAAAGAAAATAGGCGGGGTGGCCAGGGTTTAGGTGGTGAAGAGTTTGGCTTAACGAGATCGAACTTAGGCTATGGGTTTAGGATAATCGATAATGCAAAAAGGCATTGTATGGATTTCGATGGACGAAGAAGAGCATGGATGGTGTCGGATTTTTGGGTGAGAACATTTCTCAAGGTTGTTTAGGATCTGAGCGGTAAAGCGAGGTTGGGAAGGGTGTAGATGTGCTTAAGCTAATAAAAGGCACAAATATTAATAGGGTCTCTGTGAACGAAACGAGTTCGGACTGAATTAGGGTTTAGGGCTTGGACTTGAGATTTGGGTTGGCGGGCTCGAGACGATCGAATAGATAATATGTTACACATATTTTTGAAATAGAGGACAGATATTTAAGAATGGACGGCTGAAAATGTATAAAGCCCTTCCTACGGTTTCGGTGAATGGCGAACAGTGTGATTGGCCTTGGGTTACTAAAAGACGTATATGTGTGCTGGCCCAATGCTCGTTGCATAGCCTCTCAGACTTGTGCATGAGAGGAGGAGCAAAATGGTGCTCTGCTGCTCCCCGCAGCACAAACTGGTAACCAGAACAGTTACCACGCAAAAACCAGAAAAACCCAAAAGTCAAAAAAGATGAAATTAAAAAATAGTGAACTAGAAGTTAGAAGCTGAAGCCAAAATGAGCAGAGTGTGAAAAGTTCGGGGCCATCGCGCGCCGCCGGAGGAGCGTTGGGTTAGGGTTGGGCCGAGCGAAGCAGATCGGATCTGCTGGGGGAGAAGGTCAAGATGCATGGGTGGTTGAGTTAGGGGATTTTCTTTGCAGATCGATGTCGATTTGGCCGCCGTTGGCCTTGGCTTTGTGGGAGAGACGGCGCAGGCGAGGAAGATTAGATAAATAATGCCCTCGGCTAGTTCTCTCTGCGTTGATCAGCAATTAAGCTGGGAAATTAGATTTGGAGATGCTGATGCATAGTAGTAACAGTAGATCATTAAATGTTGCAGGTGTTAATTCAAATGAATTTTCGTTTATTTGCAAGCAGTAAGGAGGGATCGATGTGGAAACAATTGATCGTATCTTGTTTAACTGTTATGTTCCCAAGTTTATCTGGTGCTATTTCGGAGAAATTTGGGGCTGGAATTCCACTCTAGATCTGATCGAGGATTTGGTAGACAGATGGTTAGCTCCAAGGGGTAGTTGTGTAAATCTTTTTTGCTTCGGGGCAATCACTTGGTCTCTCCGGCAAACTCTGCAATACTAACTTGCATTTCTTTTGTTTTGGTGGTTGTTCCGGAATGCATGCTGATGGCGGACGAGCACGACGGAACACAGGCCATCTTGTGCTTCGGCTTGGCGCCTGTCCACCTGCTGCTTCGCCGCGCTCACCGTGATGCGCGAACTCGGCACCACGGCGAGGCACGTGCCGTGACCGACCCCAACCAACAGCCGTCACCGTCGGCAGGTGCGGCCAGACGGCGTTCGTGGCTGACGCCGACCACATCGACGTAGCAGGGGCTGAACTCCGCTTGACGCCAGGTACGGGATCTTGGTGCTCTTCATGTGCTCCGCGTGCGGCGGCGCGTCGTCGCCGAACAGGAGGAAGCCATGGCGGTCCGCGCAGTCGAGGCGGGTGGCGTGGAACTCGCACCTACTGTGCCTGGACGGATGCTGAGGGTTCGGCGGCAGCCGCAAGGGGCCCGCGGGCGGGACGGAGATGAACGACGGCGAGGGCACCGGCGTCTACGCGAACGGATGGCTGCACGGCACACACTGCATCCAAGTCAGGCTGCTGGCCGTGTCCAGTCCAGCGTGAGGGCGTAAGTGCGGCGGCCGTGGCCCATTCCGACGCTGTACGTGAGCCCTCTCGGCGCGCACTCGGGCTAGTTCAGGTGCAGGAAGCCGTCGCCGTCGACGTGGATGGTGCTGTTCCAGCCGGGGCTGGGGACCAGGCGCAGGCTGAAGCCGCCGTTGCGTGGTGCGTCTTGGGGCGCGGCGGCGATGAGCGATCGTCCAGATGCATGGCCTTCGGGGAGAGAGAGAGAGGCGGCGTAGGCGAGGCGAGGGGGGAGTAGCGAGCGATATGATATCCGGCCGGGACGTGTTGGATGGGCCCCACCGTTTACTTTAGTGGCTGACACATGGGCCCCACCGACCCTCTCGAGTCTCGACGCTCCTCCTGTTGCCGGTGCATGAATTAATTAATTAGTGTGCGATCCGATCCAGAGAATGGATTCCCATTGTCAGTCTTCAATCTTCATGGAGCATGAAGATTAATTAATCGGTAATGACAAGGGAGGATCGAGGAATGGAAATGCAAAGGATGTGGTTGTGGATTACTAGTAGCATGGAATCAAATGGAAGGTTTACTATATATACAGTGGAAACATTCTTGGGCAAACCAGTCCTGTAAATTCACTCCAGACTGAACCATCTTAGGGCATCTCCAATGGTTATAGCTAGCAACTAATTATAAAACTTCCACATCATCTATATAGCACACACTAAAGCTAGCATTCTAAAGAACTATCTATAAGGATAGCTATTTGATGCTTACATGCACACACAGAATTTATAGAGGCTGCCTCGTTTGGCGTTATAGACTAGTGCTTAAGAGCAAGTTTAATAGTATAGATAGCTGCTACCTCCAATACATTTCCATGTCATCAAAAGATAATGATGCAGCTAACTCATACAATAAGCTGGCTATAAGTTGTCTCCACAAGAGCTCTCAATCATTTAATACATACATGGGTATTGATAATTTAATACATGCATGGGTATAGCAGTTAGTTCTATTGTTACATGCATGGATAACGCCTCTTTTCCTGTGCTATAGCCTGACTCTTGCATGGGAGCCGGCTTGGCTCTCTCTCTCCTTTTCTCTCCCCTCCACATAGGACTATGCTGACATGGATTCCCTTGTAGCTAACACGGTCAGCCTTATTAAACTTGCTCTAAGAAAGAGCTGGCTCGATTTTTTTTGCATACTCTCTTTCCTCCACATAGGATATATGCTGATGTGTACATGCATATAGTTAGCTGACTCAAACCATTGGAGATGCTCTTAGAGAGAAACATTGGCACACACACACAAGACAGACAGAGGTACATATATAGCAGCTCATGAAACAAAAGTGATTTCTGCGGTATCCAGGGTCATTTAATGCCGCGGTACGAGATTCCAAGGGACGTCCGCATTGGCCTATGTCGCATGACCAAAAGTGATACTGTCGCCATGTGTAACTTGCTAGCGGTTATCATGCGTGCCCACAGTATCGACGGCGAAAAAGGCAAGAAACCGAAAGGACAACATCCAGTTAGCCAAAGGGACGGAAGGAAATAAAGATCAAGAGGTATGTTTCAGCCCACTGAAATCGAAACTCTTTACCATGAGAGGCTACCGTTAGAGAGTGGTCCTCACTTTGGTTAATCAATCCACTGCACTAAAAGGCCTATTAAGCATATAACTATATGACAGGCCCAAAGGGGTTGTTACAACGAAAATGATATATTTGTCCCTATAATTGCATATCTCCATATAGGCGTTTATGTAAGCAACCCCTTCATAGCTATAAATATGTGCCCTAGGAAGCCATAGAGGAGAGATGATTCAATTTTTAGAGAAAGGGCTGTGTGATAGGGCACACATTGTGCATACACTTTCTACATCTAATATTCATGGTTTCTCATGCATCGAACAACCCCTCTATGATTTTTCTATAGCCCTTGTTGTTCATTGTTTGGTTTATAACCACAACAAGAAGTACCACGCCGAGAGCAGCCGGGGCTTACATTACGCGCCCAACCCGATCGGATTAGCAAGTTAATTTACCAGCTCTTTATTTCTTCTATGTCTAGCAACATGAAATACGTGCTAGTAGCGTAGTACTGGCCATGGCACAATTAGTGTTGTGGTTTCTCCTTGCTCCTGCCCTGCTAATATTGCTTTCCCAGATGGTGCCAACGGTCTCCAGCATGGTGCTGCCACCGATGCTGGGCTGCCCTAGCGTGTGTGGCGACGTACACATTCCCTACCCATTCGGCATCGGCGACGACTTTGCTTGGTGGGGTTTGCACAATTTCACCGTCACTTGCAATCACAGTTCTAACCCTCGAGACCATGCACAGGCAACATCGAGATCATGGACATCTCGTTGGAGAGTGGCGAGTTGCGCGTCTTCTCTCCAATGTCGTGCATTTGCTACAGTTGTGGTCTGGATAAAGGCCCAGTCCTTTGTTTAGACTTGGATTAGACTTAGACTTCTATGTTGCACCAGACTTAGATTGGATCAAAGAAAAATAATTTTAGACTTGAACCAAGCTAGTACTAGGTTTTGGCCCATTAGCACCCCTAACTTGTCCAACACCACCCAATCCGGAATCGCCTGGCAAGTCAACCTCATTGGCTGGCCGTTCCTGATCTCGCCGGAAAGGAACGAATTCACGGCCATCGGGTGCAACACCTTGCCGCTACTTAAGGGCAGGGACTACCTCACCAGCTGCATCACGATGTGCAGAAGCCTGGAAGGCGCTGCCAACAACGGTGAGCCATGCACGGGGCTCGGTTGTTGCTAGACACCGTCCATCCCGGCCAACCTTAGGACCACAGCGGTCGACTGGCGGAGAAAGGCTGTTACGTGCATAAATAGATGAATTTTGTATCTAATTTGACCAATTAATAATACTTTCTTTAATATTCAGATTACTCGTGTGAAAATAACATGCGTTGATTTGCCACTGATAATCTCATTCTTGCAATGGTTTTTCTGCGATGACCATGACAAGTAAAGAAGTTATCAATATTTTTCTTCTACAGGAGGGAGTAAGCGTGAACTTATTTATAACTTTGGTACAATTTTAGCCGAAAAGATCTCAGCGATGCAAGTGGTAGGGCCTTTGACAGACGGCCTATTCCGCTGGTGCTGGACTGGGCTATCAAGAGCAACGAGACGTACCAGTCGACGCCAACAAACCCAGTAGCCCCCGCCAGTGTCAACGCCACTGCAGACTGCAACTGCTCCTAGGGATACTCCGGCAATCCCTATGTCACCGGTGGATGCACAAGTTTATTGATTTTTCCGCAAGCTTTATTGCCTATCTTTGAAGCTATTATAGTTGTTGTTCTGTAATAGGAGTTGTTAAACTGACTTCCCTTCAAATATTTGCCATCAATATATATATATTCACATATGCCGCGGACATAGATTGCCTCGAGAAGGTTGGCACGATTGCGGTTCAATAGCAGATTAACTCTCCGTTTCACAGTAAGAAAGTCTTATTTCAAACTTTTTTAGGATTTTTTTATTTCACACTACTGTACATTGCCCCACAAAATTTGCCTTGTAGATATATATAGTAATCCCTTTCAATCCTTTTCTGTGTCACACTCTCGAGACCACATCGCTCATCGTTGTCATGGACAAGTGAGCTTAGCTTCCTGGAAACGATTGATTACAAGGAGCATGACTGATCGATTCTGTAGCTGAACAATAATTCATAGGCTTGGAGGTATGCTTATAGTAACTAGTTATGTACCCGTGCATTGCAACAAAACTTATTGAATGTATAGAGAATTATACTATCAAAGAGGGTTACTCTGATCGGTTGGAAAGTGAAGAATGATGAGAAGCTGAAGGAATAGAGCGGTTAAAGGAGAATGGACGTACAACCACTAACTCATTCTTTTATAATAGGATTACTGATTTACTGGTATACCTTAAAATATTTAAATGTAAGACTTAACATTTAGAGATCATACAACCAAATTCCAAAAGTCTACAAATAAATCCATCAAACGTGTATAGAGCCCCGCATGTCTCCAAATAGTGTTGTAATTGCCGGAGTTCTTATCGCTAATGTCCTTAGTAATCATATTTCGATCCTTATCGCACTCAAGATAATTAGTCCATTCTTAAAAACAAAATAATCGGTATGAAGCTACTTTTAAGATACGAGAACAGTTATATATGAATTGAAATTTGGAGTGCATATAAATTTCAATTCAAACTCAAAATTAATGAAGTTTGTAATTTTATATAAGTTTAAATTCAGAAAAAAATATATTGGATTTTAAATTCAATTTGGAATATATACATATATAGTTGAAATTCCGAATTGATAAAAATTAAATTATTATAGAATTAAAATGTAGTCCCAATCATGTTAAAGTTTGATATGTACAAGCTAAACAAGTTGATTGCCTTGGAAGTCCTATATATCTAATTAAAATCGGTACAAATTTTCTATGGAAATAACAATATTTAAATTATGACTAGTGCACTTAATTAGCATCTTTTCCGATATGAGGTCACGAAATTATTGCATGTTAATTATTACTATAAGCATACCTCCAAAGCTATGAATTATTGCTCAGCTACGGAATCGATCAGTCATGATCCTTGTAATCAACCGTTTCCAGGAAGCTAAGCTCGCTTGTCCATGACGACGGTGAGCGATGTGGTCATGAGAGTGTGACACAGAAGAGGATTGAAAGGGATTACTATATATAGGCCATGTTCTTTACGGCTTCTAAAAGCGGCTTCTGGCTTTTGCCACAGTACCTAACTTTTAAATGGAGTATTCTCTGAAGACGGGGTTTATAAGTTAATTGTAGTACACGTTAAAAGCCCAATGTCTATATCAACCAACACTACTGCAGAAAGCCTAATACTAGATGCCAAATCACAGACGGTTTGACAAAATCGTCTGTGACCGAAAGTAACGCAAACGGTTTTAATTTGGACACCGTCTGTGTTGATGGCATCAGAGAAAATGAGTATCACAGACGGTTCTTACCGATGAACCGTCTGTGATAATCTGGAATTATCACAGACGGTTTTTTAATTAGAAACCGTCTGTGATAAGCTGATTATCATAGACGGTTTGTATTAAAAACCATCTGTGATAATCTCATAATTATCACAAATGGTTTTTAATTAAAATCGGTACAAGTTTTCTATGGAAATAACAATATTTAAATTATGACTAGTGCACTTATTTAGCATCTTTTCCGATATGAGGTCACAAAATTATTGCATGTTAATTATTACTATAAGCATACCTCCAAGGCTATGAATTATTGCTCAGCTACGGAATTGATCAGTCATGCTCCTTGTAATCAATCGTTTCCAGGAAGCTAAGCTCACTTGTCCATGACGACGATGTGCGATGTGGTCGTGAGAGTGTGACACAGAAGAGGATTGAAAGGGATTACTCTATATATATATATATATATCTATATCTATATATATATATATATACAAGGCAAATTTTGTGGGGCAATGTACAGTAGTGTGAAATAAAAAAATAGCAAAAACGTTTGAAGTAAGACTTTCTTACTGTGAAACGGAGAGTTAATCTGCTGCACTTGCTGCTGATGGATTACTGATTTACTGGTATACCTTAAAATATTTAAATGTAAGACTTAACATTTAGAGATCATACAACCAAATTCCAAAAGTCTACAAATAAATCCATCAAACGTGTATAGAGCCCCGCATGTCTCCAAATAGTGTTGTAATTGCCGGAGTTCTTATTGCTAAAGTCCTTAGTAATCATATTTCGATCCTTATCGCACTCAAGATAATTAGTCCATTCTTAAAAACAAAATAATCGGTATGAAGCTACTTTTAAGATACGAGAACAGTTATATATGAATTGAAATTTGGAGTGCATATAAATTTCAATTCAAACTCAAAATTAATGAAGTTTGTAATTTTATATAAGTTTAAATTCAGAAAAATTATATTGGATTTTAAATTCAATTTGGAATATATACATATATAGTTGAAATTCCGAATTGATAAAAATTAAATTATTATAGAATTAAAATGTAGTCCCAATCATGTTAAAGTTTGATATGTACAAGCTAAACAAGTTGATTGCCTTGGAAGTCCTATCTAATTAAAATCGGTACAAGTTTTCTATGGAAATAACAAAATTTAAATTATGACTAGTGCACTTAATAATTAGCATCTTTTCCGGATGATGAGGTCACGAAAGTAGGGCCCACGAGGTGTTTTGCAGACCTTTTCCTTCCGCAGGGAGCTTCCTGATGAAGTGTCGTGCACATGGAAGCTAAAGGACCGCTAGACTGTACAAGGAAAGTATGGGAAAAAAACTGCCATGGGAGGGCTCCCCAGCTGTTGATTTAACGTTGATTCATTTCCAGAGAGTTTGCTTCTGTATAGAAAAAAAAAAACTGCCATGGGGAGGGCCTCACGTAGTCTCTCCATCTATCTTGCGTATAAAAAAAACTAGCTGACGGAGGTGCTTAATTAGGTGTTTGGCGTTAGCTGATGTAGCTCCGGTTCGTACAAGTGGAGGAGATCGTACACAAAGCTTTTGCTTCTAATTTCACTTTTGTGGCTTTTTTCCGACTTTTTTCACTTTTCTAAATGGCTTTTGCTTCTAGTTTTTTTTTACTTTTCTTTTTTTCTATATTCTTTTGCATTGTCCACAATGTTATAATTTTTTTCAGAAAAAACTAACAGCCGCTACAGGACAATTTTAGCCGGAAGCCGAAGCCGATTTGAGCGCCGCCTCACATGTACGAGCATGCATTCCTTTTGTAACCAAGGTGGGTGCTTAACCTCTGAACTATTTTCTAGCTTTGATCTGGCTAGCCCCATATTTTTTTTCCTTTTCACAAATTTGTGCTTGTAACTTATTTTTCCAAAGAAACTTTAATAAAAGCCAAAGGAATAAGATGCATGTAAATTTTTTTTAAGTTTTACTATTTTTAGAATTCCCTATAATTCAGCTTGTTACAGCTTGCCTCCTGTATCTAAACAAAAGAATTCCTCCACATGGCATAACATTTCCTTAGTCGAGGGGATTCTATCGACCGCTCCTCCAAATCTGGAGGTAAATCAGCACAACCGCTTCATATTTAATTTGTTTGGTTAGTTTAGTTTGTTTTTATCAAGTTTCTCTGATTGATTTCATCCGTCATGTGTACGTCAGAATGTGAATTTGTTCCCTATTGCCAGGTATTGAGCGTAGTAAACGGCAAAAGCTGTAGACAGCTGGAATGGTGCACATATAGGATCTGTTTTTTTTACTGTGGTTTATAGTATTTGAGCTATTTGTATGAGAGTGAGATTACAGAGTAACAGAAATTTACATGTGGTTTTTACTGATATAAATAAAGTCAGTATAGTATATACTATAATTAACTAGTAGACTTTATCTTAAAAAGATAATTCATTTAAAAGTTAGTTATTATAAAAAAAAAACTAAAAAGAGCATAATCATAATCAGCCATTGCATGTGGTGTCACTGGGCATGTGTGGCTAACTGGCTCCCAATCGAGCAGAGCTCCATTACCACACAACCCATTCAATGGAGTCTAAAGTCGGCTCTGCAAGTCCGAACTGTCGGTCACATGGGTCTTAGGGTGGTTTTTAAATATAGCCTATAAATTTTATCTGTATTTTATAAGATAATAATAGATAATAGAGATATTGATAATCTATATTTAAGGCATTTTAGTTTTTAACTTCTTGTATACTATTCCTTATTTTTTTCTTCTGATTTTTGGTTTTTTTAGCTTTTTCTTTTTTCGTATTTGTTTACATTATCCATAATGAACTAACCTATTTTTTATTTTAAAAATTTTTAAATTTAATTATACTAAAAATCATCAGCAGTTACAATGCAAAATAAGCTATAAACCAGCTTATTTAAATCGAACTGAGTGCCCTAAAACTTGCTTGCTCAAATTACAGAAAAGCCTAAAACATTTATTTAAACCCAGGAAGGCTAAGGCTTGTTTATATTGAGAAGCAGATCCCAATACAAACACTTAGTTTCTATAAGCCGCTTCTATCAACCACTACTTTTATTTTTATATATTGTAATGTACTTTGTATTTTATTATATCACAATTTCGTAAGTAGTATGATGGTCCGAATGTTGTAGTGCCTTTATTACACCGTCTTTCTTATATAACGTACTTATTATTCATTAGCTATTTCTATTAACTATTTCTATTAATCAGATGTAGTTGAAAACTATCTAGCAGAAGATAATATAAACGGGTTATAAAAGTGGTCGCGTAAAAAAAAGACCATGCAAACTAAAGCCACGTATCGGTTATTACGAGAAGGTGACTCACATGCTACTCGTGCTCAAATCTTCTTGGACTCGGAGACATGACACTAAGGGGCTTTTTTATAGGTTTTTATATGAATTTTGGTATGACTTATAATTTTTATCTAAAAATAAATAGTAATATTTGAAAGAAGTTGTTTTTGAAAAAAAAGGACGAGCGGTGAAAAAAGTAAAGGGGGAATGCATACGCATGATGAGAGCGAGAGGAGTGGGACATATGATATACCTGTGACGCCTGTGTTATCTCCAGAGCGAGACGGTAGCAAGAGGAGTGAAGAAGTTAAATATTCATATTAGTTTTTTAAGTAGAAACTAACATTAACAGAGTCTAATGCCTTATTTAGATAGGTGAATGGATCGAGATTTTGAACCATCCAAACAAGATCTAAACGATTCTGTACTAATCCTGCTTATTTCTCTTTGAATAAGTGAAAACTATATAAAAAGCATGAGATATGCCGGCCGGACCTTCGGCTTGGAGTCTGGAGTAGTATCATGTAGGAGCTCTGACGGCTCGAGCTCAGAGGTACTCGAGGACGCCTCGTGTACATCACTGTCTGCTATGATGACATTTGGCCAAATTGATGCGCTTATTATTTAGCAACAGTACTAGTAGTAGCTAGCAGTTGAAACCTTTAATAGTTGCTCTTGGAGCAAGTCCTGAAGACCCAAACCCGTCTCTCCAACCCAGTGCAAGGTACGTATCTAATTTTGGCTCCCTCCCTCTTATCTTGCAAGCTATAGCTCCCATATTTTCTGATCTCCGAGCTTTGCCTTTGCTCTTATGGTTAAAATTTTGTCCGGCCGGATTTGCAATTTTTCATAGCTCTGTCTTGTTCTTAGCAATTAATGCCCGTCTTTTCTTCTAAGAAATCTAACAAAGAGGATAGCTTCCGGTATAACGATTGCTAGTATTGTTCTTCCTTGGTGACATGTATTTTGATTTTCAGCATTGGTACGTAAAATATTTAGCCAAAACTAATGACAAAGATTATGTTCGGATTAACTTTGTCGCAGCAAAAGGCAGTAGCAAACCTGAAGTAATGGCGGTGGTCCTGGATGCCTTCGCGTCCTACATCCAAAACATGCTCACCGAGATGGCGAGAGAAGAGGTGGCCATGCTGCTCGGTGTCTCCGGCGAGATCGACAGGATGGGCGTCAAGCTTGGGGACCTCAAGAACTTCCTCGCCGATGCCGATAGGAGGAACATCACCGACCGGCGTGCGGGGTGGGTGAGGAGCTCAAGGCGCCATGTACGACGCCACCGACATCTCCTCGATCTCTGCCGGCTCAAGGCCATGGATCGGCGAGGTGCATCCATAGACTTGGGGTGCTGCAACCCTTGCTCTTCGCTGCGGAATCCTGTTCGCCACGACATCGGCGGCGCATCAAGGCGCTCAACCAGAGGCTTGGTGACATCAAGGAGCGGAGTGCCGCCTTCAGCTTCATCAACCTCGGTTCCTACGAGGAGCGTAGCGGCGGGTGCATGCAGCCTCTCGCCACCTACCCGGTAGAGAGGCGACGGGGAGCTGTCCGATCAGGTGTTGTTGGGGAGAAGATCGGAGAGGACACGAGGAAGCTGGTGGAGATACTGGCAGAAAAGGAGTGCAACAACAACATCATGGTGGTCGCCATCGTGGGCATCGGCGGGATCGGCAAGACCACCCTCGCCCGGGAGGTCTTCAACGACGACACCATAAAGGATAAGTTCGACAAGAGAATATGGCTGAGCATCAACTAGGATTTCGACAAGGCTGAGCTACTCAGGACGGCCATCACCCTTGCCGGTGGAGGCCACCATGTCGAGAAAGCAATGGCCGTGCTTCGGCCAGCCCTTACTGCTGTCTTGACAGGGAAGAAACTCCTGCTGGTGTTGGATGATGTGTGGAGCCACGGAGCATGGGAGGATGTGCTTGAAACGCCCTTGGTCAACGCTGCTGCTCCAGGCAGCCGAGTCCTCGTCACCACGAGAGACGAGAGAATTGCCCGAGGGATGAAAGCCGTGCGCCCCTACCACCATGTTGACGAGCTAGCGCCTGAAGATGCCTGGTCCTTGCTCAAGAAGGAGGTCCGTTCCAATTAACTAGTAGTAACATCTTAATCAAACTAGTGATCTATTTTATTTATTTCTTAACAGCACTAGCTAGTTACCTCTGGACGCTTCACCCATAACTACTCTAGCTGTGCAATATACTCACTTCTTTAATTACTCATAGTGCTTGTTAATTTTGGCTAATGATCTAACATCTGAATCAAGCTAATGATCTATTTCATTTATTTCTTAACAGCACTAGCTAGTTACCTCTATACGCAGCGCCCATAACTCCTCCAGATGTGCAATAGACTCACTTTTTTTATTACTTGTAATACTTCCTCCATTGTTTTGATTACGTGCTATCAAACATTATTAAGTTTGGCTATAAATGCCTGTTTGAATATTTAGATTGGATACACAAAAATGATATGTACAGATTAGTCCTGAAAATACTTTCATAATATCATAATTTTATTAAAAAATATAAATATATGACAATAGAAATGAGTGCACAAAGTTACATTTAGGGACCTTATCGATGTTCAAAACAACTTTTTTTTGTGACTGAGGAGAGTTTTTTTCGGATACATGCAGTATTACACATTCCGTAAAAAAAGTAGGGCGTATTTTTAATGTCTTGTCCACAAATGTATCACGTACTTTATATTTGAATGCAAAATAAGTGTGTTGTTTCCGCTATACCCCTAATAAATTGTATTCCCTACATACATGCATTCTTAATTTCACGGTGCAAATTAAAGAGAAAAATGAGCTCGATCGATCAAGATGTCTGCATGTTCGCAGCTTTAAATAATTAACGCACAATTCTACAATTCACTTTGACATTCAATTTAGGTAATACGTACGTAACCCGACTGGCCTTTTATTAGTTTCTTAATTTCCTGGAGCCTTTTATTATAAAGCTGCATTTAAACTACTTGCAGGTAGTCTCAAGTGAGCTAGATGAACCAGAGGTTGACATGCTAAAGAATATTGGATTGGAAATTATAGCAAGATGTGGTGGTTTGCCACTTGCTATCAAAGTAATGGGAGGACTCTTGTGTAAGAGGGAGAAGCAGCGACGTGATTGGGAGAAGGTTTTGAATGATTCTATATGGTCAGTATCCGAAATGCCCCAAGAGCTAAACTACGCAATATACTTGAGCTATGAAGATTTGCCTCCATATATGAAGCAGTGCTTTCTGCACTACTCCCTTCTCCCTACAAGTACAAAGTTCAATGTTGATATAGTTGTTAGCATGTGGATTAGTGAAGGATTTCTTCATGGAAACTCAGATGAATTAGAAGAATTAGGTAAAGAGTGCTATAAGGAGTTAATATTGAGGAACCTTATAGAGCCAGATAGAAGGTACGCTGATCAATGGCTTTGCAACATGCATGATGTTGTTCGCTCATTTGCTCAGTATGTGGCCAAAGATGAAGCACTAGTAACTCACAATAGAGAAACTCTTGATATTATCAGTAAACGAAATTCACATAAGTTTCATCAATTGTCTCTAGAAACCAAAGGATCAGAATCAGATGAATTTGAGTGGAACTTTTTGCATGCACAGGATTCACTGAGAACACTAATATCAATAGGCGAGTTGAAGATTAAGCCTGGTGATTCGCTGATTACTTTTTCAAGACTACGGACTCTACATATAGAATCGCAAATCTTCTTGCATTGGTTGAATCTGTGTACCAACTTAAGCACCTGAGGTATATGTCCCTAAGATACACCGATGTATCTAGACTATCGGAGAACATCAGCAAGATGAAATTCTTGCAGTACATTAGCCTTCGTGGTTGTAAAGGTTTGATGAAACTTCCTGATGGCATTGTAAAGCTAGGGAAACTGAGGTATCTAACCCTTACTGACACTAGTATAAAAGATATACCTAGGGGGTTCAGTGGTCTAACAGATTTAAGAAAACTATATGGGTTTCAAGCCCATGTGGATGGTGATTGGTGTAGTTTGGAAGAGTTGGGGCCACTTTCCAAGCTCATGCATCTTAGATTAGATTCTCTGGAGAATGTATCTACTTCTGGGGCTGCAAAGGCCAAGCTTGGTGAAAAGGTGCATCTTACCGAACTGTTCTTACGTTGCACCAGTAGATTGGGAGATAATGGGCTGGTCAAAGATGGAGAAGGCATCTCTAAGGACGAGCAGCGACGAATTGAGGAGGTGTTTGATGAGCTCTGCCCACCACCGTGCTTAGATCTTCTTAACATCGACGGATATTTTGGTCAGTGGCTCCCAATGTGGATGATGTCGACAGCAGCAGAAGTGACCCTCCTTAAGAGCTTGAGGATGCTATTCATGGATAACCTAGCCTGCTGCACCCAACTGTCTGATGGCTTGAGTCAGCTCCCCTATTTGCAGTTCCTTGAAATCTGCCACGCTCCAGCCATCAAGCTCCAGCCACCCAACTATAATGTTGATCATCGTGGGTCCATATTACAACTTTCTAAATTAAAAAAAAGAGTCTATGTTAAGTATAATTCAGAAAAAACTAAAATTCAGAATAAAAATAAAATAAAATAAGTAATTTGATTTCTATACGAATTCTTAAATAAAATCATTAAATAAATATAATATGTAATAAAATAAAATTAACAATTTGATTTCAATATAAATTTAGCTTACCCCAACTTATTTGGGACAAAAACTTTATTGTTGTTATTGTTGATTCCGATACAAATTCCATAGTAAAATCCCTAAATAATTGTAATTTAGAATAAAATTAAAGAAATTTAGCAATTGGATTTGTATATGAATTTCAGCAAAAATTGAAATTCAAAATAGAAACTAAAAGAAAATTTGCAATTTGATTTCCATACAAATTCCAAAGTAAAATCTATAAATAATAATAATAATTTGATTTCCACACAAATTCTTAAGTACAATCCTTAAATAAATCCCCTTTGCCCTCCTTCAAAGTGAGAATAGAAATGCTAATCCTATTAAGAGTAATCTAATAATCCTCGTAGCGCTCTTCTCTAAGTCCTAATAGAATAATGATCACCTTTTCTCAACAAAGAGAGTTTTCAAGGAAAAAAACTGGGATTATGAACTGACATTCAACTGAACAATTTTTATTTTTTAACCATTTTCATAAACTTTTGTTAATGACATCTTGCCTAACTTATTTCTAAATCTAATCTTTTTTGTCATGCCAAGAATTGCTGACCTTGCTGGGCCAAATTTTATTTCCTAGGCCGAAAATCTGTTGGAACTTAATGGGCCAAAAACTCCTTCAGTATGGTCCTTGATGGTTTCCTTCGCCTATATACGGACTTCAATGGACGATGAGCGTCCAGAGTACACGTTACCGTTGGAAGAAACAAACGTTCTATCGTGCTAATACATCTCGGGCCTATTTAGTGTTGTCGAACCACTAGTTAAATGTTCCATTTAGGCTAATACGAGATGCTAATGATATCACGATGCCTGGCTCTGCTGGATATCAGCGTGACGCCTGCGAAGGAATATATATAAGCCGGAAAACTAACCATACACGACTAATTAAGTTCTTGATCAAAGGAGTACAACCTCAATTACCGTATCAGAGAGGTTGATCGATTGGTCTAACTTTTTTATACGTGACGGAATTCACCACGTACGAGGGCACGCACAACCACCCACTGCCGCTAGCTGCGATGGCGATGGCGTTGATCAACATCACGAGCAGCAGCAACACCAACAGCGAGACCCAGTGAATAGCGTCGTCAGCTCAATCGAGTTCAGAATCGAGATAGATCGCAAGTCACACAGCACAAACGAACTTTATCTTATTTAAGTTGTGAAAAGAAAATAATCCGAAAAAACAAAAAAAAAAGACAAGAAGAGAAAAAATGGTGGTCTGCCAAAGAGAGCACTTGTGCCTAAGCGGGCGTGCGGTGCAGTGGCCTATAATCCTTATTTAGTTTTTAACTTATTTAAGTTAATTAGAAACCACTCGTAACACGTGAGCTGCCAAAAACTAGGACCATGCACCAAAGCACCAAACATATGTTAAAGTAGTGACATGGCCTTTTCTTGGTACGTGCGCACCAGCCCTTTGTACTTTTTGAGATTTTTCGCAGCACATCACTATTCCTCTCGTCATCATGATTTTTCATTTTTAATCTATGGTATGGTAGAGGATGCAAAAAAAAAAAGAGAGTTAGAATAGTATAAGTATGAAACTATCGCGATGCCAGACTACGTACTCAAAAATAATGGTAAGCGTCACAAAACCTTACTACTTCCTCTATTTTTTTATAAGGCGTATTTTATTTGAACACAGGAATTAAAAAGCGCATAGTACCAAGGAAATAGTAGAGAGAAATGATCATAAGGTCTATGTGATGATGTCTTGGTAATAAGAGAGAGGATAGTTGTGTGATTGTTTACTCATAAATGTTAAAGGGAGAGGAAAGATTAAGGAGGGCAAAAGAGATAAAAGACCATTAAACTTATATGCATGCTGTTCTGCTGAGCTAAAATGCTCAATAAAGCATGTAAGAAGATGTATATATGTCTAGTACAATATACCACTGTGGGGTATTATTATAATCAAGCAGACATAAAAGAGATCAAATACCTACTAGTTTCCAGGCCAAACAATCCGCAAGCGCAAGCAAACCTAAAAAGAAAAGAAGAAACTTGTTGCGCTTGGGAGGAATCTTGTGTAGGTTCGATAGAGTGGGATTGGGTCTTTCCATGTGTGGTGTGCTGCTTCTCGGATTTATTTTCTTTTTCTTGGCTTGCATGACATCTGTGCAGTGCGGCGCATACCACACATAGTGGCAGTTAATCCCTGTCCTGTCAGTCTCTGGTTCACGCTAATTTGCTAGTCAACTTCTCGCTTACTTTTACTATTCATGATTTTTATTTTTCTCTAATTATTTTGTTTTTAGATTTTTAGCGATTCTTTTTTTTCGTATTCGTTTGTATTATATGTGATAGTGATAGGCTAACTTGTTTTTTTTTCTATTTTTAGATTTTTTAAAATTAATTACACTAAATAAGCCACTATCAATTACAATATAATTTTAGCTATAAACCATCAAATTTCAATCCAACCAAGCGGCCTCTAGAAATGCTCCTGCTTTTTGCGGCTAATGTATGCAGCCAGTTTGATGATAACGAAAATGTTTTAGATGGGGGACACGGAGGATGTCCTCTTCAGTAGGTTGCTCAGAGCGTCGGTACACACATGCTGCAGTTGCTTCTTCAAGACTCCCGATTTTCTGTGTGTTGTTTGACGAATAAAGGATATGATCTCCAGAAAACTGCATTCTGTTCCATCTACTAAAAATATGAATTAAACTACTCCGATGCTATATTCAACCATCTGATATAGCAACACCCTGGTTAAGCTCAGCAAATCTCGGGTGGGTTCTTTTGGCTGATGGTTGATGGTTTAAGTATTTGAATTATGGTTGTTCGTGAGAAGTAGTACGCATAGAAAAATAGTTACATGTGATTTTGGCTGGTACTGTTGAACTCAGTATACTTTTTACTACAATTTTTTGTTAACCCCACATTTAAAAAACGCACCGTTTAAAAACTAACTACTGTAGTACAAGCTATAAACCACAAGCCGAAAAGAACCCAGTCGAGCGTATCAACACTCATGGAAACGAATGCCGTTACAGAAGTAGCTCGCCGAATGGAGCAGTGCCGTTTCTAACTTTGCTTCATTTGTTGCATGCATGGCAAATTTGATCCCAAGTCTATAGTACTGTGCAGTTACTGTTATTTATTTCGGCATTCTGATGCTAAAATTTATCCCCGCATCCCCTGACTTATTTGGTGTATTATGTTGTTTGCATTGCAGTCTGTCTCCAAATCCATCACCCAATGACCCAACCTGAGTTGTAACCCCTCACCATCTGGTGGAGGCAAGTGGTGTGTCGCTAAGGGAGGCCAGTGCGAGCGAGACTGTCTTGCAGAACAACGTCAACTATGACTGCGACTTCGTGGCACCTCCGACCCAAGTTGGTAACAATTGTATATTTTTCTAGGAGTTGATAAATATTATCCAGATATTTTCTTTTAAACTATTATTCAGTTTATGACCCGCCAAATCCAACAATAGAGACCGTCCATTTCACCGTTCTTTTGGACCATTGCATTTCTTACGATGACATATAGCCCTCTCTATTTCTTTCAGGAAGGGAGAGCTGTTATATGTCGTTTCTTACGATGACATATAGCCCCCGCGCCGGTGCTGCCCCCTGGCTCGCCGTCTGTCGAGGGTGTTCAGAATAGATGGCGTATGTCTTTTTTTACTGTAGCTGGTTTATTACTGTACGTACCTAAGTTGGCTTATTTGACATAATTAAATTTAAAAGAATTAAAAATAATAAACATATTAACTCATCACGAACAATACAAAGAAATATGAGAAAAAACCTAAAATAAAACAAAATAATTAGAAAAAGACAAAAAAATTGAATAGTAAAAAAAAGCTAATCACGGTAGCCAGGGGTGAGTCTCGCGTCACCGCAACCAGACTGCAACGAGGCGCTACTGCAGGTGGTGGACGTGGGGCGGACGGCGTCCGAGCTTGCGGAGTGGCGCCAGGAGGCGGCGATGGAGCGTGTGGAGGCGGAGCACCGGAGCGGGTGGCGGCTCTGCGGCGCGACGCGGAAGCCAAGGAGGAGAAGATGGGCGAGCACCGGGCGGCCAAGCACGCTAGGCTGGTGGGCCTCGTGGAGAGCGTTGGCGATGCTTACCCTTTAATAATTTGTCAATTGTTTCGCAAGTATCGTCGTTGTTGTATTTCACGTAGGGTATTCCAAGTATAGTATTTTCTTAGAAAATCACTATAAGCTAGAGATACCAAATTAACAGATAAACCACACACCGATCCAACTACACCAAAAGTAGCTAATCAGAATCTAAGTAACCAGTAGGAGGCCCAGAAATAAGTATTGCAGTTCCTATGTAGTGATCTGACGTCATGTCATTGGAAAATATATCATTTGATATACGAGAATATATATATATGAAGGGATATCACTTATTTCATATTCTATTTTATATTTTTTTAACGGAGTGAGACACGGAGAGCGATACGAGGCTCTCTTCGTTTCTTACTTTTCATTGTTATTGCTCTGGTCATCATGTTGGTTGTGGCAATATATTCTGAGACCGGTCGATGGGTAACGAGTTAAGAGTTCAACATGGAGAGCGATCTTGTGCCCTGTTAATTTCGGTTCCTGCGCAAGAAAGTGGGAAAAAGCAGCTACTACCCAAGGCATCGTTAGTGGATACTATATACTATTACAATGGGAGAAACCACGTTAACTCCACACATATAGATTTTTCTCACATAGATTCATTTACGCACGTTTTTCAAAGCACATAAGTGAATATCCGCTGAATCCTTGGCTTTGATCCGTCTTGATCAGCCCAGCTCCACCTTGACTTAAACTGCACTCCAACGCACCGCCTATGCGCCGTGGTTTTGATCCAAGATGGTTTTCGGTATTTTGTTCCATACCGCCGTTCGAACAGCCTTGATCATTTCTCGCCGTTCACGTGACATACTTGAGCTCACCATCTCACCCGGCATTCTTGATTATTCTGGACCTCAATTGTTCCATGAGTCTAGCTCCGATCATCGCCGTTGACCACAGTTGACTCCAAGCGAACCTGCATATCCAAAGACCAAGAAATTGTTTTCAGGTATAAGTTCTTCACAACTTAACATACATTACCCAAAATATGCAACACGCAGCCTTGAACTAATGACTTAGGTTAACCCAACTCAATCCATGACTCAAAATCCCAAAATCCTGAATTTATGGGGAAAATCGATAGTACCGCTCTTAACACGCCGATACTACCACACTACGGTACTACTGCACCCCAAGCCGGTACTATCGCTCTTTGCAAACTTGAATTGGACATCTCTGGAAAAAACGTACCGCTGATCTGTCGGTCCTATCGCCTTACGGTACTTCTGCAAAAACACTTGCGGTACTATTGCCCTACAGTACTACCGTACTTGTGCTTGTGGTACTTCCGATTTTTCTGACACTTCCAGAAAACAGCTCAAATCAAATGCAATCTTTGCAAAACCAATTTGACTATTCCATAAACATTGTAATGGTTCATCACAGTACTATCATGGACCGTTTCACATGATCCTTCAAAGGTGGCAGCCGCTTTGAGCGCCACCTAGTCCATGCTTTTTTCCTCTCTTTTCTGACCATGAAGAAACTGCATTTGTGTATACATTGCATTCGTTTTTAGTGCCATGTAGTGTAGCAAATATAACATGAGTATTTTTATTTGAGAAACATAATATGAAACATTGAAGCGAGTATATATGACGTCTCATTTCAGAGCTAAGAGAGTTTTACAAGCTTAAATTCAACAAGAAGATGAAGAAACCAGGCACAGGTTCGCTAGCTATATATGAGCAAGCATTCCCCATCAGTAAACTCAAACTAGTTACGAAACTGACTACAGCAAAACACTGTGAAGGAAGAAAAGTTGCTCCAGATTGATTTGATTCCGTAAAGAAGACACCATCTCCTCCTTAAAAGGGAGCAATTGATGAGCAGCAACTGCTGTCTTCGGTCAGGACGTGCAAGTTGAGACGCACGTCATTTGCAGCAAATAAGATAGACTCCTGTCAGGGGTGGTTGGGGTTTGATCCGACCTCTGTACGTTCAAGTGTGCGTGTTCGTGCCGCCATTAGTTATCTAGATTTCTCTGGCCCGTCCTCGTCGTCATCGCCGTCTGAAAGAAGGAACGAATGGAAGAATGAATAATCGGGAAACACGTACGGAAGCAAAACGGAGCATGTGAAGAAGTCAAAGCATTAACTAGCGAGCTGGATGAGTGAGCGTACCCGCAAATTTCTCGCCATCGCACGTGAAGCCGTCCATGTCTTCATCATCGCTATTAAAAATTTAAAAAAATAAAAAAGAAATAAGATAATAATAATAATAACAACAACTAGAAGCATTATTAATTGGGTGGATGGATGCCCATACCTGCTATAGACATTGTTGTAGGGGTGGCCCCCACCTAAACCCAGCAGGCCTGTTAGAAGGTTATAAGGCCCAGAATAGGCCATGTGTAATGACATAAGTGCCCCTGAAGGGAATGCTCAGATGTAAGGGTATAATTGTAAAAGCACTCCCCATATATATATATGTGGAATACAGGCCATGGGGAAGACCCAAGCCATTACTGTCACTTTCTCCCAACTCTCCACTACCATCTCTCTCTCTGTTTGGTCTGTAGCCACAACAGACATCATGGGCATCATACAACATGAATTTGAATGGTGGGACGGTTGGGATGGACGTCCACCGCGTGCCTTAGCGCAGCCTCCGCTTCCTCTGCCTCCGCAGCGTTGGCTTTGCTGCGCCAAAGGCGAACGTCGACTAGCTCAAGGGAAGAGAGGTTCCCCATGTCCACATCCAAGCTGCCATTGGCGGCGATGTCGGACGCTCGGACACAGAACAGATACAACTGAAGCCTTGGCATAGCTCCTCGTGGAAACATAAATGGCACCGGCACTATAGGATGTTGGAACTCGAACCGTCTCAGCAGTGGGAACGCGTCGGCGGCAACCACGAACCTCTCCACTGGCATGTTAATGAGGCCAGACGCCGCCCACAGGTAGAGATGAGTAAGAGATGGTAGCATCCCAAGGATCTGAATGTCCTCCCATCGCACTTCGTTCATAAGTAGATGCAAGTCGGAGAGGTGGTGAAGCGATGGCTTAATCCACGTCGGCAGCGTCGAGAAAGCCCCACCTTCTACCGTAAATGTACGGAGGAATGGAGAGGGCACCCAGCCTTCCCGCATGGGCTCGACGTCTCCACGAACATGTAGACTTTGGATTTTGCTCAGATTGCTTAGGGATTCCAGGGAAGCTCTATTACACATGCCATCACCCCATCCAATCTTGAGCATCCTCACCGGGTCGGATGCCCACTCTTTATAATGTCGGCGGAAGAACGGCCCACCCCCAATCCAGTGAGCTCTTCTAGGGACGCCAGAGCCCCCAACCCATTTGGCACTCCCGTATAGTAATTAATATGTAGGCGCATCAAATGCCTCAGGCCTACAACACTCGACGGCAAATCACTTATACCAGCCCTATCCAAGTCCAGTGTCTGCAACAAACGTAACTTTCCAATTTCCACTGGGAGCTCACCAACTTGTGTATCTCTTAGCCCTAGGTACCTCAGGTGACCTAAATTCCCGACATACATAAGATGGCGACTTTCCTTGAGATAACAGCCTTCTAAATCCAATACACGTAAAACATCAAAGCTTGAAAGAGGCAGCATTAGATTAATAGCAGGTGGCAAGATAGTAATGGACCTCACTTGTGACACCGAAACAGGAGGTGTGGTTTCATCTGCCTTGCTATTTTGGAGGGATAGCCTGCGAACCTTGCTTTGTGAATTAGACGTGCTTTGCTCAGTACCATCCAATATAGTAACAAAGTTTTCATCGCTTGACAAGGCACAAATGAGATCAAGCACCATATCATGTACACGACAAGCAGGTACTCCGCCATAAAAATCGGCAATGTATGACGGTTGGATCATGCTTCTATTTATGAGCTCATTCAAGTAACTCTCTCCGACCTCAAATAAGCTAGTAGTTCCTTGTTTTCCAGGCTGGACAAACCCTTCAGCTATCCACCTCCATATCAGCCGAGAACTCCCAATCTTATAATCTTCTGGAAATACACTTAGATATAATAAACAAGCCTTCAGATGACAAGGTAGATCGTAATAGCTAAGAGCCAATATCTTTCTCATAGCCTTCACATCAGGACTATTTTCGAGTCCAGCACCAATAGAGTCCAGGACTATTTTCCACTCCCTCTCATCTTGCACTTTGCTGGCCAACAAACTAGCTACCGTGATGATAGCCAATGGCACACCACCGCACTTCTTTAAAAAATTTTCAGATACTCCAGCCAGTTGATCAGGACATTTGTCTTCACCACCAAAAATCCTTCCGTAGAATAAAATTTTGGAGCTAGCTGGACAAAGGGGCTTAAGCTCGAAGGCACCACCAACTTTCTGGGCAACATTAGAAAGACGGGTGGTTGTGATTACTCTATTTCCGCGGTCATTCTCAATCAAAGCACATTTGATCACTTCCCACGCTTTTACATCCCAGATGTCGTCTATGACAACCAAGTACCTGTGCATGGATGTTGTAACGCACAAGTAATGCATGTATTAGTAAAACTAGCATCGCACATGTCGAATCCATAAAACACATTCTAAAATACATGTAGATATATTTTTGAACGGAGGGAGCAGGAAATAACAAATATTTCATGGAATGACTGGTGGAGGAATGTAATGTTCAACAGACAGAAAAAATGGAAATGAAAGAATTAGCTTAAATGATGCATGAACGACATGATCTCACTCTAAATTATATTGCAAAACTCACCTAATGTATCCAATTAATTGCTAGAATTCCATAACACGCAAACTAATCTAACAAAATTTAGATTGGTCTCACGAAAGTTGAAGGACCAAATGGGAAAATTTTTTCCCAAAATGTAAATTGAACTTGTGAGAAAATATATTGACACGCTGAACTATACTAATTTATTTGGATTCAGATTATTTTGTATTTAAAAACCAAGAAATATAACTGCTCTCTATCTCTAAGGAAATCATATCATTTTGTTTTACATATTTTGATATTTAAATATTTCGAAATTTGGTTTCAATCCACTTTCAGAACGCATACTCGATATAAAATTGGGGCTTCTAAGTGTACTGCTCGAGTTGATTGCATTGGGTGTTTGTAGGGGTCTAGTCTGTATCGGATATTTCCCAAAACAACCCCATGCCAGATCTGAGTCGGATATATTTCACGTAGAAGGGTATTATTAGATTCATCATGAAAAGTATTTCTATAATATTATAATTTTTATAAATATATAATTTTTAAATAATAGTTAAAGATGTATATTAGGGACCATGATGAGGTTTGAAAATACTTAGATGGTAAAGGTCTTTCTTGTCTCCAGAAGTTAGATTGTAAGGTAAAGCACTCTCTCACTTAATTAAAATTGGGTCACTTTCTTTTCACAACCAATATGGGATTATTTCAAAAAAAAATTTATTGTGCTTTCGTTACAGAGCTCCCATTGAAATCGTCATTCTCCTCGAGAGCTATACGTACAGCTAAAGGTATTTGGTTACGAAATTGAAGTCATAAATCACATTGAGCCATTGGCTAATGAGAACTATAATTTAAATTTAGTACTATTAGACAAGTATTGGTTGGGCTGAGTAGTATTGCATATGTCCACTGTTATTAATTATTACATATACAATCGATCTGTATAGGTTATACATGCATGTTGTAAAGTTGATATATATATATATATATATATATATATATATATATATATATATATATATATATATATATATATATATATATATATATATATATATATATATATATATATATATATATATATATATATATATATATATATATATATATATATATATATATATATATATATATATATATATATATATATATATATATATATATATATATATATATATATATATATATATATATATATATATATATATATATATATGTGTGTGTGTGTGTGTGTGTGTGTGTGTGTGTGTGTGTGTGTGTGTGTGTGTGACTGTGTGTGCCCTTTCGACGAATCTCTGGTTAGTGTTAATTATTAACAAGACGCACCAACATTCTTGTATCGAATATGCAAGGACATCGAAGCAGCAAAGAAATTCTAGGTAGTAAAGTTACAGATTTGAAGGGAAGAACTCTGCGATGCGTACCTACCTCTTGCTCTGAAGGAACTCTTTGATCTCGGGGATGAGCTGCGTTTCATCCATGCCTGCGTTATGAATATTTCCATACTTTTGCTTGTCAAATTGATAGAGCATGTCCTTTAGAATCTTCTTCGTGTCAGGTTTCTGAGACACAGAAACAAAAGCCGCGCAATGGAATTGCGCCTTAAGCTTTTGATACACCACATTGGCAAGAGTTGTCTTACCCAACCCGCCAAATCCATAAATAGAGACCGTCCTCAATCGCTGCTCGGACGCATCGTCACCCTCTGTCAACATCTTGATCAGCTCGTCTCTTGTGGAGTCAGTGCCAACGAGGTCTTTCACATCTTTGAACATAGCCATCGGCGAGGGTCAACGGTAGCACCAGGCCCGGTGTTGAGTGTCTCGAGCCCGTACCTTTGGCGCAGATCGGCGGTATTGGCGAGGTCTGGCTTCTTTCATGGCGGCGATCGATGGAAAGCCACGCCTTGGTAAACAATCCGATGGTCTTATTAAGGAACTTCTTAAGGAACCTCTTGACTCGATCTTCAAGTTGGCGCGGCGGGCTCACGATCACGGCACTCTTCCACGCGCACCATGAAGGCGTCGGCGGCGTCCTCTATGTCGTGAGGACGCTCCTCACCTTGTCGCCCCAGATCCGAACCGGCTCGTCGAGCTGGTCGGGGGCACCTCGGCCACCTTGCGGAGGCGGCGTGCATCATCGTCAGCTCTGTCTCGAGAGACATCACGCCTTTCTTCACGCGCTTCTCTAGGTTGTATTCATCCTTGAGCAGCTCCCCGAGCCGGGGGAGGAGGCTGCCCATCGCCCCCGTCACAAGCTCCATGGTTAGTCAGTAGGTAGCTTACTTTCTCTTGCTTTGTTTGGTGGTTGCTGCGTGGGAAGTCGCGAGGGCAGCTTATTATCGTGATCTTGGATGGGCCAGGGAGTAAAAAAAGAAGGATAGATCGAGTCCATTCGCTCGAGCGAATCAGCTACCTTTGTTACGAGTATGTGCTCCTCCGCGTAAAGTAATCATAAAGCATTCCCACAAACAAGACAAAGAAATGTGAACAGTCATCAAAGTATTAAAAAAGAAAAGTGCCAAGTTATTCTACTTAAGTGGGAAGAAAAATAAGAGATTGAGAGTGATATATACCAAACTCTTATCTCTTCATGAATAGTTGTACATGAAGTAAAGGTCTTCCTTCTTTTTTTTCTTTGATGTACAATGTGTCCTTGTTAATTAATTGTGCATCTTTCTTATTTTTCATTTAGGTGTACTTCTAATTGATATATTTAAGCTAACACAACTTTGGCGTTAAAGGGGAAAAAGGGACAGCAAAAATTCAGTTAAAGGAATGGTCCTGAGATGACTGAGCATTTAAAAGAGAGAGCACCTAGGACCAGAGGATGCTCTCGGATCGTGCGGAACACGCTCGGCTGCTCCTAGTGTTGTCGCTTTTCTCCAGCGGGACCCACTGGTCCCTATCGTTCCGCTGGTCGACGTGAGACATATCGAGCCATCTTCTCGTGCTATTGGGCTTTTTTTAATTAATATAGTTTGATTTAATATCATTTTACGTATAATTTAGAAGTATTTTTAGAAACGAGCTAACGAGCCGAACCGAGCTAGAGCAAAATTCAAATTCATTTGAAATCAACTCATTTTAATCAGGCCCGTTGATGAGGGCGTGCGACCTGGGCGATGGCACAGGGCACCCAGCCTTCCCGCATGGGCTCGATGTCTCCACAAACATGTAGACTTTGGATTTTGCTCAGATTGCTTAGGGATTCCAGGGAAGCTCTATTACACATGCCATCATCCCATTCAATCTGGAGCATCCTCAGCTGGGTCGATGCCCACTCTTCGCAATGTCGGCCCTAAGAAGGCGAACCCACAATCTGATGAGCTCTTCTAGGGACGCCAGAGCCCCCAACCCATTTGCCACTCCCGTATAGTCATCAATATGTAGGTGCATCAAATGCCTCAGGCCTACAACACTCGACGGCAAATCACTTATATCAGCTGCATCCAAGTCCAGTGTCTGCAACAACCGTAACTTTCCAATTTCCACTGGGAGCTCACCAACTTGTGTATTTCTTAGCCCTAGGTACCTCAGGTGACCTAAATTCCCAGCATGCCTAAGATAGCGACTTTCCTTGAGATAGCAATCTTCTAAATCCAATACACGTAAGACATCAAAGCTTGAAAGAGGCGGCATTAGATTAATAGCAGGTGGAAAGATAGTAATGGACCTCACTTGTGACACTTGCGTAACTGATCAACATTCCAAGAGTTAGAGAGAATCTCGCCATCTTCTGTAGCAAGTCGTACGGAGCTAGGACAAGTGATTTCGACTACCGTGTAAGGACCTTCCCACTTAGGAGAAAGTTTATTCCGATTAACCTGGGATTGGATAAGCCTCAATACCAAGTCACCCACAGCGAGACAACGAGTTCGGACCTTACGATTGTAGTACTTGCGCATGGCCTGCTGATTGTACTAAGGCTTGATTCCTCCTTTCCTCGAGAAGGGTAATGTCGTCCGCTCGAAGTTGCTCTTGGTTAGAGTCATTGTAATTCTCAACCCTTGTTGATCGTAACTTTATTTCCGGAGGAAGCATGGCTTTAGCCCCGAAAACTAAGAAAAACGGAGTTTCACCTGTTGCCTGCCTGGGAGTCGTGCGAATGACCCATAATACTGAAGGAAGCTCCTAGACCAAAGCCCTCGAGCATTTTACAAGCTGGTCGAAGACTCGAGTCTTGATTCCTTGGACTATCTGACCATTGGCACGTTCCACTGCCCCATTACTCTGAGGATGGGCAACTGAAGCGTAGCATATCTTAGTTCCTAGGTGTTCACAAAACTCTTGAAATTTTGCGCTAGCGAACTGTCGTCCGTTATCTGTGATTATCCGACTTGGGACCTCAAACCGAGTAATCACGCTTCTCATCATGAACTTTTTTGCGGCTTCCGTTGTTATTCTAGTCACTGGTTTAGCCTTGATCCATTTTGTGAACGTATCAATAGCCACAAAAAGGAATTCGAAGCCTCCGGGTGCTCTCAGAAATGGTCCTAGGATATCCAGACCCCAGGTAGGAAAAGGCCATGAAAGAGGAATAGTTTGCAGAGCTTGTGCTGGCTGGTGTATGTGCTGGCTGTGAAACTGGCACTGAACACACTTTTTTTACCAACTCTTTGGCATCATAGAGGGTGGTTGGCTAGTAGAAACCTTGTCGAAAGGCTTTTCCGACTAACGTTATGTAGGCAGCATGTGCTCCATAGATGCCCCCGTGAATATTGTTTAGAAGCTGTTGCCGCTCTTTTTGCGATATGCATCACATGAGAACTCCTTGGGTACCCTGTTTGTAGAGTACTCTTTCGACTAAGGTATACATCTTAGCTTTTCGGGAAAGTCGATCTGCTTCCAGATCATCCTCGGGCACAGAACCCTTCTGAAGATACTTGTAGATGGGAGACATCTAGGTATCTTCATATTCAATAGATGCTGTCTCATTAGGAGTTGTCTCGGGCCCTTCAACCAAAGACGGCTTCTAGAGTTGCTCCAAGAATACTCCTTGTGGAACTTTTGACCGGGAGGAAGCTAATCGCGCTAATTGGTCTGCGAGAAAGTTATCCTTCTGAGGGATATATTGCAACTCGAAACCAAGGAAGTGCTTCTCTAGCTTGCGAACATCCGACAAGTACTGATACATGGATGAACTTGAGCATCTCTCCCGTGGGAGATTTTAGTACCACCCTAGCCCCCGAGCCACTTATCGTAAGCGCCTCATCCGACAAGTACATCGTTCACTAGTCAGTCTGTGTCGTTGGCTACGACCAACATGGTCGTAAACGACCAGCTTTTGTATGAAGTTATAAACAACTAGGAGTCTGTGCGTGGTCGGTCACGACTAGTGTAGTCGTAAACGACCTGTAGGTGAGTGGTCGGGTGTGACCAGTCAATGTGTAGTTGGTAGCTCCTATAGCACATGTCAGTCACTGTAGCAGTCATCACCGCAAACTCAGTGTGAGAAGGTGGCTGGTTATACTGCTAATAGTGTAGATAATAGTATAACTAAATTATAACTAATCTGAAAATTGGATGACTCATATTCATTTTAAGATACAATTAAAGAGCTCTTTAGAACAATAAAAAATCATGGCATTGGAGAAACTATAGTATTAAAAACTGAAGTGTTAAGCTATATCCAAACACCTAATAGTATTAAATACATGGTATTTTTAAAAAAACCACTGATCCCCTAGGCGGGAGGGTGGCGCCTTGCCTGTGTAGCTGATTATTCTCGCCTAGGCGCCGCCTAGCCCGCCTAAATGGTAATTAGATGTTAGGCGCCGATCGGACGCCCCAATAGCGACTAAGTGAACACCGTAAAAAACCATGATATTCTCTTAAAACTTCAAAAATACCTTTTAGTATCAAACATGGCATGTGAGACAAAAACAACCTGAAACTTCTACACGAGTAGCTATCCATCTTGCACGAACTCTATATTAAGAATGGAGAAAATATCTTGTACGAAATGGGGTGATGCAAAATGAAGATATTGTGCGCATCTGCTCCCCTATTCCCTAGTGATCGATTTGTTACGGAGTACACATCAGTTCCAGAGATTGCAGACACGCTTAACATCTCTACCCCTCTATAATACATCAAAATTTTCTTTACTAAATCCACCCCCTCAACCACCCCCACAGTCATGCCTAATCTAAGTCCACCCAGATTTGTGTACCAAAGTAATCCAACTTCATACAAATGAATGGCATGAATCTCTCCTCAAGCCTTCTTCTCTTACTCATTGAAGATCCTAAGGCCAAAATCATCCGGATCATGCACATCATCTCTACCCCTCTATAATACACCAAAATTTTCTTTACTAAATCCACCCCCCTCAACCACCCCCACAGTCATGCCTAATCTAAGTCCACCGAGATTTGTGTACCAAAGTAATCCAACTTCATACAAATGAATGGCCTGGATCTCTCCTCAAGCCTTCTTCTCTTACTCATTGAAGATCCTAAGGCCAAAATCATCCGGATCATGCACATCATTTGAACCCAGAACCCCACCCCGCGCCCACAAAAAAAAGGAAGTAAAAACTTTCCCCAACCGTTTCTCTCTCTCCCATGAATATCTCACCCGTATCTCTCTCTATCTCTCTCTCCTTCATGTATTCTGCATGGAAACTTCTCAATCTCTTCTCTCTCTCTCTCTCTCCTCTCTACCTCTCTCTCTCTCATTTTGCCGTACGTGAGCAAGAAGTGCCGGCGGCGGCCGGTGGCACGGTGGACCGTGGGCGAGCGACGAGTCCAGGCATCTATATCCCGGGGGGAAGATCCAGTCGCCAGCAGCCGTGACAAGGCGGAACCAGTGGCCAAGAAGAAGCACGGCCGGCCGAGGAAGTACGGGCCTGACGGGTCCATGTCGCTGGCCTTGGTCACTGCGTCGACGGCTGCAGGATCAACGGCGGTGGCGCAGGGTGCTTCTGGGCCGTTCTCACCCACGCCGTCGAAGCGGGCGAGCCTCGGGCCGTCGGCGTCGCCGGACGGAGGGAAGAAGCGGGGCCGGCCTAAGGGGTCTACCAACAAGCCGCCCATGGATGCGGTTGGTAATATCTTGATTCCCTATCATTATACTCTGCGTATTAGACGCTATTTGCCTTAATACGTTGCTACGATTTTTTAGGCTCAAGATTACTAAGGATTGAAGAAAAAAATCTTCTTTTTACCCTTATGGATAACTCTTGCAGTTCAATATTAGAAAAAAAATGTCTTTGAGCTTAAAGTTTGCTAATTGGCTCCGGTTAGAGGTTAGATCTATACAGTTTTAAACCTAAAGGGAGAACTGCTAGGGAAATTATCCTTCTAGCCTTTTGTCCCTCTTTTCTTTTCATTAATTTATAGTGTAAAAATGTAAATATTTGCTAGACAGGTTTACCAACAATATGTTCAGTGATTCATGTGTTAATGTATTGTTGAGGATGTTTAATGTGCTGTTGTTTCTTTGTTGAATTATGGAACATCCATTTTATTTTATTCTAAAGTTTCTTGTGTGCTTAGCTTTTATACAACTAATATTATTATTGCATTCTCTTACACATTATGTTCTTGTGTGCTGACGAGGATGTGAAGTCGATAGTCTTGAACACACAGATGAAGGCATCATCCCGACATAATAAACCTAAGAAGTCAAACAATGCAAAAGTCCTGCCTCAAGGTGAGTGGTCTTCAATTGTATCTTCTTTACTTATTTGGGAATTAATTAATAATAAAAATAATTTCTCTGTAGATTATGAGTGTACAAAAGAAGATGTTGATATAATTGAATACATGAAAGCAACACGAGAAAAAGGGTACTCACAACATCGATAATAATTGGGTAAACAGAGATGACATGGATTGTCTTTTCCGTGACGGCGAGCAAGTGAATGGCGCTGTAAGTATGTTTAAGACTGTCTTTTGCATTGATTGATGTATACCAAATATCTGGGTTCAATTCTTTACTGTCAAATTAAAAATTTGCAGGTCCTAAGTGCTTATATTCATTGTATCCGGCATGAAGAACACCTACAACATAGAGAAGGTGGAGATGTTTATTTAGAAAATACATTTATTTCCAGCTTGCTAAAACGTGACGGAGACCCTAAGGTGGCATTGAACTATAAAGATGACGTAGATTATACAAGGGTCGAAAAGTATTTACACGCTGATATGGTAAACTTGTCGATGCCATAATTATTATATATATAATATCATGCAGATGTTAATTTTGTTAATTTAAAGATAGAAGAAAAATTTGAGATAAAACTCTGTTAGTGCAGGTGTTCCTTCCGATTAATATTGAGAAGTTTCACTGGTACCTAGCGGTTGTGAATGCTAAAAAATGTGAGATACATGTCTTGGATTCTTTCGGACGAGAACTATCGGACCGTCGAGATCTCAAAACTACGGTAGGGATTAATGATTAATATATAGTTTCATATTGTATTTTAATTCTAATATTCCTTTCTAAATCTTGGTGTTTTGGTCACAACAGTTAAGAGGACTGGAAAGAGTAATAAAACTTGCAGCAGAGCATACACAGCTGTACCGAGATAAATGGGCGGATATTAAAGTGGCATCTTGGCCAATTATAGATAAGATCACTGAGAGAATGCAAACAGATGGGTAAAAGATCATCTGACTTGTTGTGTATGCCATTGCCGGACTTGCAACGGTATCTGTATCACTCACGTTAGTTTTTTTCACTTTTGCACAGGGTAAGTTGTGGTTTATGGATGATCAACTATATGGAGTATTGGACTGGAATTACTCTATCTGACCATGTGACCCAGGTAATTCATAGGAAGATTTCTAAACATAGTCACTTTTTTTGGTCAAAAAATCGGTTAATAGATCAGCACTTGCTCATATTTTCAGGATGATATAAGTAAGTTTAGGTTCAAGCTCCCTGCAATCTTGTGGGACTCCACATTAAACACAGCGAGAGGGTACTGGGATGATGAACAAGATAAAGAGGTCAGCGATAATCCAGATGATGTCATAATGATCGATAATCCGGGTGAGGTCACTCAACTGTCAGAAATTGCTGCTGGTCCTCAACCATCTGCCAAAATATTCACTGACAGAAAGGAACTATTGTATTGGTTGAGCACATACAGAAATGAATCTGATTGTTCGTTTTATTTTTTACAAATTTTATCTTGTTTTGTATTTTACCGTAGCGTTAGCACGGGCACACTACTAGTTTGGATAGATGTCTACGTACTACAATCAAATCAAGTGCTTGAAAATTTTGATTTTACACGTTGATCTGGTCGGATGCCACCCAACATGACTCCTCAAAGGCACCCAAAGATGTCTACGGATTACGGGGTTAGATGGCCCTTGTATTTCTTGCTTCCATCAATCAAATTAAACGCACAAAAGAAATAACTTAAAACTATTAAGTTCCTCACGACGGATGCGCACCCCAAAAAATGCAAAAATAATGTGGTTTGTCTGCATGGACAAACGCTGCATCTTCAAGGGCTCAAGGCTATAACATATGATCAATGAAGCAATGGCTATTAGGCGAATGCTAGCAAGAAATAGCAAAGCCAAGCAACGTACACCATCCACAGCCTGAAAGATGCCGCAAAATTCAACATTTAGACAAGCAAAGCAAACCAACAGATAGCATCAGCAGACTGGAAGAAGAGGCACTGCAAAATTCAACATTTAGATTAGCAAAGCAAAGCAACAGATACAATCGGCAGTCAGAAAGACAAGGTACTCCAAATTCAACAATTAGATTAGCAAGGCAAACCAACAATTTTGATTTTACACGTTGATCTGGTCGGATGCCACCCAACATGACTCCTCAAAGGCACCCAAAGATGTCTACGGATTACGGGGTTAGATGGCCCTTGTATTTCTTGCTTCCATCAATCAAATTGAACGCACAAAAGAAATAACTTAAAACTCTCAAGTTCCTCACGACGGATGCGCACCCCAAAAAATGCAAAAATAATGTGGTTTGTCTGCATGGGCCAGTACGTGATCAAGTGAAAAAAACAAAAAGGATGGTGGTCTGCCGAAGAGGGCACCTGTGCCTAAGCGGGCCTACGGTGCAGCGGCCCGTAATCCTTCCACCGTTGGAAGCGGACGGTATACGCTGCTCTGTGAAACTAGCCTCACGCGGTCCCCGCCACTTCAGGTGGCTGAAGGCGTCCGGACCTACACCCAAGCGCCAGCAGCCCACTACGCAACTTGGAACGGGCGGGCCGCGGAATGCAACCGCATGCCCAGGCACAAAGCGCCACACCAGGCATCCGCACCACCTACGCGCCCCCGCTCGGGTGACAAGCCACCGCTACTTGGCTAGGCGAGTGAGCTGGTGTGAAGCGAGTATTTGAGCTGGTCTTTTGCTCCTTGAATAGGCGGTGTGGTACTAAACAAGAGCGGAATGAAGGTTTGCGGCTGGCTTTGTGCGGAAGAGGAGCATGAGGAGAGTTGGCTTTGGGCCCGTTTCACTAAAATCGTCACTATCAGCAGCTTCAGCAGTCACAACCAGTGCTTGCGAGTTGTTGTTCTTCCATTGTTCTTGCTAGGTTGCTACGAGCGCACTTATGGATTTCTTGCTGTTAATTGTTCTATTGTAGCATCCAGGCCAAGGTTCTTGCTCTCTCTCTCTCTCTGCTGATTCTGTATACAGTTCAAAGAAGCAAAGCATTGTTAACATCAACTTCAGCATCGGACACTCTATGGTTAATTAGTTCCCTTCCTCTTCTTTTCACAAATCTTCTTCCCCCATCAGAAAGTAGAGAAAGCTTGCGATGCTTGATGCCTCGAACAAGCCATCTTTGTGCTCGGCTGAACGCTTCACTTGCCACCTGCCATAGCATCTTTGCTCCCTGTCGCAGCACTAGTGTTGTCGTGTATGGTTTTTTTTCTTTTCCGATCTGTTTAGGTGCTTCTTCTCTTTTCTAGGGTTACCAAGAATCCAAAACAATATAATATCGCAAATTGCAAATGATATTTTTTAAAGGCAACCATGGTTCTTCTTGCTTAAGTTCTCACAGCAAGAGTATCTTGGCTAGAAAGATGGGTCCGAAACTGGGGTAAATGTATTCCTACCTCGTTTTCTTTTATTGGTATACAGTTCAGAATATTTAAATATATTAGAGGCACAAATAGACGCACAGCAGTAAGTTTCTATCGGCGTTTCTTCGGTTCTAGGAATGATGATTCATGGGTACCTGTACAAAGTCCGCCTCTTGCTTTGCTCACCACTGACATTGTTGTCACGCCATTTTGTATTGAATTAGCTAGACTCGACAGTGTTTTTTGGCAATCAAGTACTGAAGTTGCATTCTTGTGGACTTGAGGTGGCTGATTTTTGTTCAGGGGGTTTTGGCTGTGGCATTCCATCTCTGCCATGTACGATGCTCCTTGTTTTGCTGCAGGTAAGGTCGATTTATGCGGTGCCACTCTTCACTCCACTATATCATGTTAGTTTTCATGCGCTGGTACTTGCATTGCGTGATGACATGTCTATTTCTTTGCTCACTGCCTCTGAGTTGCCATGGCAATTGATGTGTTTTACACATTTGTGTCTTCTGAGCAAAGCTGAAGGAGAGAAAAAATTGTTGCATGGAGTCCTATCTGTATGCTATCAAAGCCACAGTGTTATCTGACAAAACCATGAGAACTCATGTAGTATGCTACATGTGGCCTTGTAGTAGAACTGTTGGATATATAATTAGATTAGTTTAATCGTGTCAGCGTTTCATGCAGGATAGGAGCTTCAACGCGTTGGGGAAATTTGATAGGAACTAGTGCTTCAGTGTATCCTATAATTGCCTTGATCCTGAAAAATCATATGGATTCTGGAGTTTTTCCAGCTAACGATGAAATAACCAAGTCAACACACACATTATTCTGATACAAAACGTGGATTTTTTTTTATTGTTTTGTGCTACTTATGTGCCTGATGTCGTAAATTCCAAGAATGGAGAAAATATCTTATACGGAACGGGATGATGACCTGGTCGCAACCCTCGTCAAGTCAGATCCGACTACACTAAAACTTTGCCTTGCAAAATGAAGATATTGTGCGCATCTGCTCCCCTATTCCCTAGTGATCGATTTGTTACGGAGTACACATCAGTTCCAGAGATTGCAGACACGCTTAACATTTGGATAGATGTCTACGTACTACAATCAAATCAAGTGCTTGAAAATTTTGATTTTACACGTTGATCTGGTCGGATGCCACCCAACACGACTCCACAAAGGCACCAAAAGATGTCTACGGAGATGGCCCTTGTATTTCTTGCTTCCGTCAATCAAATTGAACGCCCGCATGCGTGCAAACCCACAAGAGTAGCCACCTAGCACTAGCAGGCAGTACATATGGCAATGCATTAGATCTAAGTTAGACACGGCTTATGAATTTTGGTTAAAATAAATAGTAATAGCTAAAACCAGTATTTTTTAGAAAAAGACGAGCGGTAGAAAAAGTAAAGAAAGATGTGTGCCCATGACGATAATAAGAGAAGTGGAGTGTGTGATGCTTCTGTGACTCCTGCTTTATCTCTGTAGGAGATAGTTGCAAGAGTAGTAAATTCTGAATTTTATCACGAAAGACTTTTAATTTTAAGTAGCACTAATTAAATATGATTAATACTAATTAATTGTGAGTGCAATAAATATTGTGCATGTTTTAATTAGCACTAATGATCTAACAGTTGCTGCATATTGGTGCTGCAGTGCTGCCGCGTAATGATGGCTGCAGGACTGCAACCGCGCAGTGAAGCTTGGCAGGAGCCGGCCTGCTGCGGTGAAATCACAAGTAAACACTCGAACAGAACAGAACAGAACACCTGACGTTGATCAGCAATTAAGCTGGGAAATCAGATTTGGAGATGTGGATGCATAGTAGTAATAGTAGATTACTAAATGTTGCAGATATTATTTCAAATGAATTTTCGTTTGTTTGCAAGCAGCGAGGAGGGATCGACGTGGAAACAGTTGATCATCTTGTTTAACTGCTATGTCCCCAAGTTTATCTGGTGCTATTTCAGAGAAATTTGGGGCTGGAATTCCACACTAGATTCGATCGAGGATTTGGTAGACAGATGGTTAGCTCCAAGGGGTAGTTGTGAAAATCTTTTTTGCTTTGGGGCAATCACTTGGTTTCTCTGGCAAACTCTGTAATACTAATTTGCATTACAATGAGCGGCGAGCACGAACGGAGCAAGGAGCTCCGTGGACACGAGATAGTACCTGTGTTTCTTCCTCGACATCTTAAATACTAATGCACTACTACTCGCTGCATCGATCATGATCAGCAATTACGGTGTGGAGTGCTGGTAGCAAGGAATCAAATGGAAGGTGTTAGACCATGTGGCTGGGTCTAGAATATTGTTGTGATGAATAATTGACAATGGTTAATTTGTGATGATGAATATTTGGTAATTTTGTTTAGCGGTGTTATGCGAGTTGTGTTGTGTGTGCGGATTGACGTTAGTCAAGTTTGAACGAACTTGTGCCGGAAGAATGTTCTTTGGTCTTTGCATGTGCAGGTTGAGCATGGAGGCGATCATGGTCGGTGACGAGGTGGACCGGGACTAAGATGGGGAGATCCGAGGTTTAGACGGTCAAGGAGGTCACGAGATGGTCGGGCTCATTCTTGGGGCGCATGGAGATTAAAGGTGGATGATGCGTGGAGAAGCTACGGGAGGTGCGGTCCTGAAGGCTTCGACACGAGACGAGTTAGAAAAGTTGGAATTTTGAAAAAAACCCGTGTTAGAAAGGGTTTCGGGTCCCTTTGGTGTTTGAATTGGATTAGAACTCGTGGGCTTAGGATAAGCCCAGGTTTTAGGCCCTAGACTATAAATAGAGAGGTGGGGTTGGAGGCTAACCCATGGCTTTTGAGATGTAATTTTCGTTTTAGGGTTTTAGGGGTGCCAGGAGGGCACTTTGTAGCCATCATGATTAAGAAATAAAAGATTAGATCGGATTAGAATTTTTTTTCAGCGGCGATTCCAATTGCGTGTGTCTTCGATCACTCTGTTGTCTTCGTCACGCAATTTGCAGCCACGCCGTCGAAGGAAAAAAAGCAGCGCACAGTGCATTGATTTGTGGGTCACGTGCTCTTTTTATCTCTGCATGCTAGCACTTCATGTGATATATTGAGAAGGGCACGGATTTCGTCATGTGATATATTGAGAAGGGCACGGATTTCGAGATTGGATGGAAACGCTCCTGATGGATTGTTGTAGTGAACAGTTTCTGCATTTTTCCAATTAAGTTCGTGAGTTTTAAAATTCGTATATATTATCTTTTTTCCTAGTTTTTTATTCCTAGAGATTCTCTATACATTGATCTACATCTAGGTATTTTTCTTGCTTGCATACATGAAGTAGTTTTAATTAAAAATCGATTTCTAGTTTGAATAGAAAAACGAAGAAAGTAGCTTCATTGAGTTGGTGTACGCGAGCTTGCTGTGACGTTCATTAGAGGTGAGGTGATTAGATAGGTGATTAGTGAGGCTAATTAAGGTTTTTTTATTGCATGCATGCATGCTCTTTGAGATCATGAGCCGTGAGTTTGCATGCATGAAGGATTTTCGGATGGAATAATAGATCAAGTCATCTCGGTGACTTCCAGAGAATCGCCTTTTTCTCTGTTCTCCGCGATTTGTGTTGTCTTCGGCAAGTGCTCTTCGAGCGACAGAAGATATTCGCTTCAATTTTCCACGTGGTGCTCGCTGCTGTCGAGGCTTTCTCAGAGAGGACCACGTTGAAGCAGCAACTGTGGTCTTTATCTCTGTTCGAAAATACAGATTATTTCTATTTTTGTTTCTCTGTGCTGTGTTTTACCTTCAGGTAGCAAAAAGGAGACTGCAATCATTCACCTCTCTGATTGCCATCAACGATCCTACAGAAGGTTTACTTCCATATACAGTGCAAACATACTTGGGTAAACGACTCCTGTAAATTCATTCCAGACCAAATGATCAGAGACAGACAAAAGGCAGGCAAAGGTACGTACATAACCAAACGCCTCCTGTAAATTCACTCAAGACCAAACTAGACGCCTACATGGCATGTTGGATATGATGACAATAGTACTAGACTAGCCCGTTTCACAAGCTGCAGCAGCACAACGACGGCACCACACCGCATGCATGCTCGAGCCATGGTGGTTAAGCACCAACCAAATGGTCTCCTTATTATCCACTCACTCGTAAGTCACGCACACACGCAGATGTGCCTGCCTTCCCCTAGCTTCCTAGCAGTTGCAAGGGTTGCACTTGCAGTTGGAGCCGCAGCTGCAGCCATGGCCGGTCTCGCCGGACTCGGCGGCCTTCTCAAGCTGCGGCTTCTCCGTCGCGACGCCGAGGACCACGGTGGCCTGGCTGCTGCCGCCCTTCTCTTCCAAGTCAGGGTACATCTTTCTGAAACCAGCAAATCAAATTAATTAGCACAAGAAATTCCTCACTGCTACTGAAATACTAAATAAGCTGACATACCCGCACTTGCAGCTTGAGCCGCAGCTGCAGCCTGATCCACAGCTGCAAGACATCTTTGAGATGAAGGCAGAAGAAGAGCTTAGCTTTTTGAGATGATGGGCACAATGCCAAGGCTCGACTCCTTCGCCACTCTTTATAGGACTGAATCAAGGCAACCAAGTGTACAAGACAACGGTGTCGCATGTCACCATGCTATAGGCTGTCCAGAATTAGTCTTTAGCAATGTGCTAGCTTTCTGCTAAAGTAACAATGCGTGGATGACTTGTCTTCCCTTATTCTGATTACAACAAATTAATATAAGACCTAATAAGAGAACACTACCTCACGTCGTGTTATGACTTTCGCCGCAGCTTCCAATCGACAAGAAATGGGCCTTCTTTGTTCCTTCTTGCCATTTCTTTTGCCTCAAAGCAAGTGTAATCCATTTTATTCAGTATCCATTTATACATTGTAAAACAAGTGTAATCTGTACTGATGGCACATAGAAACATAGAAAATTTTGTATATTGTGGTAGCAACAAAGTGTTATGAAGACAAGTACTTTCTTCATTTTCGTAGCCTCCTCTGCGACCCTAGATGCTATACTTGTCATTTTTGTAAGTATGAGGTGTACTTTTGAAAGATATGAGCTGTAATTGATAAGGCCAATGACAGTACAATTATAGAAAAATTGAGTGCACTATGTTAGTTGATCATTATTCATGTCAACTTCTGGACTCTCGTTTCTATCCAATATAATTTGTACGGTTCTTAGGCACAATGTTTGTTTCAAGCATAGCAGATATGAATCACAACGTTAAATTACCGACAAATGGCAACTATCGAGACTGCATACAAGAAACCTTTCTCGTAACATTTATCAATATGCCTGATGCTAGATTACAAACTTGTCTGTTCAGTTATTCTGACCGAGACAACAATAAAATATCACATCCAGCACGTCAAGAATCTAGAGCGAGGTTCTTTATTTTTGATACTGGACATTAAAAATGTTATCACATTGCATTAACAAAAAGATCATCTCAATTCCTTAGCCATCTACCTGTGCTATGCGTGTAAAACTGATGGCGGTTGAGAAGTAGAAAAGCCCTGTGATAGAACGTGTCCCATCCACAACAAGAATTGGTGTAGTTGGAAGAGTTGTGGCGTCTTCCCCCACCTCAGGAGGACTTCTTCTTGGTTACAATGCACAAAGTCATTTTCTTGGGTCGCATTCGTCCAACAAATGTCAAGTTTCAAAGCTGGCCCCATTTGGTAGCTGAGCCTTTCAAGAGCAAAAATGAATTGGGAATGTGCATAGCTGCATCTCAATATCGTGGGTTACAGACTTCTAGTATTTGCTAATTTAAGTTCAATCCCGATGATTCATTTATTGTTCTTTTTCAAGGCTACCGGTACTATATATATCATTTGGAAATTTTCATACAATGCTTGATTCTCTGCCAGCTCAAGCATCTGAGGCAAATATACGTCCGTGGGCTACCAGAAGACAAAGGCAAGATGAAATTTGTCAGTCACTCCTACAAATCTGGAGGTAAAATCAACACAACCGCTTCATCTTAATTTGTTCGGCTACATAACTACGAGACGGCCAGCTACAGTTTGGCCGGAGTTGGAAGCGTGCCCGAGGTCGAGAGAGCCTTCAACACCAACTCCCCGATGGCTTCAAGACTTTAACTCCCGGATGGACGGAGCTAGAGGCCGACATAGCTAGCTAGCAAAAGGGTCGTAGGACGAACTCCCGGATGGGTGTCCATGCAGCCTAGCCTATATATTGGGTCTATTAGCAGTTTTCGTGCCATACCCAATCTACGTTCTATTACCAGGAAAACTTCATGCATGCATGTATTCCATGATGTGCTAGTAACAACTCCAATAAAAAGTATTTGCATGCATGCGCGTATGTATGTGCTTGCTACATCATACATGTATATACTTGCTTTTGTCGGTCTTCGTATCTTTCAACAACATGTGTCCGTGCATGGCTGCATGTGTCTCTTCGGCCCATAAAGCCCCCTCACATCTCTCTAGGAAACCACTGGATTGGCCCAGCTCTCTGCTCGTCTGAGGTACAACCTGCAGTGATTTCTTCTTGCAAAGGTAAAAATGTTTGACCATGAGGCTGCCAGGTATCTTCTCGTGATGCAAGCGGCAAACTGAAACCACTCCTTTTATTTTTTTCCCTCATTTCACCATTGCGATTCAGAATAGTAAAAAGGGAATGCTGCATGTATCGCTTCCCAAGGTAGTCCCGTACATGTCTTAGTCTGCTTTTCAATTTTCTTTTTGTTGGCACACCAAAGATCTACCTCCAAGTCATCACTAGCTGCTTATTTTCCATTTGTTTGTATATGAAAGACTTCCAAGTCGTCATCGTCGTCTTTGTATCCGTCAGTTTCAGACTTTCAGTCTATCAAGAGAGTCAATTTTCTTTTTGTTGGCACGCCAAAGATCTACCTCCAAGTCATCACTAGCTGCTTATTTTCCGTTTGTTTGTATATGAAAGACTTCCAAGTTGTCATTGTCATCTTTGTATCCATCAGTTTCAGACTTTCAATCTGTCAAGAGAGTCATAATAAATATGAAAAGGGACACTACTTGAATAAGTCCAGTGCAAGGTCACTTTCTTGGAAACATTTCAAAGTTCTCGGATAATAATAACTAGTTTGATCATAAATATTTCAAAGCGTATGTGGTATTTGATAGAGGGGATTATTAGCCATGCAAGCAACACTCCCACTGTCGTGCGCTTCCACTACTGAAAAGACTCCCTGGGAAAATTGCCAGAACCGTCGTTGTATGCTTTGATGTGGAATCTGAATTATGTGTGGGAAATATTGTCAAAATCTGTATATATTACAAAGTCTTCTTCGACAGCTTAGCCTGGCAAATCGAGCTAGACATTTCTTTCTTTTCTTGCTATACATATAAGGTAGCACTTATTTACATTGTTAGCCCTCTTGCAATCGTGCGTCCTTGTGCCTAAGCTCCCTGTAACACAGAGCTTTGCAATTAATTATGTGCTTGTGCTTGTGTATCCGAAAGAAGAAACCTAAAATCTGAAAAATTCCAATCCCACCGTTCATACCTTTCCTTAATCCCGATCAGAGCGGTGAGTAGTAGGAGTCAGACCATTGAACGGTAAAATTAGCACGATCTTAAAAGTAAGAATTTATGTAACTTTTAATTTGTGAATCTAAATGACTTGAAGCTTGGTATGAACCTTTTCTAGAATGTCACGGACCTATTCCAATCAATAATCGAGAAAATCATTGTCAAAATTATGACCTTTTTTAATTTGAAGGAATGATGTGCTAAAACCGAGCAAGAGAGGAAAACAAGGAATAAAACTTTTTTAAATTTAGTTATGTCAAATAAGCCACTATCAGTTACACTGTAATTTCAACTATAACCCAGCTTATTTCAGCCCAACTGAGCATCACCTAAGGGGCTATTTTTAATTGGTTTTTATATGGATTTTGGTATGACTTATGATTTTTATCTAAAAATAAATAGTAATGTTTGAAAGAAGTTGTCTTCAGAAGAAAAGGATGAGCTGTGAAAAAAGTAAAGGAAGGATGCATACGCGTGATGAGAGCGAGAAAAGTGGGATGCATAATACATCCGTGACCTCTATCTTATCCTCAGAGCGAGATGGTAGCAAGAGGAGTGAAGAATCTAGATATTCATATTGACTTGTTAAGTAGAAATTAATATGAACGGAGTCTAATGCCTTGTTTAGATAGGTGAATGGATCGAGATTTTGAACCATCCAACAAGATCTAAACGATTCTATACTAATCCTGCTTCTTTCTCTTTGAAGAAGTGAAAAACTATATAAAAGCCTGAGATATGCCGGTCGGACCTTCGGCTTGGAGGCAGCAGTAGTACCATGTAGGAGCTCCAGTACATCACCAAATTGACGCGCTTATTATTTAGCAACAGTACTAGTACTAGCTAGCAGTTGAAACCTTTAATAATAGGCATATGCACATACTAAATGACTCAAAAGTCCTTCGCGTTCACACTAGCCTCCCCTCCGGTCCTCTCTAGCTGAACAACGCATGCACAAATATTGAGTTGGTGTTGGAGCAAGTCCTGAAGACCCATCCGTCTCTCCAACCCAACCAAAGGCAAGGTACTAGTACTAGCTAGCAGTTGAGTTGCTCCCTCCCTCTATCTTGCAAGCTCTAGCTCCCCTATTTTCTGTTCTCCGAGCTTTGCTCTCATGGTTAAAATTTTGTCCAGCCGGATTTGCAATTTTTCATAGCTCTGCCTTGTTGTTAGCAATTAATGCCCGTCTTTTCTTCTAAGAAATGTAATAAAGAGGATAGCTTCTGGTAGAATGATTGCTAGTGTTGTTCTTTCCTTGGTGACATGTATTTCGATTTTCAGCATTGGTACGTAAAATCTTTAGCCAAAAGTAATGACAGATGATGTTTGGATTAACTTCGTCGCAGCAAAAGGCAGGGAGTAAATCTGAAGTAATGGCGGTGGTGCTGGATGCTTTTGCATCCTACCTCCAAAACATGCTCACCGAGATGGCGAGAGAAGAGGTGCCGAGGTGGCCATGCTTCTCGGTGTCTCCGGCGCAATCGACAGGATGGGTGTCAAGCTTGGGGACCTCAAGAACTTCCTCGCCGACGCCGATAGGAGGAACATCACCGACCAGAGCATACAGGGGTGGGTGAGGGAGCTCAAGGGCGCCATGTACGACGTCACCGACATCCTCGATCTCTGCAAGCTCAGGGCCATGGATCAACGAGCAGGCTCATCCATAGACTTGGGGTGTTGCAACCTCTTGCTCTTCTGCCTGCAGAATCCCCTCTTCGCCCACGACATCGGCAACCGCATCAAGGCGCTCAACCAGAGGTTTGGCGGCATCAAGGAGCGGAGTGTCGCCTTCAGCTTCATCAACCTCGGTTCCTACGAGGAGCGTAGCAGCAGGGTGCATGCAGCCTCTCGCCCAGCTGCCAGCCGAGAGACGACGGGGGAGCCTATCCGGTCGGGTCTTGTCGGGGAGAAGATCAGAGAGGACACGAGGGAGCTGGTGGAGATACTGGCAGAAAAGGAGTGCAACAGCAACATCAAGGTGGTCGCCATCGTGGGCGTCGGTGGGATCGGCAAGACCACCCTCGCCCGGGAGATCTTCAACGACGACACCATAAAGGATAAGTTCGACAAGAGAATATGGCTGAGCGTCAACCAGGATTTCGACCAGGCTGAGCTACTCAGGACAGCCATAACCCTTGCCGGTGGAGGCCACCGTGACGAGAAAGCAATGGCCGTGCTTCGGCCAGCCCTTACTGCTGCCTTGACAGGGAAGAAGCTCCTGCTGGTGATGGATGATGTGTGGAGCCACGGAGCATGGGAGGATGTGATTGAAACGCCCTTGGTCAACGCTGCTGCTCTAGGCAGCCGAGTCCTCGTCACCACGAGAGATGAGAGAGTCGCCCGAGGGATGAAAGCTGTGCGCCCCTACCACCATGTCGACAAGCTAGGGCCTGAAGATGCCTGGTCCTTGCTCAAGAAGCAGGTCCATTCCAATTAACTAGTAGTAACATCTTAAATCAAACTAGTGATCTATTTTATTTATTTCTTAACAGCACTAGCTAGTTACCTCTGGACGCTTCACCCATAACTCCTCCAGCTGTGCAATATACTCACTTCTTTAATTACTCGTAGTACTTGTTAATTTTGGCTAATGATCTAACATCTGAATCAAGCTAATGATCTATTTTATTTATTTCTTAACAGCACTAGCTAGTTACCTCTATACGCAGCGCCCATAACTCCTCCAGATGTGCAATACACTCACTTCTTTAATTACTTGTAATACTTCCTCCGTTGTTTTGATTACGTGCTATCAAACATTATTAAGTTTTGGCTATAAATGTATTTTTGAATATTTAGATTGGATACACAAAAATGATACTTACAGATTAGTCCTGAAAAATACTTTCATAATATCATAATTTTATTAAAATTTATAAATATATGACAATAGAAATGAGTGCACAAAGTTACATTTAGGGACCTTATCGATGTTCAAAACAACTTTCTTTTGTGACTGAGGAGAGTATTTTTTTCAGATACATGCAGTATTACACATTCCGTAAAAAAAAGTAGGGCGTATTTTTAATGTCTTGTCCACAAATGTATCACGTACTTTATATTTCAATGCAAAATAAGTGTGTTGTTCTCTCTATACCCCTAATAAATTGTATTCCCTACATTCATGCATTCTAAATTTCACGGTGCAAGTTAAAGAGAAAAACGAGATCGATCGATCGATCAAGATGTCTGCATGTTCATAGCTTTAAACAATTAACGCACAATTCTACAATTCACTTTGACATTCAATTTAGGTAATATGTACGTAACCCGACTGGCCTTTTTATTAGTTTCTTAATTTCCTGGAACCTTTTATTATAAAGTTGCATTTAAACTGCTTGCAGGTAGTCTCAAGTGAGCTGGATGAACCTGAGGTTGATATGCTAAAGGATATTGGATCGGAAATTATAGCAAGATGTGGTGGTTTGCCACTCGCTATCAAAGTAATGGGAGGACTCTTGTGCAAGAGGGAGAAGCAGCGACGTGATTGGGAGAAGATTCTAAATGATTCCAGATGGCCAGTATCCGAAATGCCCCAAGAGCTAAACTACGCAATATACTTGAGCTATGAAGATTTGCCTTCTTATATGAAGCAGTGCTTTCTGCACTATTCCCTTCTCCCTAAAAATACAAAAAATAAAGACTTCTTAGAAGATACAATTGTTATTATGTGGATTAGTGAAGGATTTCTTCAAGGAAACCCCGATCAATCAGAAGAATTAGGAAGCGAGTGCTATAAGGAGTTAATATTGAGGAACCTTATGGAGTCGGATACAACGTATGCTGATCAATGGGTTTGCAACATGCATGATGTTGTTCGCTCATTTGCTCAGTATATGGCCAGAGACGAAGCACTAGTAGCTCACAACAGAGAAAATCTTGATATTATCAGTAAACCTGATTCACATAAGTTTCATCGATTGTCTATAGAAACCAAAGGATCAGAATCAGATGAATTTGAGTGGAGCTTTTTGCATGCATAGGAATCACTGAGAACACTAATATCAATAGGCCAGTTGAAGATTAAGCCTGGTGATTCGCTGATTACTTTTTCAAGACTACGGACTCTACATATAGAATCTGCAAATGTTGCTGCATTGGTTGAATCTGTGTACCAACTTAAGCACCTGAGGTATATGTCCCTAAGATACACCGATGTATCTAGACTATCGGAGAACATCAGCAAGATGAAATTCTTGCAGTACATTAGCCTTTATTGTTGTAAAAGTTTGATGAAACTTCCTGATGGCATTGTAAAGCTAGGGCAACTGAGGTATCTAAGCTTTACTGGCACTAGTATAAAAGATGTACCTAGGGGGTTCCGTGGTCTAACAAATTTGAGGAAACTATATGGGTTTCAAGCTCACGTGGATGGTGATTGGTGTAGTTTGGAAGAGTTGGGGCCACTTTCCAAGCTCATGCAACTTAGATTAGATAGTCTGGAGAATGTATCTACTTCTGGGGCTGCAAAGGCCAAGCTTGGTGAAAAGGTGCATCTTACCAAACTGTACTTACATTGCACCAGTAGATTGGGAGATAATGGGCTAGTCAAAGATGGAGAAGGCATCTCTGAGGAAGAGCAGCATCGAATTGAGGAGGTGTTTGATGAGCTCTGCCCACCACTGTGCTTAGACCTTCTTGACATCAACGGATATTTTGGTCAGCGGCTCCCAATGTGGATGATGTCGACAGCAGCAGAAGTGGCCCTCCTCAAGAGCTTGAGGATGCTATACATGGCAGACCTGGCCTGCTGCACCCAACTGCCTGATGGCTTGAGTCAGCTCCCCTATTTGAAGTTCATTCATATCGACCGCGCTCCAGCCATCAAGCGTGTTGGGTCTGAATTCCTACAGCAGCTCTACCATCACCATAGTCATCATCCTTCAACCCAGGCAGCGGTTGCGTTTCCGAGATTGCATATGATGCAATTAATAGGAATGGTGGAATGGGAGGAGTGGGAGTGGGAGGAGCAAGTGCAAGCCATGCCTATCTTGGAGGAGCTTGTTATCAATGGTTGCAAGTTGAGGCGTGTTCCTCCTGGCCTTGCCTCCCATGCAAGGGCTCTGATAAGGTTAAGCATATACAATGTGCAGCACCTCAACTCTCTGGAGAACTTTGTTTCTCTCGTTGAGCTTGAGGTGTATGAGAACCCCAACCTGGAGAGGATCGCTAATCTCCCCAAATTGCAAAAGCTTGACATCAGTTGCTGCCCCAAAGCTGAAGGTATTGGAGGAGATGCTTGCACTCCAGAGGCTCGAGCTGTGGGATTTCGACATGGAAACACTCCCGGGATACCTGCGAGATGTAAAGCCAAGTCATTTGCTGTTGGACTGTAGCCTAGCAATGCTCACTTCCATAGCCGAGGGAAAATCTAGCCCAGAGTGGGAAAGGTTGAGTCATATCCAGCATGTCAGGGGCTATGCACATGATGGAGGCAATAAGAGGAAATGGTATGTGCTGTACACAAGAGATCCATACAACTTGGAGACAAATATCAGCCGCTTTACAATATCTGGAGGTAAATTAGCACAGCTACTTCATCTTAATTTGTTGTTTTACTCTGTTCATTCAATTTGTTTCCTTAATTTCCGCTTGTTGATTCCATCTTTCATCCGTATGCTAGAGGCTGAATTTGTTTCCCACCATTTCATTTCTCCTGACAGCATCAGAGGATGAAGAGGAATAGAACACATACTCCGATCGGCAAGAATATCATGCGTATACCTTCAATACTGCTCCCTTCATCATGATTTGTAATTTTTTAATCTACGGTAGAGGTTTCAAGAAGGAAATTACTGTGAAACTACTGTGATGAATCAAAAAGAATTGAAAACGGTCATCATAACCTTGCTGCCAATGAAGGGATGCCCATGGTCGGGATGCATCCAAAAATCAACAATATGGTAGTATGAAGCTGAATGAAAAGGTTCGATCAATGTTCGGCTTGTAAGGTGCTCCCTGTGTGTGTTAGAGATTGCTGGTTCATATATGCAAAATGGTACACATGCATGCAGATGCAGGTGGAACCAGCATAATGGTGATGGAAGCCATTGGCAGGAGAGACGAGTCAATCGAAGCTATCGCTGCATAACGGTTTCAACATTTTGACTGGGCTTAAAAATTTGCAGGTCTATGAGATTATGTAACATTCCGAATTTTTATAACAACTCATGAAATGAAATGAAATTTGAGGAATTTTTAAAACTTTTTCACTTCTCTTTGCCGCACCAAGAACCAGCGGTGGCCACGTCGCTCGCCGCCTGGGTCCGAGCCGAGCAGCAAGCTCTTGCGCGTGTTCCCGCTCGCGTGCCTCCCAAGCCTCGCCACCACCTTGCCTAACTTCCCCTACACCTTCCTTCTCCTCCTCCTCCCTGAGCTTGAAGCGAGCTCGGGCAGACACCGTGTTCGCGCCGGCCAAGCTCCCGCCTCGCCGTTCCGGCCAAAATGGTGAGCCCCTACAAAAATGGTCCGCGTCACATCGTGTTCCACTACGTCCTCCTGCACACCCCAAAATTAATTTGAGTTTCATGCACGCAGACGCAGGTGCTCGTAATCTAAGTTCTTCGTTTCCGGATCAGACAAGCTTCTCCGCCGTGATTCGTCACGAGCGGTAAGACTCGGTCCGATTCCTTCGTACCTAAGAGTACGCTATCCAGACTATACCTTTTGAAGCGCTCGCATTTTCCTCTAACCCACTGTAGCACCGTCGCCATCATGACCCGACCGCCGTCGCCGCTTAACGCCGTCGTCGGCCTGTCTCAGAACCACCACCACCCTTAGCTTTCTCGCGTTGCAAACATTCCATTTTCCCTCCTTACCAGTGCCTCGCTACCACCCCTTCGCCAGCGCCATGCCCAGGCCGCCTTCTCCTGTAGCCCTCCTCTCTCTGTGGTTCTCTGTAGCAACGGAGGAAGACAGCTACCGCCTCCCCGCTCTCACCCAATGACATATGGGTCCCACACCCAATACTTTCCTTTTAAACCAAGCTATGAGTCTATGACAGCATGGTCCCACCATTAATTTGGTTTAAACATAATTCAAAAACCCTAAAACCCAATTTTATTTTGGCATTTAAAGATTTCACAAATTTTTGGATTTGTACTTCATAATTTATATGTATAGAAATAAAACTTCTAATTTTCATTAAATTCGATTTATGGTTTTTATAAAAACTGAATTTTTCATTTAGTTCTTACTGCCAAATTACCTTGACATGGAGTCTTCTTTTTAAAATTTAATTTTGCATTTATTTTACAAATCCAATTGTAAATTTCGTTTTATTTTTATTACTAATATTAGGTGTTTTGGGAATTTAATGTAGAGTTAGTATAAAATAAAAATTGGTTTTATGACACTGAAATAATCCAACCGTTCCCGTTTATACCGTTCCGTTCGATTTGAGCGTTCCTACCGTCAAACTGACCAGATTGCCCTCATTCATTCTGCTTCGTTCATCCATGCCACTGTGTCGCCGGAGTTGAGAGAGAGATGGGCTTCTTCGTCCCCATGGCAGAGGGGCGACGGCCAGCGAGTGGACTCGTCTCCCGCGCCCGTGGAGCGTCGAAGCAGTCACGCCCAGCGCCGTGCGAACCACGATTGGTCGTCGAGCTCAAGGTAGATGACCAGATTATATTGCTCTCGTCCAGCAGCTACTCTGATGCAGCGTGGGGCGGGTGGTAGCTCTGATGTGGGCTCGACCTTCGGACAACTGACAACATAGCTGCCACTTGTGAGTCCCCACCACCCAGATTTGGAGCTGCGCCCTTCGTCGGCCACCGACCACCTACCTGCTCACCACTGCAAAATTCATCTCCTAACACTATCTGTTCTGTCAGCATCCAGATATCACGAATTGAGAGGAGAAAGAAGACGAGAGCTGGCAGCATCAAGAAAATATCACTAATTAAGAGGAGGAGGAAGCCAAAAATTGATCTCTGCACAAAACCCTTCCAAGTATTCAAGAAATAAACCATGGAATTGAGAACCGGGAAAGAAGCTAGGGGACGAGAGAGGAGATGAAAGCGCCACAGCCCACAGGCTTCTTCGTTAGAGCTTGTCTCTACGTGGGCCTTGAGATGAAAGCGGAGGAGGCGGCCCGGCCCACCCAGCGAGGCCAACTCTTTTTCCACTCTGACCCCATTCCCTCGCCGCCGCCGAGCGCTCCGGCGGCCACGCCCCCTTTCCATGCTCCGCTCCGTCTTCGGCCCTCTCCAACACTTTCATCTCCAAGCACAGGAAACCGTCGTCCATTCCACCACACTGTTCGATGAAATGCAGTCCATTATTAGAGATTCTAAGACGCGCGCGCACGACCGGCGAGCCCGGCGGGCGGCCACGCGAGGAAACAAAGTCACGGTGAGTGATTAATTCCTTGTTAATTTGATGAAAATCTGCTTAATTTACATGTTCTGAATTAATACTTGAAAGGAAAGAACTGATGGATCCCTTTCTTGCCCAGGCACGAGGAAAAAGGAGCTAAAGAAATTTTGTATCCACGGCAATGGCGACGTGGCGGCAAGGGAAGAAAGGCATCCTAGCTATCTATTGCTTTGCCTGTGTTTCAAGAAAGAGATCACTTTTCTGGTGCGGCTCTCTGGCTTGCTTTTGCTCCAAATCTTAGGGGTATTCAAATTGACTTCCTTCTGGCTTATGTTTGGAAAAATAAAAAACAAAAGCTTAATTGAACACCCTAACTTTTGAAAATGGCTTCTCTAACCCACTTCCAAAAACCATCGGCCGACCTCCATTGCCTCCTCTATATCTATCAAAAATCGTTTTCCAAATGTTATTTCAAAAGCTACTTCTTTTAGTCATTACTTTTCAATTTTAAGCAAAAGCCATCAACTCCATCTGATTTGAACACCCCCTAAATAGTGCCAAATGACGGCTTCGGCTTAAACCTTCTACTTGAAGAAGCCGATTTGAAAAAGTAGCCAGCCGGCCTCCGTTGACTCCTCCGCATTTGCATTTTTCAAAAACCATTTTTCAAATATTATTCCAAAAGCTACTTCTTCCAACTATTTCTATTCCATTTGAGCCAAAGTCTTATTTGGGTTAAAAAAAAAAGCACCGTAGCGGCTGAAAAAAAAGCAATGTAGCGACTGAAATTACACTATAGCTGATAGTGGTTTATTTAGCATAATTAATTTTTAAAAAATTTAAAAATAGGAAAAACAAGTTAGGGCATCACGGATAATGCAAAGGAATACAGGAAAAAAGAACTGGTAAAAAAACTAAAAAAAAACAAAAAAATCAGGAAAAAACAAAATTTATGAATAGTAAAAAATAAGCCAGCAGCCATATGCAAGCCAAAACGAGCGGGATAATATCAAATATCACTTGCCAACATTAAGTTCAATCCCGATGATTCATTTAGTATTCTTTTTTAAGACTATGGGTACTGTATATAGCCTTTGCAATTTTTCACACAATGCTTGACTCTGTGCCAACTCAAGCACCTGAGGCACTTGTTAGCTGAGGCAAATATACGTACGTGGGCTACCAGAAGACATAGGCAAGATGAAATTTTTGCAGCTCGTTAGCATCCTGAGATGTGAACATCTGGTACAACCCCCTAAATAGAATTGTAAAACTAGGGCAGCTAATATGATCTTGACCTTTGTGGAACAAATGGAAAATGAACCTCTTCCCCAGATTAGGGAGCTTTGACTTAAGGGTCTGGAGAATGTATCTGCTATCTCTTCTGCTAGCATCTTAATCTGACCCTGCAGTGCACCGGTACACTGGGGGTGTCACCTAGGCGGGTTGAAGAACTGTTTGTTGAGCCAGATGAAAAATGGATGGTGATATCAGCAAATGAATGTCTTTCGTGTTGGTCGTTTAGTTTTGTCAGTTTAAGTTTTATTGCTCTGTAATGGTGACTGATGTTAGCTCTGATGTTACACACCGATTATACGTATTCTGCTGATGATAGGGCTAGAGTTTAGGTCCTCCAATCATCGAAGTCCTATGTTTCCTCTATATCAAACAGAAAAAAAAGAAGGCCTATGTTTGCTCTCTGCCTCTCACACACACTCTAAGCTTGTCAAATCCAAAATGAAACGAGGATAACTTGGATCCGATGCAAAAAAAAATTCCTGAGCTTGTCTCCGGCGGATGCCGCCGATTTCTCCGATGTGAAATTTACCTTTCTCCTCTCACCCTCCCTCTCTCTTCCTTGACTCAGACAACACACAGTGAAGTGGAAGTAGAACATCGAGCTCACTCGTGTGGCCCGTTTCATCTAATCCCGTCCTCATCGATCTCCGTTCTGATCCAAGGCTCCAGAATTTGGATGATTTTTCCAAAGAAATCATCCGGGAGATGATTATCAAAACCATTAATAAAATATAATAAAACTACAATATTATGAAAATGTATACATATTATTTCTGTGTGTTCAATCCAAATATTGAAAAGATATCAATAGCCATAAATTTTGATAGTTTGACTGACGTTGCACTGTTGTCGAATTTAAATTGTTTGCCGTTCAATGTAAACAAAAACAGAGAGGATCGTTTGCCGTTCTTTCCATCCCTGTGAATGAAGTATGGAATACGCACACAGACGTACGTGTATGTACATTCGAACTGCGTGTACGTATAGAAAGAAAAGAATGGAAAAGGAAAAGAATTGATCCCTTCGTTGCCCAGTTGCCTTGCCAAAAGATTAAAGCTAGAAACATAAGAATAACGTTAGCATCAGTACGTTGCTTTGCCGGCGTTTCAAGAAAGGTACGTAGATTAACCCGCCTCGCCAGTTAGCATCGACTGACTACAGATATATGGGGCATCGCTAATCACAAACCAAAGGTACACACTCTGTTGCCTAAGAGCATCTCCAACAATCCCCCTAAATCTCCCCCTAAATCAAATTATTGGGAAATTGTGTAAAAAGTCTTCTCCAACAACTCCCCTAAACACCCCCCTATTTCTATTCCCCCCCAAAACTCTCCCAAAACTTAGGTAGAAACAGGGAACTTTCAGGGGTCTCCTTTCCTATTAGGATATATTTAGGGGAGCTGTTGGAGGAGGGGACTAAAATAGGTCAACAAATTTTTTGGGCTGCCCCTAAAAGGTGTTTTTTGGGGTGGGTTTTTAGGGGAATTGTTGGAGATGCTCTAACAACCAATCCTTTCCTTTCAACCCAGCTAGCTTGCCTGAAAACAAGAAACTAAGAGAAACAGCTAGCAAGTAGAGAAGGTATGGCCATAGTCCTCGATGCTTTTGCATCCTACGTCGCCGATCTGGTCAAGCAGATGGCACAAGATGAGGTCGGGATGCTGTTCGGAGTCTCCGATGAGATCGACAAGTTGGGCGTCAAGCTTGGGGACCTCAAGAACTTCCTCGCCGACGCTGATAGGAGGCGCATTACCGACCAGAGCGTGCAGGGGTGGGTGAGGGAGCTCAAGGGCGCCATGTACGACGCCACCGACATCCTCGATCTCTGCCAGCTCAAGGCCATGGATCAGCGAGGCACTTGCATAGACTTGGGGTGCTGCAACCCCTTGCTCTTCTGTCTGCGGAATCCCCTCTTCGCCCACGACATCGGCAGCCGCATTAAGGCGCTCAACCAGACGCTGGACGGCATCAAGGAGCGGAGTGCCGCCTTCACCTTCCTCAACCTCGGGTCCTATGAGGACCGTAGTAGGGCGCATGCCTCTCGACTATCTGCCAGCCGCGAGTCGTCGGGTGAGCTCGACCGATTAGGTGTGGTCGGGGAGAAGATCGAAGAGGACACAAGAAAGCTGGTGGAGATGCTGACAAGAATTAACGGGGAAACCAGTCATGAAGACAACAAAATGATGGTCTTGGCTGTTGTGGGCATCGGCGGGATTGGCAAGACCACCCTCGCCCAGAACATCTTCAACGACGACACCATCCAACATGAGTTCCACAAGAAGATATGGCTGAGCGTCAACCAAGACTACAACGAAGCTGAGTTGTTGAGGAGAGCCATCACCGAAGCCGGGGGAGACCACCGTCGTTCTGGAGATGCAAAGGCTACGCTTCAGCGAACCCTCAAGGATGCCTTGAACCAGCAAAAGACCTTACTAGTGATGGATGATGTTTGGAGCGAGCAAGCATGGGATACTGTGCTCAAAACACCATTGATCAATGCCGTTGCAGAAGGCAGCCGAGTCCTCGTCACCACGAGACATGACACGGTAGCCCGAGGGATGAAAGCCAGGGAGCCCTACCACCGCATCGACACATTAGGGCCTGACGATGCCTGGTTATTGCTCAAGAAGCAGGTCCGTACTTTTATTTATAGTTTGAGTGGCTAGTCCAGTGATTTGTGCTGCATGTAACTAGCAAGATCTACTCAATTTTTCGACCTTTGGATCTTCATCAAGATTCATGCTCACAATGGTTCAAAAAACATTCGAATCAAAAAACTTTCAACTTGTTCAAAATTTTTCAAATGATTCAGAAAAACTTTTGATTCGAAAGCTTTCAAATGATTTGAAGAACTTTCAACTAGTTCAAACAACTTTTGGTTCAAAAACTTTCAAATGATTTCAATTTGAAAACTTTCAATTTACTTGAAAAACCCTTCAATTAAAAAACTTTCAAATGATTCCAAAATTTCAACACAAATCATTGCTATTTTCATTTAGAATTTTTAAGAAATTATTTGGGGAGACGAATGAGATTCATTGGATGTTGATTCGATGGTTCAAAATTTGAGTAGTTATCATCAAAATAGTACTCAAGTGCTCCCTAGATAGCTCCTTAAATCTATCAATTTCAACTGTTTACAGGTAGTCTCAAGTGAGCTGGATGAACCTGAGGTTGATATGCTAAAGGATATTGGATTAAAAATTATAGCAAGATGTGGTGGTTTGCCACTTGCTGTCAAAGTAATGGGAGGACTCTTGTGCAAGAGGGAGAAGCAACGACGTGATTGGGAAAAGGTTCTGAATGATTCCATATGGTCAGTATCTGGAATGCCCCCAGAGCTAAACTACGCAATATACTTGAGCTATGAAGATTTGCCTCCATATATGAAGCAGTGCTTTCTACACTACTCCCTTCTCCCCAAAAATACAGTGTTCTTTGATGATACAATAGTTAGCATGTGGATTAGCGAAGGATTTCTTCATGCAAACTCACATGAACCAGAAGAATTAGGAAGCAAGTGCTATAAGGAGTTAATATTAAGGAATCTTATAGAGCCAGATATAACGTACGCTGATCAATGGGTTTGCAACATGCATGATGTTGTTCGCTCTTTTGCTCAGTATGTGGCCAGAGATGAAGCACTAGTAGCTCACAACAGAGAAACTCTTGATATTATCAGTAAACGTAATTCGCATAAGTTTCACCGATTGTCTATAGAAACCAAAGGATTAGAATCAGATGAATTTGAGTGGAGCATTTTGGATGCACAAGAATCATTGAGAACACTAATATCAATTGGCCAGTTGAAGGTTAAGCCTGGTGATTCACTGATTACTTTTTCGAGACTACGGACTCTACATATAGAATCTGCAAATGTTGCTGAATTGGTTGAATCTGTGTACCAACTCAAGCACCTGAGGTATATGTCCCTAACAAACACCAATATATCTAGACTACCAGAGAAGATAAGCAAGATGAAATTCTTGCAGTACATTAGCCTTTGTGGGTGTGAAAGTTTGGTGAAACTTCCTAATGGCATTGTAAAGCTAGGGCAGCTGAGCTTTCTTAACCTTATATACACAAATATAAACAGTATACCTAGGGGATTTCGTGGTCTAACGGATTTGAGGAAACTACGTGGGTTTCAAGCCCACATGGATGGTGGTTGGTGTAGTTTGGAAGAGTTGGGGCCACTTTCCAAGCTCAGGCTTCTTGGATTAGAGGGTCTGGAGAATGTATCTGCTGCCACGCCCGCCAGAAAGGCCAGGCTTGGTGAAAAAACGCATCTTACCGATCTGTTCTTATGTTGCACCAACAGATTGGGAGATGATGGGCTGGTCAAAGAGGGAGAAGGTGTCTCTGAGGAAGAGCAGCGACGAATTGAGGAAGTGTTTGATGAGCTCTACCCACCGCCGTGCTTAGATCAACTTGGCATCCATGGATATTTTGGTCGGCGCCTCCCAAGGTGGATGATGTCGACACCAGTGGTGCCCCTCAAGAGCTTAAGGATTCTAACGATGGAATACCTGGCCTGCTGCACCCAACTCCCAGATGGCTTGGGTCAGCTCCCCTATTTGCAACTCCTTCAAATCAATCGCGCTCCAGCCATTGAGTGTATTGGATCTGAATTCCTGCAGCAGCTCTACCATCACCATAGTCACCACCCTTCATCCCCAGCAGCGGCTTCATTTCCGAGACTACATGAGATGAACTTAACAGGAATGGTAGAATGGAAGGAGTGGGAGTGGGAGGAGCAAGTGCAAGCCATGCCTATCTTAGAGGAGCTTCTTATCGATGGTTGCAAGTTGAGGCATGTTCCTCCTGGCCTTGCCTCCCATGCAAGGACTTTGAAAATTTTATCCGTACAAAACGTCCAGCACCTCAACTCTCTAGAGAACTTTGCTTCTCTTGTTGAGCTTCAGGTGTATGAGAACCCCAACCTCGAGAGGATCACTAATCTCTCCAAACTGCAAAAACTTTACATCAGCTGCTGCCCAAAGCTGAAGGTATTGGAGGGCATGCCTGCACTCCAGAGGCTCGAGCTGGAGGATTGCAACATGAAAACGCTCCCAAAATACATGCGAGATGTAAACCCAAGGCATTTGGAGCTAGACTGCAGCCTAGAGTTGCTCACCTCTATAGCCGCAGGACAATCTAGCACAGAGTGGGAAAAGCTGAGTCATATCCAGCAAGTCAAGGCCTATGCAAACACTGGAGACAATCAGAGGAAATGGTACGTGCGGTACACAAGAGATCCATACAAATTGGAGACAAACATCAGCCGAGTCCATATCTGGAGGTAAATTAGCACACTTGCTTCACCTTAATTTGTTGGCTTGCTCTGTTCATTTAATTTGCTTCCATAATTTCTATTTGTTGATTCTATATTTCATCGTATGCTAGTTTGAATACACTTCCTACTTTTCCTTCTAGTTTTTGAAAGAAATATTTCCAACATTTTCGTTTCGCTTGACTGTGTTGTTCTAGAGGATGAAGAGGAATAGGACATACGAGGAAGGGGGAGAACACGAATTGAGCGGTGACTTTGTTGTTCTTTTTCTTGCTTCAGTTCATGACTTCACCTGCCACGTCTTCAACCAGATCGTGCATGCAGAATACCACTAGCCCTTTGTACATTAAATACTACCAGCCCTTTGTACTGTGAGTCTTGTTACTTCCAATATTGTGATTTGTGATTTTGATCTATGATAAATGAAGGACAAAAAATGGTACTACTCTCTAAAAGATAGAAAGTTGATAACTGTTAGTTATATGACCTAAGGAAAACCTTACCAAGAGTGATGTCCTAGATGAAATGCCATCCAAGATACTAGTATGAAGTTGCATTGAGAGGTAGGTTCAATATTCAGCTTGTAATGAAGGTGCTTCAACTCATGTCTCTCCCTTTTCTATAGGAAATTGCTGGGTCATTCAGTGGCATGATTTGGACAAATCAATAACTATAAATTCTACAAAAAAAAACTTAATACGTTTTTACCAGATGCATGGTCATATATATGATATACATGTATGCAGGTGGACGCTAGCCGGCACTGCTTCATTTAGTGTATGGAGCAACAAAAGGCCACAATTTGATTCTGGACACGTTTTTTTATCATGGCCATAACTGAGAAGCTTTTTCTGTTAAGGAAACGATCATCGAAATTATTTGTGATTGTGTATTGTGAGCATGCATAGCAACTATTTGTGATTTGTATCGCACCACGACAGTCGATGCAATTTTACCGCTTGCTTCTTTCACCAAAGAAAACATTAGATGACTGTCTAATAAGTTGCGATCGATCAATTGATTTGATACCTGCAGTCAAGACTTACAAGTTGCCAACTAACTAAATAATAAGCCTCGCTTCAATATCTGGTTTATTAACATCAAAATGGTTAAAAAGTCAAAATCGTGGTTAACGACGGTACAGACAAGGGCTCCTCAGGTACCCAAGCGTTATCCATTGCCACTGCGATTAATTCGACATGTCTCTCACTGGTTCCTCCAATTCTGTTGCGAGGTCATGCCAGACTACATAAGCCTTGAGTTCTTCTCTCATCCGATCCACTGGCTGTGATTAGAAAACACACATCACAATAATAACTGAAGTAATCATAAGTGACAAATGATCAATTGATGCTCACCTCACATTCTGATTCAAGGGCAAGCTTGAAGAAGCCCAGAGAGACAGAGTGCTTGGAAGCAGCCTCTGCAAGCCTGATCTGTGTCATCCAATATGAGGATTGAGGACTGTGGCATGGAAACATCTGACGTCGGGGTATCAAACTTCCCTGGGCTGACCGACCTCCTTGACCGAACCCCTAACACCGGAGTGATAGTTTCACTTCCAGTAGGAGTTGGCCTCGGGCTAGCACCTGGCTTGGTTTGCATTGAGTGCCTCCGTGGAGGTTTGGCTGATTTATCTTTCACCGAAGAAAGATCGAGAACACACATGCTCTTGCTGACATCTGAAGATGGTTTTGCCCTATATAAGACATATAGACCTCTTTCAGTAGTATTGTGCAGTGAGCTTGATTTTTGGACTGAAGTGTAATATAATTGGTTTAATAGATTGGCTAGTACGAAACATCAAACAGGATTGCAAAGAGTTGTCAAAGCCCAGTTTTTTGGTTATAGCTAGTTTTCAAAGGAAAAGAATGTTATAGCTAACTGAGTTGTACTATATGATTCAGAAATCCAGAGATATATAACAAGATTACCAGAAGTGATATGAAAACTTCACCACCTTCCTCATGTATCTCAAGACACCCATGGCGTGGCTGAGAATTGGACAAAACAAAATAATGCCAGTCAAGAAAGGCAAGAGAACAAAGAAGCCTTTTAAGGGTTGATAATCACAGAAATCCAGTGTGGTGAAGTTCATGATGATATGAAGTTTTAACACAGTGGAGATACCTTTCCTGGGTTGATTATCACAGAAACCCCAGGAACAGCACTTTTGAGATCATCCTTCACCTTCAAGGCTCTGGTCTTAAACTGTCTTCACTGGGTGCTGGGGAAATGGACACAGAAGCAAGTGATAAAGAGGAAACTACAAGCAGAATGCAACAAGAATTATTCAATACAATACAAGGATTGACAAGAAATATTAAGATTACAGGAGGCTGGACAACGCTTGCGGAACATTCAACTAGGCGAGGAGATTAGAGAATATTCTTTGAAATGTCAAAGTAAGTTTGTTGATAACGGAATTATTTTCTTAACAGGAATGATAGCAGATTTATTACAAAACATAATCAATCTTCACTGTGTTCCGTAAAACAAAAAAATAGCTACATGATTGACAATCCAAATGGTTCTTTGTTCTGACATGTGGGGTTTAAGAATGTTTAATTTCACAGCGATTTGTTGCAACCTTGCTATTGGGCTCAATGCTAATGCAATCCTCTATTTTCAGCACCTGTTAATAATTTTTTTCCAACAAGTCGCATGAACAACAAGGTAAAAAAACACTCAATTAAAGTAAAAATATATATTAGCCGAGTATAGTGGATACAAACATATTGGACTGATGTTAAAAGCAATGTTTGCTTTATGCTAGGTAAGGCAAGCAGCACTGTAACTACACAACGAAAACAAGAAGCCTAAAAACTCCCACACCCTTTTCTATCAAAAACGGTTCGAGTTTTACCTGCAGTCATAAACAATGGCTGCATCCACCTAACAAAACACTCCTAGTAGCATACATTAGGAATCATAAGAAAATCTATCTCCAAGATACTCCCATCCCCAAGCAGTCCATTCATCCGAGAAACAATAAAGAGCATATTCTGCTTGTATTTCCCCTTTGTTAAATTATAAAAACGGAAATGAGGTTTTGTACCTCTCTTGTTACCCAAAAGAATTTGTCTTCTGTTGAAATTGGTGATTTGCTTGCATAAAAGACAACCTACAAAATCTCCTGGACGAACAGCCCTCCAAGGAGAGCAATGTTTAGAACTAGAGAACGAAATGGACCACTCTTCTTTAGGAACTACTACAACTACCCATTCAAGTCTTGAGAAGACAGGTGACTCTCCAAGCCAGCTTAATGAACATGTGGGCTACAATACACTTGCAGGTGATCCGACAGAGGTGAAGGCGGTAACTACCAGAGTGAAACTACATAATTTGCAGATGAGCCGGTCGAAGTTTGGTCACTTCTATTTTCTGAGCTATCACCCTTGCTCCCCCTAAAAAATCTATCTTCTATAGAAATTGGGGATTTGCTTGCATAAAGACAACCTACCAAACTCCTTGACAAACAGCACTCAAGGAGAACAATTTTCAGAACCAGATATTCTTTAGACAGGTGATTCTCCAAGAGAGCTTAATAGACATCTGGGCCCCAATACAGTGACAGGACAGAGGTAAAAAAACGTTAACAGTTACATTTTTCTTTATAAGAGTGAAATTACATAGTTTACAGATGGGCCGGTCGAAGTTCGGACACTTACATTTTTCTTTACAGGAGTAACTTCATACACTCCAACCTGTGACTCCTATTAGACTTCTTCAGGCTTCGTACATTTCCTGCTTCTTCCTCCTCCAATTTCCATTTCATTTGTGTCACACTTAACTACAGATTAAAAAGGTAATTACATTCAACATGGATAGAACAGTTTCCTCTCGTTGCTCACAGAAGCAATTAAACCGCAAGAGATCAAATGTCTATTAGTTTCCATGCCAAACAATCCGCAAACGCGAGCAAACCTAAAAAAAAGAGAAGAGAATTGCTAAATATCGCAGCCACTTGATTTCTCCCCAAAAATTAGTTACCCCAAAGTTGCCACCTTTTTATCCCATTTAGACCCCAAAATAACACAAGAAATCTACATTTTCATCCATCCATTAATCTCACCAAACCACCCCCCCTAAAACCCGACCTTAAACTCAGAATCACCTTAAAATCGTCCAAAATCCCAAAAAGAAAAGGAAAACCTTACCCGCACACGCACACGCACGCACTCACCAAGCATCGACGACGACGCGCTTCCCATCGCTGGCCACGGCACCGCCATCCTCCTCCACCTCTGCTGCCTTCTTGGCCCTCTTCCTCCCGTTCTGCCCGGCCGCCGGCGCCACCGCCTCCTTCTTGGCCGTCTTCGACGGAGCTCCGGCGGCCCACTTGCCGGTTGCCTTGCTCCGCGTCTTCCTCGGCGACCCTGCCGGGGCCGCAATCGCCGCCGGAGACTTGTGCTTGGGAGGCATCGATGGGTGGGTTCGCCTCGCCGCGCCGCGCGGACTCGTTTGGGTTTTCGCAAAAAGAGTGTGGGATTGTGGCCGTTGATCTCTGTCGAGTGGGGTGTGTTTATTTGGGCTCCAAGTATCTAGCTTCTTAATTTTATTTTTTTTCACTATTTAGTTTTTTATTTTTTTGTATTTTTTCTTTATTCTTTTGTATTGTACTTGATAATATATTTTTTCTATTTTTTTAATATTTGTAATTTAATTATGTTGAAGAAGCTAGTAACAACTATAGTACAAAAAAAGCTATTATAGTATAAAATAAGCTACAAATTTAGGCTTAAAAGCTAGAAAAAGCACCCGCTCAATCTCTGGTTCATGCTAATTTGCTAGCCAACAAAGATGACTAGAAATGCTCCCTGTTTTGCGACTAATGTACGCAGCCAGTTTGATGATATTGTTCGGTCCCGTTTGTTTAGACTTCAGCTTTTAGCTTTTGACTTCTAGATTTTAGTTTCTTAATTTTGTCTTTTTCTGCCCTGATCAACTCGGCTTCGGCTTCTGGCTTCTGGCTTATTTTTCACTATTCATAAGTTTTGTCTTTTTCTGAACTTTTGGCTTTTTGTTGAGCTTTTTTGCCGGTTCTTTTTTCCCGTATTTGTTTGTATTATACGTAATGGGCTAACATATTTTTTTATTTTTAAATTTTTTTAAATTTAATTATGCTAAATAAGCCTCTGTCAGCTACAGTGCTTTTTTCAGCCAGCTACAGTGTTTTCAGCCATAAGCCACGAGCTTTTCAGCCGAACCGATCACCACCTTAATTTTTTGGACTTTTTACCCTTTTTTTCCGTGTTCCTTTGTATTAATAGGGTTTAAGGCTTAGATGGCACTATGTATTAATAGGGTTTAAGGGGCTGCTTGTCTTTGAGCCCAGGTAGCCGTTCGGGATTGTCGGGTGGTAGTTCCGCCCTTTAGATGTGAGAGTAAAAAACTTGGAAAAGAATGAAGAGATTAGCGTATTCCTCTAAAAAAAGAGATTAACCAGGTGTAGCAACACCCTGGTTAAGCTCAGCAAATCTCATACCAACACTCATGGAAACGAATGTCGTTACGGAAGTAACTCGTTGAATGGAGCAGTGCCGTTTCCACACCCTCTTCCAACTCCCTTCACCAAATCGCGCCGTCGTCTCTTAAGTAGTCTCCATCGCGTCTTCGATCTGGCGTCTCCGATCTCCATCCATGGCGAGGCGGCGGCCACAACATTCTCTTTTAGCACCGGTCTTTCGCTACATTGTACATGGCCTTAGGGAAAGTAGTCCATGTGGCCAAGAGAGGGGCTATGTATTTTTCAGCGTGATGGTGGGACCTAGCTACCAGTTAGTCAAGAATCTTAGGCGGAGCAAATTTAGACATGCCCTGTTTTGGACGGTGACAGTCCATGGAACATGTGTTTGTTGTCAAATGTACGGTTGTTCTCTAAGGCCATCTGAAATATGTAGTCATCCTGTAAGGCTCTTGGTAGTTAAAATTTTCCGTGGATCAATCGGTTCATATACATAGCTCAATTCAAAGTCATAAACTGACGCAAGTTAAATTTTTTGATTGGAGAACTGCTGGTTGCACTCGAGTGGATTCACAATGCTGTTTACCCAAGTCTATAGTATTGTGCAGTTACTGTTTATTTATTCTGGCATTCTGATACTAAAATTTATCCCCGCATCAACCAGGCTAGTTCGCAGTTCAGAAAGTTCGTTACACAGCTAACAGAGCTTCAAGACAGATTTTCAAGGTAGCATGGGCCGCACCAGGAGCGAGCTCCGGTTAACGCATGAGTTTCTTTGTCGAATGGATGTATGCAACCGCAACAACCAGACATATGAAATCTAGGTGGAGGAGGTCTGAGTGCTTGTACATGGGATCGAGGACATCATGGATGAGTATTTGCATCTTGTTGGTCAGACACATGACACTGGATGGAATACCTATATGAAGAAAGGACTCAAGCGACCGAATGTTCTGCTCTCTCTAAACAGGATAGCTTCATCTGTTAAGGAAGTAGAGGTCAATCTTGTGCACCTGTTTCAAGCCAAAGACCGATGGGTTTCAACAGTGATAACTCAAGTTACGTTGTTGAGAGGTCCCAACATCTGGCAATCACTTCACGTTCCATCAGCGACGAAGATCTTTTCTTTCTCTCATTGTCTTCTTCCTCTCTGGAACGTTTGTACTGAGTGTTGAGCGACCGAACCTCGTCGGCCTTTCTTTCCGGCGTGCACCTGGAAGAGAGGAGAGCGGGATCTCCGAACCATTGTCATAGAGAGAATCTGCACGGGGCGACAATAAGGTTTCTGGGCAGCGCATTTGCGTGATCGCTCCTGCTCTGCTTCATCTATGTCCTGCACTACATCGTGCCTGCACTGCATCGAGCTTGTACTGCTTATTGTTCTGCATCAAGCCCAACAATAAGTCATTTGCGTGTTCGATCGATTTTGATATTATATTTTCTTTGCGTATTTTCTGAAGTACAATAAGTAGACTGTTGTTAGTTACGTGTTTTACATAACTAGAATCTTACTGTATTTGCCTCTTAGTAAAATTTAGAATTAAATTATTGTCCACATTTCCAATACATGTGTCCATGCATTGCATTCTTTTGTACTGCCACACTATGTAGCGTAGCAAAGATAACATTACCATTTTTATTGGAGAAACATAATACAAAACATTGAAGCAAGAATACATGACGTCTCCTTTAAGAGCTAAGAGAGTTTTACAGGCTTGAATTCAACTACGGCATGAAGCTAGAAACTAGGCACAAGTTGGCTAGCTAGCTATATATGAGTAAGCATTCCCCATTAGTAAACTGAAACAAGTTAGGAAACTAACTGCAGCAAAACAGTATGAAAACTCGCTCCAAATTAACTCGAGAAAAAGAAGACACCATCCCGTCAGCTGCTGAAAAGCGGAGCAATTGAAGAGTAGCTGTTGTCTTTTGTGGCTACTGCTAATGAGATGGACTCCTGTGAGGGGTGGCTGGAATTCGATTCGACCGCTGTACGATCAAGTAAGAAATACATGGAGTTTTAGAAAATGGAATAATAATACGAAACAGGCCGAAGCATTAGCAATTATCAGGTGGATGAGTGCCTGCCTGTACCTCGTTTTGGTGGCCTCACCTCACATCAATGGTGGGATGGCTGGGATGGGCGTTGAGTGCGTGCCTCAGCGCGGCCTCGGCTTCCTCCACCTCCCCAAACGTGGCTCCGTCGCGATTAATTCTGACATAGACATGACGGAGGGAGAGCAGGTCCCCCAGGCCCAAGTCAAAATCACCGTTGCCATCATCTTTTGCCGTCCAAACATCGAAGTTGGAACCAACCAGTTGGGCCCTTGGCAAGGCTCCTCGTTGGAACATTAAATGTCCGGTTGGCTTACAATCTATTTGGAAGGATACCGCACATCGGAACCAATCGGCACCGACGAGCAGCGACCTCTGCCTCTGGTGGGTGCTCCGTATCTCGAGAGAACGAAGAGCCGGCAACCTTCCAAGGATCTGCAGGTCCTCCTGTCGCAGTTCCATGACACGGATGCTTAAGTCGGAGAGGTCCGGCAGAAGCGAGGGATCCCACGCTGGCAGTGTAGAGAATCCCTTGGACATCCACAAGCGAAAACTACGGAGATGTCGAGGGGGCACCCAGCGTTCCCCCAAGAGATCCATGGATCCAAAACGACCACCCATATTTAGGCTCTGGACACTGTGCAGGTTGCATAGAGACTCCACGAAAGCTTCCTGCAACTCCAAGCTCTCATCACCATGGAAGCAAATTTTGAGATCCCTCAATCTTGTCAGATTGTGCAGTTCTTTCACAACGTTTGGGCACACCCGGACATAGATCACGTGCAGCACTTCCATGGATGTCAGATTCCCCATCCCATCGGGAAGCCTTGTGCCGTCGTATCGGTCAACAAGTAAGCACATCAATCTTCTCAGCTTAACAACAGTCGACGGCAATTCCCTTATATCATCGTTGCCTCTTACATCTAGCACCTGCAAAAACTGCAGCTTTCCTATCTCTTCAGGGAGTTCACTGATACCTGTATCTTCTAAACCTAGGTACCTCAGGTGAAATAAATTCCCAACATGCCAAAGGTTAAGAGGGCTACTTTCCCCAAGATGACATCCACGCAGATCCAATACACGTAAAACATCAAAGCTCGAAAGGGGCGACATTAGATTAATAGCATGCCCAAAGATAATAATGGACCTCACTTGTGACATGGAATGAGGAGGTGTGGTTTCATCTACCTTGCTATTTTGGAGGGATAGCCTGCGAACCTTGCTTTGCAAATTAAGCGTGCTTTCCTTGGTACCATCCAATATAGTAACAAAGTTTTCTTCACTTGACAAGGCACAGATGAGATCAAGCACCATATCATGCACACGACAAGCTTGTGCCCTGACATTCCAATAAATAACTACTGGCTGGATCATGCTTCTATTTATAAGCTCATTGTAGTAACTCTCTCCAAGCTCAAATAGGCTCGTTTGTTGGTTTTTACACTGGATAAAACCTTCAGCTATCCACCTCCATATCAATCGATCTCTATCGATCTCATAATCTTCCGGAAATATACTTAGATATAATAAACAAGTCTTCAGATGAGAAGGTATATCATAATAGCTAAAAGATAATATCCTTTGCATCTCCTCAACACTATCATCTTCTGTAAGTCCATGACCAATAGAATCAAGCAAAGTATACCACCCGTCCTCTGTTTTTATCTGCTTATTACTAGCCAAAAGACTAGCTATAGTAACGATGGCTAATGGTACCCCACCACATTTTTTCAAGATATCTCTGGATACTTGTTCCAATTCACGAGGGCAGCCATTCCTATCCGAAAATATTCTTTGATAGAAGAGACTCTGTGAGTCATCGTCGGAAAGAGGTTCCATTTTATAAACTTTATCGTCACTTGAAGAGCAGCATGCTTCGGAGACACTAACTTTGCGGGTTGTCGTGATTAGTCGGCTGCCGAGATTGTTCCCATCAGAGAAAGCATACTTAATAACTCCCCACAGTTTTTCACCCCATATATCATCAATTATGATGAGGTACCTGTATCAATTTGCGAGAGCATTAATGGAACACCTATACACATGACAAGGCTAAGATCCATGAACCAGAAAACCCGTCTAGCGTATGTATAAAAACAAGCTAGAAGCATGCATGCCAAACTCCAGAATCGGAAAAGGGCATTATCAATCAGCAATAAAAGCTAATCTATGGTATGGTAGAGGATGCTAGCAATACAGCTAGTTACAAAACTTTTGGATGCAGAGGCTACGCGCCGTAGGCTGCCTGGCCTTTGTGAGCTACATGCTCCCTGATTTTAGAATTTATGTATAGGTCTTCATCCACGTGGAGATATGTAGTGTAAAAGCACAATATCATGCACAAGTGCAAAGATTTTTGGTTTGGTCATCAAACCAACATAAAAAAAAATCGTTGGTGTAGCCTATGGTGTGTTGTGTTGTCGCCCTTTAAAATTTGAACTTCAAAATCAAAGTATGTTTCAAGAAACAAAAAATTATCTTTTTCTTTTTTTCTTTCCTTTTAGCTTCATCATGCACTAGAACTAGAATTGTTTACGCAATTGTGCAGCTAGAAATTGCAACATACTTTATTTGTTATACAACCCTAATGTCAATAAAAATATAGTTGTATTTGTTATACAACTCTAACCTATAAAAATATAATGGTATTTGTTATACAACTCTAACCTATAAAAATATAATGGTATTTATACAACTTTAATACCCAATCGGTCTAGGTACTGTGTGCCATGGTCCGTCCGAGTATATGTTGCCAATAGTAGCATGTTTCTCTTTATGCAGCATGTAGATTAGCTTACAGCTACCCTGCGTACGTGTTTTCTATTGCCCATTTATGCGTGCCGAGTGCCAGCTTACATTCATTGTACGGGAAGATGCAGAGGCTTCACAAGGATGGAGAGCTACATGCTGAGATTATTATTATTTTGACAAGGGAGCCCATACGGTATAATTTAAATAAATAATAAAGGAAATTAAATATTTACAAGTAGGACATTGAGAGAATTTACAACCCTCACCCAGGGCAACACATCAAGGTATAACGTCTAGCCAGGAAAAAAAATATAGATTAGTATAAATATAAATAAAAAATGAGAAAAATCTACATGTTGAGATTAATATAGGTGTGTATAGCTCTTAAAGCAAAGGCGGTGTCTTAATCCCACCAGCTCTTTAAATTAATATAGATTTTCTCAATTTTGTCATTTTCAACATTGGAGGGATTTAAACTTAAATTTTATGTAAAAGTATAATAAGTTCACAAGTACATATGGAGTTTTTTTAGAATTTTTATGTTGATATGCCCAAATCAAAAGTTTTTGCACTTGTGCACTAAATTATGCTTTGCACTAGATATCTCCCTTTTTTATCTATTCTTTTAAAACCATTTATTTTAGTAATTTTATAGCCTAATTTCATTGCCAAAATTTAATTTTTAATTTAGTGTTTTAATCTATATTGTTCTAATTAAATTTAATCCCAAATAGTTCCAACATTACTTAAATTCAATAGCTGGTTTTGCATATATTATGGATTTAACCCAAATGTTGTTATGAATTATGGGTTTGAATTATATGTACTTTGAATAACTCAAATCAGAATTTAACATTTGTTAATATGGATTTATGCTCCAAAAATAGCACCTGACCTGATTTTAGGTTGTTACATAATTATTCTAAACCTATTATTTGCAATGCGATAATTCCATGTTTAGATTTATAATTTAGAATGATTTCAATTTAATAAAATAATTGGGTGTCTGTCTGGAACCTAAGAATTTCACATGAATTTTATAGCAATTTCGTAGAAAGTAATACAATTACCGCAGGTCTCCTGTTCCAAACGGGGCCCTCTAGGTTAGAAACTAAAACTAAGGTTCAACAAACTGACAGCCTACAACCCCATCCCCCACCCCAATCGAATATGATTAGAAATCCTATACTTAGCTTAGGTAGGGTTTGTTTGAAGCCATGGGCGGATCTACAGTAATTCAAGGGTATTCAGTTGAATACTCAATTATTTTGGCAAAAAACTAGTGTATACAAGTTATAATACATATGTATACATTTAGTTGGACCAAATTCATTGTTTTCATACCCAATTAGCCCAAATTTGTAGCAAACTTATTTGGCAAGGTTATTTTCATTACAACTTAGTTATAATACATATGTATACACTTATGTGTATTCTTAAGCTTGCGGTTAAGTTCAGGTATAAAACAAGAGCATGTAAACTATCCTGTTTGTGAATGTCTCCAAGATTATTGTGGCCATGGTGATAGCCTTTGAGGGCATCATCTCTTGGTCAGTTCTTTTCTCCTTGCTTGCCTATTTCCTTCCTATTTTGAAATTCACCTCTTATTTATGCATTTCTAATGTATTATATCCACTCTAGGATGCCAATGTATGGATAAATTAAGCTAGCTTTCTTTGTTTACCTGTGATACCCCAAAATAAAGGTAAGAAAGTATATTTGGTCATTTGTTTTTATATTTCCTGGAATTTGTAGTTTTGTGTAATTAACATCTGCATCAATACAATTGTTTTTGTAGGGCAGTGATTGAAAAAAAACCGAAAATCAAAAGAAATTTGAAATTTTCATTTGATTTGGATTTCTTCCAAACCTTGGCCTAATCTAGCTCAAATCTCAGCTTCCCATGCCCTAAACTCCCTACCAAATCACCTTGTTGAGCCAATTTCGCGCGTGTACTGTTCATTGTCTGAAAAATATCACCGCTGCCGATATTTTTCGCAACCGCTCCTTCTCGTCACTTCCCGCTGCTGCCTCTCCCAGTCACTGCCATCGCTGCTACACCACTGCCATCAGTCAAAGACCGTACCCCCTTGTCCACCTCACCCTGACACCCTCTCAATTGCCCTGACCGTGAGTCAGAAGCCGCCGGCCGCACCCGCCACCGCCTCAGCACCCCATCTCATGGCCAACCGCCTGCGCCGCTAACTTTAACCGCCGCAATGCCCAGCCCGAGGTGCCACGTCTTGTGCCGACCTCCCCACCGCCTCGCCAAGCCTTCTCACGCCCTTCCCCGTCCACATGCCGCCTCCCCATCAATGTCGCTCCTATGCCATATCGCCATGGGATGACTATAAAGGCCCGCGACCACCTCCCTGACATCATATAGGCGTCTAGTGAACCACCCATACACCCCTTTTGAGCCGTAAACTGAAGCCTTGCCGGTAATCACCGCAAGACCCAAAGTAAGCCCTAAATTCAATTTTGTTGATTTAGTCTATTACCTTTCAATTGCATTCGCCCGTAGCACCCTCACACTCCCAGGAACACCACCATAGCGTTGCCTTAGCTTTCCATGCCCTCTTTTTCTCTGGCGCCCATGTCCGTCGTCCGGCCGAAAGTGGTCACTGTGGACAGCCTTGCACAGCCATCCCTGACCCAAGAAGCCACTTCCCCAAGCTTCCCCTACCTCCAAGGATGCTCAAACACTAATGCTCTTGTCCCCTTAGCCCATGAAACCCACCATTACAATTAAAAACCGTAGCGAAGACATCTCGCCGCCGGAAAAGCTTCAGCCATCCCCGACCAAGCCCAAGGCCAAAAATGGAACCTCCTTATTCCCAGGAGTCCACCCCATACCTCTGATTTCTTTGCAAAGCCCCACATCTCCAGAATTTCCACCATTTCCTTTCCCCTGTTTTTGGCTACTGTAGCAGTGCGGAGAAGGAAGATGAACAGTAGTCACCCGGTACTGTAGCAATCTGATGCTCGTCTAACTTCCAGCCGCTCCCAAGCCCAACAATGGAGTCTTCATGGCCCCAGGAACCCCATGTTCGCTAATTGTTATTGCGACCACAGGTTCTCTAACCGCTCCACCGCTCGAAGTCTCCGACCGCTCGAAACCTCCGACCACCTATTAATTGAGAGAAACTTCGACCGTACCACTTCAAGTCCTGAGCATTCCTACTCGTACATCGTCGAATGCTCCTAAGCTACTCGTACGCTGTCTGATGCTCTTAAGCCACTCGTACACCATTTGATGCTCCTAAGCCACTCGTACGCCGTCCTATGTTCTTGAGCCACTCGGACGTTGTTCAATCTCCACAGCCACTCGATGTCATCTGATCTTCATAGCAACTCGTACACCATCCGATCTCCGTCGACTTCCCACTCGAAGTCAAACCTCGACCGTCCACCCGACTTCATAGTCATGCCCAAAACCACCCGAGTACTCGTAACTCCCCTGTTCTCCGAGTACACAACGACGACTCGATAAGGACCAAACCAACTGTGAACAGTAAAACCCGTGATGAACAATACAAAAACATGTTCTTGTTCACAAACCTAATATATATATATATATATATATATATATATATATATATATATATATATATATATATATATATATATATATATATATATATATATATATATATATATTCATTTCATCTGTTTGATCCCGGTTGTCCTATTCTCATCTCCATTTCCCCATATCAGATGCCGATAAAACCCTAGCCAACCCAAATACCATTCCAATCCCATGTCTAGTACCGTTTCAACCATTACTACTTACCGAAATCCTAAAAACATTTATATAACCATTTTGATCGTCTTGAGCCCATCTACACCATTCCCATCTCCGTTCCGCTATCCTAAGCTCTGATAAAGCTCTAAACTACCTAGATGATAGTTCACTTTCAAACCCAATACCGTCCATACCCACAGCCATTCGCAAAATTCATATAACACCAATATACTTCTTCAACCATCTCAGACCTATTTAGCCCAATCCCAACCCTGTCCAACCAAACCAAGCACCACCTAAACCCTGACCACCTGAACCCAATTTCTTTATATCTTTTTGATTATTTTATTTTATTTCCAGCTTGCATTTTGCAAAGAAGGAACTTATTTGCATTCGTCTTTCACGTTAGTATTCGGATCTAGCGAGCTGGTAAATAGAAGAACAACAAGAGTAATTGAAGCAAGCCCGAAGCCTACGAGAAAAGACCGAAGATATCAGAAAAGGAGGCAAGTCCTTATATTGATCATGTTGAACCTAGTTTTCAAATGCAATATTTTGATTTCAAATACAAATACACGCTTGCCTTTATTGTGTGTATGATTGCCTGGCTACCCCATACAGTGATACCTCTTATCTTCCTTTTTGATATTACCATACTCTTGTCACCATAGGATTATCACAAATAGTAATATTGACACATAATCATTGTGCTTAGATATGCTTTAGAGATAATAGTAAATACGACACAAACATTGCCAACTGAAGTTTGAAACATGATAATGGTAGTGGTAACATGGGTTACTGCTGGAACAGGGAATTTTATAAAATGATGGGAGACCTGGGCGAGAGGTTGACTTGAGACCGGTGCAGGTACTGCCCGAGGTCTAGATTGTTGGGTTTGTCTTGCCTGAGTCGACTAAGGACTGAATCCGTGTGCGCTCATTTCTACACCCATCGTACAACCACAAGTCTGGTATGAGACGGACCTGGCCAACTAATTTGTTTTGTTTCGATATAGTCTCCTGTGCTAGTTGGGGGTGACCTGCGGGGTCATTGCCCGGGGAGAATGTGTTTGGGAGTGAACCTATAGGGGTCACTGCCCGGGAGAGACTCGAAAGGTCTCTGCCCTGAAAGAGAGTGCACTCACAATGAGCTAATAACGGAGCAGGAGAAAATATCGAAACAAGCATTGTAAAGGCCTTGTTATGATTTCTCAGTCACACGTCTATGGAAATGTGTAATGGCTGACATAATGAGATAATCATATCGTGTGGGTAAAGTTGTACACCTCTGCAGAGTGCTAATAATCTATGAGAATATGGTAAAGGACATGGACTGAGGTCCATGGACCGAACATGTGAAATTCCTGTGAGGAGAGTTGCTCCCGCATAGTCAAATACTTATGGACATTTTATTTTATTTAAAGTAGCTAAGTCATAGGTTTGAAATCTATTTACAATATAATATTGAAAATCTGGCTTTATGCAAAAGAAACATAAAACCGTTCTTTGATTTAACCCTGCATATAGATGATAGCCCTATAAATACATTCTGCTATAGGGACTTACTAAGTACTGTTGTTTGTACTCAATCTTACTATATTTCCATCATAACAGATACCAGAAGAAGAAAGAATACTTCAAGTTTTCGTGTTAGAGTTATGACCGCACTCAAACGTTCTTATGAGAGTTTTCTTTGGATCTTCTGAATGTAAGTAAATTTTAGGCTTGGACACTTTTAAAGTTGTTAAGATTGATCGTTAGGTCTAATTTTAATCAAATTAACTCTTTTGAAATGTTCATAAGTAGGTATGATACTCCTTCCGCCCGCAATTAAACTCTTGGACTGTTGCGGGACGTACAACGACCGTGTTCCAAAAAATGGAGGCGTTACAGTGATGTTGTATATGACACCTTCGTTCGACCCATTGTGACGCAATATGAACCAAACATCGAGCAGAGGTTACTGCATCTGAGGGCAAAATCTGGGCAGCTACTTAGCTTCTACATTAAGAATTTCACCGACAAAGGCACAGCTTTCTTCATGGATGTCCTGCGCTATGTGATTTCTGACAAACCTGAAGGATCCAGTGCGGAGGTAATGACATTTTTCTCTCTCAGTACTCAATATAGCATGCACATATTAGACTGCATCTTCCACATGATCTGTTCTTACCAATTTTCTGCACGAGGAAGTTGGAGACTGCATTTCTCCTTTGGAGCTGTGAGAATTTGTATGAACAAATGGGTATAGTTTTACTAAAAAGAATTTGACCATGCATTCGCTCATACAAATTGGTCTGCTGTTGGTGTTCATCTCCTATACATTATACAATCTGAAGAACTTGTGTGTGATCAGTTTACTATAAATTTAAGAGAAACTATTTCTTGTTGATAAAATTTTAATATCATCGCTCAGCAATCCTACGTAGAAAACATCACATTTCAAGAACTACTTAGCTTTATTTTATAGCAGATGTCACCATCAGGGCATCAGGTCTTAACAAAAAGTCCACATTACTAAAAATCGCTTTCAGGCGCTACGCGGTTCTCAATCTGGGGGGAAAGCTCGCATGCTAAGTACCAAAATTAAATAATTACTCTTATTTACCAACAAAAATCCTACCAAAATTACTCCAGCCATCAGAAAATTACTAACTTTGAATACCTATCCTGAAATTTCTGGATCTACCACTATTTAAAACATAGGAATTTCCAATGAAGTTTACTGGTAACAATATACCACGAGAGTCCTATCAGATACTCACATTTCAAACAAGACCTTGACGTGACTTTCCATATTGTTCTTCCGCATTGCAAATTTCGGAAGAGCGAAGGTGCAGTAGTCGAGCCCGTAGCGCCCGAGCAGGAGCTAGAACGAGTCAATATGGAGGGCCAGAATGGACTTTACACTGTTGATTCTGGGCTAAAAAACTTGGAAATACTAGAATACAGTCACACTGCAAAAATGCAGCTATTTGTGACTAAGAAGTGGCAAATAATCAAGAAAAAATTTAAAAGTGGTAAACTCTAAATCGAAGGTCTTAGCAATTGCAAATCATCGTTTATTTTAGGACTACCGAGTAGTTGGATGAGGAGGACTCATGCGAGGGGATGAAGTCGGGCGTTGGGCTGTGGGGCAGGATAGGATGCAAGGAGCCAGCCATGCATCGAAGGAGGTTTGTTTTAAGTAGGTTTTATCGGCTGTTTCGATTTGTGATATCTATAAAGTATAAACCGTACCGTACGCTGAACACCGAACAGATCAAAAGAAGAAATCGCACCGAATACGACATACCAAAAATTTTCAGTTATTGTAACTACATATATGTTCTTGAATATTGGCGCAACCTATAAGGTGGGCACAAAGGAAGCATTATATTTATTCTAAAAGCCTTCAGTGCACCGCTATAATTTATACGTTTCTATACAACTATCATAGCTAAAAAAACACTCATTAGCGTAAGCTGGTGACTAACATTCGGTGGGTGATGCGTACCTCTTGTTCTCGAGGAATTCCCGGATTTCGTCGATGAGCTTCATTTCATCCAGTATCGTCAGATTGAAATTAGTGTACTTTTGCTTGTTGAGGTCAAGGAGGATGTTCATGAAAACCTTCTTCACATCAGGATTCCGACCGACTGGAACAAAAGCCCAGCAATCGAATCCCCGTTTAATCTTGTCATACACTGCTCTGACAAGAGTGGTCTTGCCCAATCCTCCAAATCCGACAACGGAGACTATCTTGAGTTTCTTCTTGGACACATCGTCCCCCTCTAACAGCATCTTAATGAGCTCTTGATCCCTTTTCCCATCGATGCCAACGAGCTCTGTCGCTTCCCTATATAGAGCCTGGAGGCGAGGATCGATAGGCGTCGAGGCTGCAGGCGTAGCCACAATATTGGCGGGCGTGTACCTGCCATGCCTGTTAGCCACCTCTTGGAGTTGCTTGTTGATGTCTTCGATCGCGGCGGCGATCTGATGGCAGGCCTTGCCTTTGCTGAACAAGTTGCCCATCTTCTTCATGAGCTTTTTGAGCCCCTTCGTTTTGGGCGTGGCCTCACGGTCGTCCTCCACGCGCCCCAGGAAGGTGTCGACGACGTCCTCCATATCGTAGGACAGCCCCCTGACGTCGCGTGCCCAGAGCTTGACCTGCTCGTCGAGCTGCTCACGCGGCACCTCCGCCACCTTGCGGAGAGCGGCGTGCATGGTCTCAAGCTCCCTGCTGAGAGACTGGACTTGCGCCCTGACGCCCTTCTGCAGGTTGTACTCCTCCTTGAGCAGCTCGCCCAGCTTGGGGAGCAAACTGCCCATGGCACCCGTCACCAACTCCATGGCTCGATTGCTCGCTTTCGAATCTCGATCTGTGGGTGGCTAGCTCGCTAGCTCTGGTTGCTCTCTTGATTTTGCGCAATGCTCTGAGGGGAGTAGAAATTTATATTTATAGATAGAATGGACCGTAGTTTACAGAATGATGCTTGACGATGCATGCGCCAATGGTGCACATAAATCAAATTATTTCGATCCATCACATCCGGCGCGGTGCATGCTACATCTTCTCGGTCCAAGCCAAGTTGATTTTCCATTAAGTCATCTATTTTAGTATATCATAATATATAGCTGGAGCGTACTATCCCACGGAGATCTACATTTTACTGTCTTCCATTACACGTGGAGTATTCTTTACGACTCACCGTCACCAATGGAATCAAGTCCAGATCTATCAGATTTTTTTCTAATGGACGCCCTATAGGCTATCCAAAGGTCCCCGTCCCCCTCCCCTCTCTATGTATGCATGTATTACATACATATATATATATACACACACATACATATATACATAATACATACATACATACACATAGATTTACTAACCAACGTACAGGTGTAGAATACATGAACATGTTAATGATATTTCTAAATGAAGCTACCATCGGTTCGGAATAAAATTTTTGTCAAACCTTCACAGTGCTGAAAAGTTATCATCGATTTTGCATGAAGTTAGCATCGATGGCGAGTAGAGTTACTGTCAATACTCGCAGTACGTAGCCAGTGTTAACTTTCTTCATAGTCGATGATAATTTTTTGAACAACCGGTGATAACTTGCTGGAGCGCAGAATACACACGCAAAATACTCACGGTATATATGCAAGTTGGGTTCCTAGGTAGCTCAAAAATATTCCTCCATTGCCATTGGCGCTGGAACCACCCCAAGTGTAATGGAGACCTGGAACACGGTTGTTACTGCTACTCCTATTCAGGAATATGCGACGCTTTATACAAGATGCAATCTCTAATAAGTAATTTTGATTACCAATTTTTATAGTAATATGTTAGTCAAAAGTATAAAAATATTATATTTCAAAAGTACTTCTCGTAACAATTCTAATGATACTATTTTCATATAATTAATATTTGATTTGGAGGCTGTTTCTTTTTCTCTTTTTCTTTCCGTTGCTTTTTTTTTCTTTCCTTCCTTTCGCGCGCGCGTGATTTGGAGCCCACCTTTTTCCAGTCGTACGGGAGACTTTCTACTATAGATAGGTAATTGTCAAGGGCCCTTGAATTGATTAGGTAAATTTTTCGTGGGGCTTCCAAGCGCTGACAACTTTTGGACCTCCACTGTCTAATTGAAAGACTATTATCAATTAAATGTATAGAAACATCTACCCGCTACTATCAATTTTCCTTTAGAGTAATCGTCCACCTATCGACGACTTTAGGACATGTTCGCACAGATTTTAAAAAGCTGCTTTTCTACGATAAATAACTTTTCTACCATATCTAACTTTCGAATGAAGTATCTTTTTTAGATAATATCTACTAGTTGATTACAGTACACACTACAACAATTTCATTTCGCAGTAGATCGAGGGAGAACCATTGGAGAAGTGGTCATTGTTGCACAACACGGATGGCGCAAGGTACGACATAATGATGACTAACCTGTAGAGGTGTACAATTGGGTTCTCAGGGGCCTTCTTTCTCTGCCCCTTGTCACCATTGTGGAAGGTGTTCTTCACAGCACAATCGGCTAATTCAGGGAGAGGCACGTGAATGCCGCACTTCATGCGGCCAATCCCCGAGCATTGTATTTGTCGAAAATTATGGCATACATGGAGACGAAGGCACAAAAGGGCCAATTGCATACAATGCACATCATGGGCAACAGGGATCATCATTTCGACATGGTACTTCGTGATAGAGCTGGATTTGGGACGGCTCGTTCCCTTGTTACCCACGAGGTATGCCTTGGAGATCATGCAAACGAATCTAGCTGCACGTGCAACAAGCTGAAGCTGCTACACAAGCCATGCTCTCATGTCCTCGCTGCATGTGGGACTATGGGCATGGATCCTTCGAACTTCATGTCGGAGTACTTCTTCAAGGAGAGGGTACTGCATGTGTGGTGTGGGGAGCTCAGGAGATTCAGGGTTATGGGAAACTTCACCACCTTGGACATTGCAGGGAGGATCTGGATTCCAGATGTTAACATGCTGAAGGGTGGGAAGAGTCGGCGACAGAGTCGGTGTATTAGAAATGATATGGACGAATCGCAAGCCGGAGCAGCTGGTGCACATTGCGGGCGATGCGATCAAGAGGGGTACACAGCTAGACGATGCAACGCATGTGCTGATGAGTAGGTAGGGCGGGCAATGTGTGTACTACTAGTTGTTTGAGGCTACAAATAAATTTGTATTGTAAACTGTGTTTTGTTAGTACGCGCTTTTGATGTGCGAAATGTCGTACTAAATGTATCGTATATTTCATGTCCCGTTTGTATAACTGCTATGTTACATCCCTTTTCAGTAATGTAGTTGCCGTTGTTATGGTAGCGTAGTATTGCTCTGTGTATGAACTTACAAGTTCTATTTACTATTACTTGACATGCGATGTTTTTTGGTTCCCTATAAGTATTAACTTCAATTCATTTTACAGGTATGGCTCGTGATCTTTGTGGGTTGGACTAGCCTTACGGCCTGTTGGACCCGCATGTGGACCGGCTGCATCGTGCTTCCCATCGTGTCCCGCCTACAGGGAGCGCAGAGGAGCAAGCTGAGTTGGGCGTAGTCTGGACACGCACACCTCGAGTGGCCTAGAGACTGGACCCCCACTGGACAACCAGGTGTGCACTTCGCCAGCGTTGTACTGTTGCTGTAACTAGGTTCCGTGCTGACCTTTACTTGCTTCGCAGGCTACGGGGTGCCGGGCTACTCCCTCTCGCCCAGATGGTGCAGGCCACAGACAAGGATGGACCCACCTTGGCTGTGAGCAGGGACGACGTTGTAGAGTGATCATGATGCTTCCCGTTCGACCGGTCCCTACTTACGGCTTTGGTGGACCATTGGTGGCCAGAGACGTGCACTTTCCACATCCCATTTGCGGAGATGATGCCTACCCTACAGGATGTGTCCCTGCTTCTTGGACTTCCGATCGCGGGAGTCCCTGCCTTCCTACCGAAGGCCCCAGTCGAGTGGCACGTGGACCTGCTCGGCAGATTCGAGGGGGTCCTTCTGCCGGGTGCCGCGGATGACTACTACATCTTCCCGGCAGGTCCGACACATCGGCCATCGCTGAGGTGGCTTGCACAGTTCCGGGTATGTGCTCTTTTATAATCGGTCCTGTAAGCTCTTATTTCCACTATTACATACTAATAACTTCTTGTTTGCATTCAAGTGGAGCAGATGGATGCAGATGTGGACGATCAATAGGTCTCGCGTCACTTGGAGGCATACTTGTTGTGGCTGTTTGGTTGGGTGCTCTTCACCAGTAGCCACGGCAACACCGTCGACGCATGCCTCATCGTTCACACTCACCAGTAGCCACGCGTGCTCGAGGACCAAGGCGAACTCAGTTCTCTCGGGTTGTTCACTGCTGCTACAGCTGTGGTCGTTCGAGCGCTTCAGTCTCGGACAACCTTTGCTAGACGACATGAGTCCATACGGGGCAGAGATGTACCCTGGGGGAGACGTCGACCGGCCGATGATGGGTTCTCTTTGGTGTCGTCGACAGGTAAGTAATATGACAATTAGCTATTTCCTTTGTATTAACGATGGTCGTACGTAACAACTGTTCTTCCTTGTAGGTACAGCTCGCGCATGTCTAGGTTACGCGGGCATATTTACCCTTTGTAGAGCAGTTCGACTGTCTCACAGCTGACGACGTACGCTGGGAGTCGTACTCACCTACGGCACTACAGGACCACGCTCCTAACGAGCTGTCCATGCTATGATGATGTGACCGGGCTTTCTTCACCACACCAGGATGGACAAAAGGTAGAAGAAGCAATGGGACAACATGATGAAGCAATGGGAGGAGACCCACGACCTAGCACGGGCCGCAGCCGTCCGTGATGAGAAAGTAAGGGTTGCTGCGGCCCGGGCAGAACAAGCCCACCATGCTACGAGATCAGCTCCCCGCAATGACGTGCCCCGTAGCAACAACCCCATCCCGAACGTTCCTACTAAGCGTTCGCCGCAACTCCCACCAGAGGGGGAGACGCCCCCCCTTTGTTGGTGCTGGGACCATGCAAGCTCTTTAAGTCTAAGCAACACATCAGCCTAGGTATGCGTTACTGGGGTTGCGCAATCTACTCCAGTGACTACCCCGATCGCTGTCTTGACACCGCAACCTATCGACAGCCGGTAAGAACCTGGTGCACCATTTTCCCCCTACCTTTACTCCTTCATAGTGCGTACTAACAACTTCTCCCCTGTATTCATTGTCTCCGAAACCCCTATGTGGCTATCGCAAATGGATCGATCTTGAGATCCACCCAGAGGACCAGTGGGCACTCGACTTCGAGGAGTTGAATGTCGCAAGGTCCTCCGAGATCTGGGAGGAGGAGAACCGCAAGAACGAGCAAAACCTACATATACAACACGAGACAAAAGCTCATTTTGAGGCGTGCACACGTAGGGAGCGGGAGGCTCGCGAGAGGGAACACGAGAGAAAGAGGGAAATGGCGATCAAGGCAAAATAAGCCGCCGAGGAGTTCAATGCCGAGCTGGCAAGGAAGGAAAAATGGCCCCGGTCCACACAGTAGGTCGTACGAGCAGTTGGTTGGGTTAGTCGCACATGATGCTATATGTTATACATGTAATCAAAAAGTACACGGCATATTACTCCCAACTGTATTATGAAGTCTATTTAAATTCAGACAAACTTATTTCCTCGTCTTTTCGCATTCAATTATTCACATAGCAAGTCATCCAACAATATTAACATATAAGTTTTCCTCCGTATACAAATTCCCAGTAACATCACAATATCACTTACCAACGTACTTACCGATCGTTCTAATGTCAATCGTTCTTAAAAAAATTTCACAAATTTTTCAACACACCTACAACATACAACAACCATAAACTTTTATTACAAATCCATTAGATTATGTTCCAGTTATAATCTGCAAAATTCACAAAAAACTACAAAATTCACGGAGGGCAGTTTTCAGTCGCCCTTTGGTTGGGCGACTGTCAGATGCAGTCGCCCAACGGGGGAGGGGGCGACTGTGAGAGACCATGTGGAGGTGACCACATGTGAGTGATGAGTAATTGACATTAGTTTAGGAAAGTCAAGTTTGGTTTGCGTGGTCGGACCATGACGTCGCGTGGTGCAATCGGGCTCGGTCGGACTTGGTCAAACTTGGTCGTATGTGGTTAGGATGCCTAATCTTTGATTCGACAGGTTTGGACTTCATCTGTGGTAAGTATGATGGTATTTACGCTTTCATGTATCGAGCGGTGCTATTTGATGTGTTTCTTGTCTGTGTGGCTACAGGATGTCGAGGCAGAGCCGTGGTGAGACATGAGGTGACCAAACTAGACACGGGCGGTGTCGAGGTTAGAACGGTCGAGATGTGTCGAAGACGGTGGAGACTCGAGGTGGTTGCGAGGCTTGGACGGCCCTAAGATCATTTGATCAAATTTCCCAAGAGCAAACTTCATTTAATCTCAGCTTTGGGTTTCCAAGGTCCTCTGTTCTTGATTTCCTCAAGTTTCCTTTTCTAGGGTTTGCTCCAGTTTTTGATTCCCTCAATAACTTGGCATGAGATTTGATTTGGAGTATCCTGAGATCATTACTAAGCCTTGTGCAAAAGATCATGAGCAAAAGTTGAGAAATTATTGAGTTTTTGGGATATCTGTCTTTTCTTTTGAGAAGGTTCAGATTTTGTCAAAATCTTGATTTATGGTTCACTTGGTGAATTTCCTGGTTTCCTAAGATCCCAATGCTATTTGGCTCATCTTCTTGAGCTTTTGGTCTGGGAAGAGTTTCTCCTTTTCTCAAATTTATTTGAATTGTGTGTTCTCTGAAATTTCAGTGCAACTTGGTCTGCTCTTCTTATTGTTGTTTTCAGTCAGTTTGCCGTAGTTTTCAGCAAGGTATATGCAGCACCTTACTGTAGTTTTCAGCAAGGTGTGTGCAGCACTTTCAGTGCAACTTGGTCTACTCTTCTTGTTGCTGTTTTCAATCAGTTTGCTGTAGTTTTCAGCAAGGTATATGCAGCACCTTACTGCAGTTTTCAGCAAGGTGTGTGCAGCACTTTACTGCAGTTTTCAGCAAGGCTTTTGGATCTGAAAGCAGCTGCAGTCTGCACACTTCTTTAAGCAGCAAATATACACCATTTTCTCTTGCCATATGCTCTGGTTTAGAGTTCTTTTCAGTCCTTCTAAGTGCAGATTTCAGCAAGGGATATCTCAGCTTGTGTTGAAATTTTTGTAGCTCTTAGTGCTTTATTCTCCTTCCTCAAAAGAGCTACTTCTTTACATTTTTTTAAAAAAAAATCTGAAATTCTAGAACTGCACCTCTGTTTTATGCTCTCTGCTACGATTTCCGGTTAGCTTGCACTTACTTCTTCACAGCTCTGTAGCTATCGGAGAAGAGTGGTTCTTTGAAAATACTTGTGGGGGCTAAATTTTAAAGTTTCGACATTCACCCCCCCTCTGTCGCCATTTTTGGTCCAACAATTGGTATTAGAGCCGGTTAGCTCTAATCAATAGATCTTAACCGGTCTCAAGAGCCATGGCGACGGACAAGTACTCGACCAAGCCGCCCGTTTTCGACGGCATCGATTACCCCTTCTGGAAGAGCCGAATGGAGACATACATCCAGGCCCAGGGGTACGCCATCTGGCGCAAGGTCAAGGTCTGGTTTGCTGTTCCTGCCGATGAGAACATCAACGCCGGGAATATGGCTGATGTTGAGGCAAACGCTAAGGCAAGGAACATCATTATTCAGGGCCTGAGTCGTAGTGAGTTTGACCGCATCTGTCATCTTTCGTCGGCTTTCGACATCTGGGAGACCCTCGATGCATACCATGAGGGCACCACCCAGATTAAGACAGTCCGACAGGACCAGTTCAAGCGAGATTACAACAAGTTTGAAATGCTCGCTGGTGAGTCCCTTTGAGTGTTTTGCGCGTTTTCACAAGATTCTGAGCAAACTCCGAGCGGTCGGTCTCACATACCCCGACTAGGACAACGCTCGTCAGATGCTCACTGCACTCGACCTTCGTGTTTGGGAGACTTTGACACTTGATGCGCTATACTCGCGCCTCAAGATGCACGAGATTGACATTGTCTCTCGTAAGTCGAAGTCGCAGTCGATGGCTTTAGTCACCGATCCCACCTTGGCTTCTGGTCACTCTTCTGATTCGCTGTGTGGTTTCTCCCTTGCTGCTCTCTGTGATGTAACTGATGATCAGTTAGAGCAGCTCGAGGATGAGCAACTGGCCCTCCTAGCTCGGAAGTTTTCCCATGCTTACAAGAGGAGGAGGGACAGAAAGAGGGGAGGACCTGTGATTTGCTTCAAGTGTGGTGGCCCCAACCATATTCGGGCAAACTGCCCCAAGCTAGAGAAGGGCAAAGCTGACTACGGCGGTTCGGGCAAGAACGACTACACCGACAAGAACCGCAACAAGAAGCCTCCAGTCCATGCCCAAGGCAAGAAGAAGTTCCGCGACTTCGTGAAGGCCAAGAAGCTGTTTCACCGCATTCTCACCGCGTTCGACGGCCTCGACCTCAGCGAGGTGGAGGGATGGAGCGACGACGACGGGAGGGGTGACCAAGACCCCAAGAGCGGCAACGACTTCTCCGGCATGTGCTTCATGGCCCTTGAGGGCGAACTGAGCGACAGCGAGCTGTACTCCGACTCGGACGAGGTATGCCCCACATACGACCAGCTCAATCAAGCTTTCCTTAAGCTAGGTGGATTTCATGCTAGAGCTAGGGCTAGGTGTACCGAGTTAGAGAAGGAAGTAGATAGACTATCACGGGACCTTACTTCACTTACATCTGCTCCCTCCCGTGATGACTGTGAGACATGCTGTGCTCTGTTGGGTGACATGGAGAAATTAAGGACCTCTCATGATAGTTTGTCTTCTGAGCTTGATATGCTTAAGGTGGAGAATGTTAGTCTGCTTGCTGAGTTAGAGATGAGTAGGATAGTTGTTGCTTCACCTACTATTGTTGAGACTACTTCTTGCACCTCATGTGAGGATAAGGACAATGCTTTTAGAGGTCTTTATACCATGCTCCTTGATCTGCCTGAGTCATGTGAAAATTGCAATAATTTGAAATTGAACCTAAAGAAGGCAGATCATAAAATTTCTGAGTTGTATGCTTGGTTGCTTGAGCCTGCTGCTTCATGCTTGAGCTGTCCTAAATTAACTGCTGAACTTGAATCTGTCTCAAAACAGTTTCAAGAAATGATTGACCATAACAAGAAATTGGCTCAATTTGCGACTAAGGATCCTGTTAGCTCACCGTGTAAAAATTGTGAAAAACTAAAAATTGACTTGATTACATTGGATGTGAAATGTGTGAAGCTAACTAAGGACCTACTAGAGAAGCAACCATCAGCTTGTAATATGATTGCTGAGAAGGGGAAGGAGCCCAAGGGTAAGGTGGAGACGCTTAGCGACGTAAACCAACCGGCTAGTAGTAGGATTGTCCCTTCAGAGTCGGCTGTGCGTGCACAAGCCATTCTCTCCTCTACTGTTGGTTCTTCTTCTGCTCCCTTACCCTCTGCTGTTCCCTCTTCTCCCTGCTCTTCTTGTACCTCTCTCTTTCGGGAGTGTCAGTATCTTATGAACACTCTCGAGAGATTTGTAGGCGGCAAGAAGAAGCTCAATCTTATTCTAGACCAATCCATGATTTGTAGATTTAATCAGGGTCTAGGATATGATTTCTATGAGGATATGAGGAAGCATCCACCTGCTATTCTTAGACCCATAGTAGGAGGTGTGATCGAGGTCGAGCCCAGATTTGATGAAGTTAAATTCAAATCTGCGGGCTTTGTCCAAGGGATTTACGAAGCAAGGTGAGTCCACCGCAGCTTCGCCTCTCGGCGAAGCCATCTCATGCTACTTCTGCCTCTCAGAAGGTGAAGTATCATTGCACCTTCTGTCAAAAGGATGGACACACGATCGATCGATGCTTCAGGCGCACCAGGATCGCGCAGAGAGACCGTGTTGCAGCTCTTAGGTGTATTCAGGGTCAGCCCCAGACCTTGAGTGCATCTAAGACCAACACGAGGTCTAGGTTTGCATCAGATACTTCTGATGGGTTTGGGCAGCATCGAGGACTTGGTTTTTCCGAGTTTGCTGGTTTTCGTCCTCATGCTCCCTTTGGTCGTGACTCCCGCCGTCCTGAGGGTACCTCTCGTTTCCCCCGTCGAGACAGCTACCCACGGCGTGATCAGCGTGTTGTTGGTACTCCGACTCGCTTCCCCGTAGCAGTCGGACCCAGCAACAGCTTCAGGTCTACTCGTAGACCATCTGCTTTCTTCAGTGACAGAGAGCGTAGGGTAGATAGAGGTCAGTCGTGCTTGACTACTTCATCTGCTCGACATGTTGTTCAATATTGGGTGCCAAAATCACTCTTGATTTACCCCAGTACTGAGACTTTACTCTCTATTTGACTCAGGTTCGCTGGGCTGGGAAGGGAGAGGTTTGGCTCGTAGACTCCGGGTGTTCTCGAACCATGACCGGAGATTCACGTTGGTTCTCTTCCCTAGTCTGTGCTCCAGGTGATGAGACGATCACCTTCGGAGATGCCTCATCTGGGCGTGTCATCGCCAAAGGTACTGTGCGCGTTAATGATTCGTTTATTTTGAGAGATGTTGCCTTGGTTAGTAAGCTGCGTTATAATTTGCTTTTGGTCTCTCAGCTTACCGATGACGGTTATGAGGTGAGCTTTAAGCAAAACGCTTGTAAAATTCTTGATTCTTCGGGTAGTCTAGTTTGCGGGATTTCTCGTTATGGAAGGATCTTTCGTGCTGATTTTTCTGAGTCTTCTGGTGATCCTCTCCGGTGTTTGGTTGCTTCTGAGTCCCGCGACTTGACTTTCTGTTATAGGAGACTTGGTCATATCGGATTTGACCATTTGACCCAAGTTAGCGGCCACGATCTCATTCGTGGTCTGCCGAAACTCAAGATGGTCAAAGATTTAGTTTGTGCTCCTTGCCGGCACGGCAAGATGGTTGCCGCTTCTCACCCTCCGGTCACAGTTACTATGACTGATGCACCGGGACAGCTACTCCACATGGATACGGTTGGACCAGCTCGAGTGCAGTCAGTAGGAGGGAAGTGGTATGTTCTTGTCGTGGTCGATGACTATTCGAGGTTTTCTTGGGTGTTTTTCTTAGCCTCGAAGGATGAGATATTTTCATATTTCCGAGGTCTTTTCAGTAGGCTTTCTGTTGAGCTCCCGGGTGCCTTGAGAGCAATCGTAGTGACAATGGCACGGAGTTCAAGAATTCCTACTTTGAGAGGTTTTGTGATGAGACAGGTGTAGAGCACCAGTTCTCTTCTCCGCACGTCCCACAGCAGAATGGCATCGTGGAGAGGAAGAACCGTACCTTGGTCAAGATGGCCAGGACAATGCTTGATGAGTACTCTACACCACGGAAGTTCTGGGCTGAGGCTATAGCCACCGCATGCCATATTTCAAATCGAGTTTTTATGAAGGCACACTTGCACCGCACTTCTTATGAGCTGAGATATGGGCGAAAGCCCATCATCTCTCATTTTCGTGTGTTTGGTTGCAAGTGATTTATTTTGATGTCCGGGAACCTAGATAAGTTCGAGTCACGTTCTTGTGATGGTATCTTTCTAGGTTACTCATCTTCTCGCGGGCTTATCGGGTTTGGAACTGCGAGTCTAGTAAATTGGTAGAGACCTGTGAGGTGACCTTCGATGAGGCCAGTCCGGGGACTAGGCCCGATATCTCAGGTTCTTTAGAGCAGTCTGAGCCCATCTTCGTGGATGATGAGGACAATGGAGATGAGGGTTGTCTACCCGATCCAATCCTTCATCCACCCCTTGAGGTGCCTTCTTCCACTGCAACTCGAGGCGATCAGCCCATGCCTTCTGCCTCTTCTGGAGCTAGTGGCTCTGTTCCTACCTCGTCAGCTCACGAGGTAGAGGCCACTTCTTCATCTCATCCTGGACCTCCTAGACACATTCAAAAAGATCACCCTTCTGAGCAGATTATTGGAGACCTGTTTGAGCGAGTCACTCGTTCAAAATCTGGTATGTCTCAATTATGTCTCCATTCTGCCTTTGTTTCCTCCTTCGAGCCCAAAGATGTTTCTCATGCTCTTTCCGACGAGTCTTGGGTCAATGCCATGCATGAGGAGCTAGAAAATTTCGAGAGAAATAAGGTCTGGTCGCTTGTCGAGCCCCCACGAGGTCACAATGTCATTGGAACTAAGTGGGTGTTCAAGAACAAGCAGAGCGAGGATGGAGTGGTTATTCGAAACAAGGCTAGACTGGTAGCTTAGGGCTTTTCTCAGGTTGAGGGTCTAGATTTCAAGGAGACCTTTGCCCCTGTAGCTAGACTTGAGGCCATTAGAATCCTGCTTGCTTTTGCGGCTTCTAAGGGTTTCAAGCTTTACTAGATGGACGTTAAGAGTGCCTTCCTTAATGGTTTCATTGAGGAAGAAGTCTATGTGAGACAGCCTCCAGGTTTCGAAAACCCCAAATATCCAAACCATGTCTTCAAGCTTTCCAAAGCGTTGTATGGACTTAAGCAGGCCCCTAGAGCTTGGTATGAGAGGCTTAAGTCCTACCTGTTGAGTCATGGTTTTGAGATGGGTAAGGTAGATAAGACCTTGTTCATTCGCCTGCATGGCACAGATCTCCTGCTTGTCCAGATCTACGTAGATGACATCATCTTTGGCGGCTCCTCGCATGCTCTCGTTTCCCAATTTTCCGATGTCATGAGCTCGGAGTTTGAGATGAGCATGATGGGCGAGTTGAGCTTCTTCCTTGCCTTCCAAATTAAACAGACTCGGGAGGGTACCTTCTTGCATCAGGGCAAGTACACTCGAGACCTCCTAAAGCGCTTCGATATGAGTGATGGTAAGCCGGTGTCCACTCCGATGGCTACATCAGCTTCACTCGACCCAGATGAGGATGGCGAGCCAGTTGATCAGAAGGAGTATCGGAGTATGATTGGCTCCCTCTTGTACTTCACTGCCTCGAGACCAGACATACACTTCTCTGTGTGTCTTTGTGCTCGGTTTCTGGCTTCTCCTCGCGTATCTCATCGCCAGGCGGTGAAACGCATTCTCAGGTACCTTCGAGCTACCATTGACTATGGTATCTGGTACTCTTCCTCGTCCTGTCTCTCCTTGAGAGCCTTCTCGGATGCAGACTTTGCCAGTTGTAGGATAGATAGGAAGAGCACCTCTGGCACTTGCCAATTCATTGGCACTTCTCTCGTTTCCTGGTCTTCGAGGAAGCAGTCCGGTGTTACACAGTCCACCGCAGAGGCCGAGTACGTTGCTGCAGCTAGTTGCTGTAGCTAGGTGCTTTGGATGGCTTCGACCCTGCGGGACTTTGGGTTAGTCATAGATAGTGTTCCACTCTTTTGTGATAACACTTCTGTGATTAACATTGCTAAGAACCCAGTGCAGCACTCCCGGACCAAGCATATTGATATTCACTATCACTTCCTTAGAGACCATGTAGAGAAGGGTGACATCGTGCTCCAGTTTGTGGAGAGTGACCACCAGTTGGCTGATATCTTCACCAAGCCTATGGATAGTTCGAGGTTTTCAGCTCTGCGGGGAGAACTTGGGGTGGTTTGTCCTTATGGGCTGTTGTGAGGGGGAGCTTTGTGCTTTACTGCTTTACCATTTCGATTCTGCTCTTACTCCTTACTGTTGCATTGCATTTTGGGTGCATTGGGGTTAGTCCTTCTAGCATAGGTTAGAGTGGTCTTCTTGTCTAGCTGTTTAGACTTCCTGCTCTTATCTTGTGTCTCTAGGATGCTGCTTATTAGCTGTTCTCTTCTTACTAGGTTGAGCTTACTCACTGCTTTTAGGTTCTAGCGAGGGTCGGGCCACCCTCGGGTAGACAGGGTACGTGTTTGCTCCTTAGCCTGTTAGATGACCAGTTGATAGTCCTAGAGTCATATGGGGTAGATAAGAGTTAGTCTAAGCCATAGTTGTTTCTATATCCTATCTATGCTTTAAGGACTGCCTGTCTGCTATTTTCTTTCCCAGCTTCTCGATTTATTGCTTTGGTTCAGGGGAAGTTCATTTGGGAGCTTCTGGAGCTTAATATTGACATAACTCAACCTGAACTAAAAGTTGCATCTCATGTTGAGGGGGAGTTGGATTTTCTTGCATTTTAGCATTTCGCATTGTAATATAACTACATTGAGCCCTGATTACTATCCTGTTATGACATGATTACAATGCTCTACACCTTGCCATGATTTGTGTTTATTTGCTAGATTTATCATGACTTCATATGTATAGACTAGCTTTTGCCATGATAAGTTAACTAAAATTGCTCAACTTAAATTAAAACTTGTCATGCTAGCATTTGAGTCTAGTCTTTCTTGAGCTATCTTTTTATGATTCATGCCATGTCAAATAGGCTAAGTTGAGCGTTGAATCTCTATTGAGCCTTAGATTGAGCTTTGTTAGTCTCTTGATGTAGCATGGTTTAGTACAACATGTTTAGAAAGCAAAAAGATCTCTTTTGTGCGAAAAAACTGATTTCACCAATTCTTTCTCATGAGACGGCTTGCCATTGCACTAGGCATGAACTCAGGGGGAGTTTTGGATGACCTAGACTATCTTCTTAAGCTTCTTGCTTGGAGTAGTCACATAAGGCTTGAGATCTAGCACATAACAAAAATTGGGTTGGAAACGACCATGAACCGTAAAAAGACAATGTTTTATGTGCTCAATTTGCTTAAGCTACAAAAAGAACCAAGTACTTGAACCAATATTTCATTCTTGAGCATAGCACTCTATTTGGTCTCAATCGTAGCTTCTTGATTCTGCTTAGCTTATTGACATGGCCTGCATCATCCTTGGATATCTCTAGTTAGACTTTGTTTATTGATGACTTGACTTGCTCACATTATGTACTACATTTTCAGCTTGTCATCTATATGTTCTAGCTAGCTTATACAAGTCTTGTCATGATCTCGATGGCCTTCTATTGAGTTATGGCTTGGTGTAATTCATTATGGTCATCATAGATAACTCTCATGGCTCTAAATGCTTAGAATAATCAAACTTCAGTCATTTCATCTATTTCCATGTCTTGTTCTCTTCCTTGCATCCTTGATGTGTTTATTGCCAAAAGGGGGAGAATAGTGGTAGAAAAAGTCATTTTAGCCATTTTCGGGAGCTTTGAGGAAAACTTGTTCTTTCTTTTGCTCCTTGTGTCGATATGGTCATTAGCTTCGTTTCTCTTTGCTTTGGACCATGTTTGACTTCTTTTTTGCATTTCAAACTCAACTTTGTACTTTTTCGGAGTTTGTCAATATACTCATCAAGGGGGAGATTGAGAGACCATGTGGAGTGACCACATGTGAGTGATGAGTAATTGACATTAGTTTAGGAAAGTCGAGTTTGGTTTGCGTGGTCGGACCATGACGTTGCGTGGTGCAATCGGGCTCGGTCGGACTTGGTCAAACTTGGCGTATGTGGTTAGGATGCCTAATGTTTGATTCGACAGGTTTGGACTTCATCTGTGGTAAGTATAATGGTATTTACGCTTTCATGTATCGAGCGGTGCTATTTGATGTGTTTCTTGTCTGTGTGGTTGCAGGACGTCGAGGCGGAGCCGTGGTGAGACATGAGGTGACCAGACTAGACATGGGCGGTGTCGAGGTCAGAACGGTCGGGATGTGTCGAAGACGGTGGAGACTCGAGGTGGTTGCGAGGCTTGGACGACAAGGAGCGCGGAAGCTTCCCGGAAGGTGCAGGAGGTACGAAACGGGAATTTCGCAGGCTGCACAAGCGGGAGCGGGCTCCGTTGGATTTAGCGGGCGTAACGGGGTGGAGACCCGTTAGCCATGGGCTATAAATAGGTTGGAGGGGCTGCATGCCTCCTCATGGATTCAAGAGAGAGCTAGGGTTTTAGAGGGTCAAAAGAAGCTTTGGAGGGTGGTTGTGCTTTGCTCTTTAGTGGTTGAGAGCAGGGATAGGGCAGTGGCTCTGTGTCTCCCTTCATAGTTTTTCTTAGTGTGTGTCTCCTCCCTTGAGTGTTCTTCATGAGTTCTTGAGATGGAGAGGGAGAGGGAGAGTTGATCCTTCATGTAATCTAAGATATGAGCTATTTCTTGATGGTGAGTGGTATCGGGACTCATATGTATTCCTTGCTTTGATGGAATGAAAGATCTGAAGTTTTATCCTCTAGGTGCTCTCTGTTCTTCGTTTTCTTGTTTTGGGTGATTTTTGATTTTCTAAGATATGAGCTATTTCTTGATGGTGAGTGGCAAAATGGGTTGCTCCATGATGGGATAGTGCCCTAAGATCATTTGATCAAATTTCCCAAGAGCAAACTTCATTTAATCTCAGCTTTGGGTTTCCAAGGTCCTCTGTTCTTGATTTCCTCAAGTTTCCTTTTCTAGGGTTTGCTCCAGTTTTTGATTCCCACAATAACTTGGCATGAGATTTGATTTGGAGTATAAGCCTTGTGCAAAAGATCATGAGCAAAAGTTGAGAAATTATTGAGTTTTTGGGAAATCTGTCTTTTCTTTTGAGAAGGTTCAGATTTTGTCAAAATCTTGATTTATGGTTCACTTGGTGAATTTCCTGGTTTCCTAAGATCCCAATGCTATTTGGCTCATCTTCTTGAGCTTTTGGTCTAAGAAGAATTTCTCCTTTTCTCAAATTTATTTGAATTGTGTGTTCTCTGAAATTTCAGTGCAACTTGGTCTGCTCTTCTTATTGTTGTTTTCAGTCAGTTTGCCGCAGTTTTCAGCAAGGTATATGCAGCACCTTACTGCAGTTTTCAGCAAGGTGTGTGCAGCACTTTCAGTGCAACTTGGTCTGCTCTTCTTGTTGCTGTTTTCAATCAGTTTGCTGCAGTTTTCAGCAAGGTATATGCAGCACCTTACTGCAGTTTTCAGCAAGGTGTGTGCAGCACTTTACTGCAGTTTTCAGCAAGGCTTTTGGATCTGAAAGCAGCTGCAGTGTGCACACTTCTTTAAGCAGCAAATATACATCATTTTCTCTTGCCGTATGCTCTGTTTTAGAGTTCTTTTCAGTCCTTCTAAGTGTAGATTTCAGCAAGGGATATCTCAGCTTGTGCTGAAATTTTTGTAGCTCTTAGTGCTTTATTCTCCTTCCTCAAAAGAGCTACTTCTTTACATTTTTTTAAAAAAATCTGAAATTCTAGAACTGCACCTCTGTTTTATGCTCTCTGCTACGATTTCCGGTTAGCTTGCACTTACTTCTTCACAGCTCTGTAGCTATCGGAGAAGTGTGGTTCTTTGAAAATACTTGTGGGGGCTAAATTTTAAAGTTTCGACATTCACCTCCCCCCCCTCTGTCGCCATTTTCGGTCCAACAGACTGGTTCCAGTCGCCCACTGGTCGGGCGACTGGAATCATGCTGCCTGGCCGTTGGGCGACTGGAGCCTATTTGTGTAAAAAAAAATTTCCACGGGTATATTTCTGTAATTTCAAATAAAAAATAGATTATTTATAAAAAAAAATTCCATCATAGAGATACCTAGTGTGTGTGTATAGTTATGGATCATCTTCCCTCAGGGACTGAAAACTCGAAAAATACACCTAGAGTGCCAAATAGGCCAAGGCTTCCTGTACAAGTACTACCTGCAGAAGCCCAACAGGCTATCTATGGGCCTGTTCTTTTCCTCCGAAACTGGCGGCTTTTGGTTTTTGCTACAGTACCTAACTTTCAAACAGAGTATTTTCTCAAGACGGGGTCTACAAGTTAAACGATGTACACGTTAAAAGCCCAACATCTGTACCAACCAAAATCGCAAGTGAGTATCTCTCTCCGTAATATGTACCATAAACAGCCAAAATTCAAAAATTTCAGCCAAAAGCCATAAGCCGCAGCCGCAGCCAAACAGGCCCTATAAGTATATCAAATTGTGCAAGGGCCGATAAGCACTACTGTATCTCCAATTAGTTGCAAATATTAGCATTGTTTTCAAGATAACACATTGACCGCTGATTAATCATGAGTATCTTTCGTGAAAGGAACACTCGCGTGATCTGTGAATACAATAATTTCTTCTGCGGATCGGGCATTGAGATTCGTCATGCAACATACACAAGTGTAATGTCAATTCGGAAAAAATATATACAAGTATCATCAGTTCGAGAATCTAAAGTATTGCGTCTCCAATCTCCATACTTCCACAAGATGGCCTCGTAGTTCATAGTTTACGCACCGGCCAGGAACATGATTGATGCACGAGCATCGGTTTTCTGTATCGAAAATTAACTATGGTCCCTAAGACCTCTAATCAAGCGCCCAAGTACAAATATCAGTGGTAAATTAAATTGCATCTCCATCAGTGCTGTGGCATGTGCTGTTTGCAGTTCAGAATTTGCAGCTGAGGTCTGAACAATTTTTGAATCATCGTGCTATCAGCCCACCAGCGTGATCTATGAACAATAATTTCCATTGCAGATCGAGCATCAAAATTCGTCAAGTAAAATACACAAGTATCAGTTCTGTATAAACCAAGGAACCAGACTAGCGAATTACTCTACCTTCAAACTATAGGACGAGATGATAACAAAGAGGGGTGAATGCTGCCTTACAAAATTTTCCTTAAATATTCTAAGGCTAGAACACAGTAACAACATCGAGAACCAAAGAGAGAAATTCTTTAGCTCACAGCGGTATGACCGGTTACAAGGGCAGTCTGACTGGTAGCTATCAGGCGGTCGGACCGAACTGTACCCTAGCGGTCCGATCGGAGCGGTTTCTTGAAATGGATTCTCCAAACAGTATTTCGAGCTTAAACCGTGTGTGTCGTCCTGTCAGCGGCTCCACTGTCCGCTGCCATCTTGAAAAATATAAACAAAAACTAGCAACCACAGTCAATAACTATCAACAGCTGTCTAAAAGAACAGGACCTAGATATATAAGTTGTTTTTGTTTTTTTATGGGCGTCCCATAGGCTATCGAAAGGGCACCGTCCGTAATATTATTATTCCTCCACGCGCCTCGAATCACCACCACGGCTGCTACTGTTATTAATTAAGAAAATAAATCTTTGAGCATCTTTCGTGAAAGGAACAATCACGTGATATGTGAACAATTATTTCTCTCGCGTGATCTGTCAACAATAATTTCCTTTGCAGATCGATCATCAAAGTTCGTCCAGTAAAATATACAAGCATCAGTTCAGTATAAACCAAAGAACCAAACTAGCGAATTACTCCCCTACAAACAGCAAGCTCAATAACACAAATGTACAAGTCATATATAGACCCGCAATGCAATGTACCCAGATAAATGCAACGACATATAATAACTAGGATACCAAGCACGAGCGGCACAATTTTTGGTTGATTTACTTCCTTCAGAAATTTGGGAGGGGTGCTATGAAATGAGATTAGTTTACTGCCCTCGAAATAATATTTGACTAATTCACCTGAATTAGTGCAACTATATATAAAATGATTAACTAGTTGGCACTAATCACGACATGTCACATGCCACCATGTGAGATACCAAAAGAAACAATATAAATGATTTGGTCTATGATTCAAACGAAGTTTCTTGCCTTTCACATTGACCTACTATACACGACATGCCACATGCCACCATATGAACAACAACAATAATAATGTTAGACCATATGGTGGTCGTGATTAAAAGTGATGATAAATAATTGACATTTTGATTGCTTTGGAATTTGTGTTTGTGAAAGTTTCGATTGATTACAATTGAAGGATTCGAGTGGTTTCAGTCTACTCCGAGTGGTTTTGGCTATCTCCAGTGGTTTTTGTCCAATCCGAGTGGTTTTGGGTTACGAATTTTTTTTGTACAAATAATCTAATTTTAATCAAAATTACAGAAAAATACCCGCGGAAATTTTTTTACAAAAATAGGTTCCAGTCGCCCCCCCCCCATTGGGCGACTGGACCCTTTCGCCCAACTCAGTGGCGACATCTGGCGGATCTAGTAACCGTTGGGCGATTATTGCAGTTGTCCCACCGTTGGGCGATGTAAGTCCAGTCGCCCAACCATGTGGCGACTAGGGGTGGGTTAAAGTGCGGCACACTCGGCCGCCACCGAGGCACTGCTTCCATTCGACCGAGCGAGCGCGAGAGAAGAAGAGAAGAGAAAGGAGAGGAGAAGAGGAGAGGGAGAGGAGAAAAGAGGAGAGGGAAGATTTAGATCCAGGTAATTTTTTGTATATTACTTTTGTTAGTGTTAGTAAAAACTGTAGAAAATGTAGTGTAGAAATTTTGTATAGTATTTTTGGTATAGACATTTTAGTATAGAAAATTTAGTATAGACATTTGAGTGTAGAAAAATTTAGTGTAGAAAAATTTAGTATAGTCATTTTAGTGTAGAAAAAATTAGTATAGACATTTTAGTATAGAAAAATATAGTATAGACATTTTAGTGTAGAAAAATTTAGTATAGACATTTTAGTGTAGAAAAATTTGTATAGACATTTTAGTATAGAAAAATATAGTATATACATTTTAGTGTACAAAAATTTAGTATAGACATTTTAGGGTAGAAAAATATAGTAGACATTTTAGTATAGAAAAATTTAGTATAGGCATTTTAGTGTAGAAAAAATTAGAATAGACATTTGAGTATAAAAAAATTTAGTATAGGCATTTTAGTGTAGAAAAAAATTAGTATAGACATTTTAGTGTAGAAAAATTTAGTATAGACATTTTAGTGTACAAAAATTTAGTATAGCCATTTTAGTGTACAAAAATTTAGTATAGCCATTTTAGTGTACAAAAAATTAGTATAGCCATTTTAGTATAGAAAAATTTAGTATAGACATTTTAGTGTAAAAAAATTTAGTATAGACATTTTAGTGTAGAAAAATTTAGTATAAACATTTTAGTGTAGAAAAATTTAGTATAGACATTGTAGTGTAGAAAAATTTAGTATAGTCATTTTGTGACCGTAATGTACAAATTAATTGTGCGGTGATATTTATACGTATTAGAAAAATCAGTAAATATTGAGGATAAAAATCTGGTTGGAAACAATCATGAGATTTCAAAAGAAAAACATATCAATTGTGCTAAATTTGCTTAATTACACAAAAAGACCAAGTACTTGAACATGTGTTTCAGTCTTGAACTTGTGGCACTCTAAATTGACTCAATACTAGCTTCTTGGTTCCACTTAGACTATTGACATGGCCTACATCATCTTTGGATACCTTTAGCTAGACTATAATCATGGTTGACTTGACATGCTAAGAAATTCAACTAATTTTCAGATTGTGACTTATTTGGCTTAGCTTGATTTTACATGTCTTGTCATGATCTTGATACCATACTTATGTGTTATAGCTTGGTGTAATACTTCAAGGTCATATGGATAATCTTCATGGCTCATCATGCTTAAAATGAATAATTTTCAGCCATTCCATCCATACTCATAATTGATTCTCTTCCTTGCATCTTGATGATTTTATTGCCAAAAGGGGGAGAATAGCGGAGAAAATTTATGTGTACTGCACCATGCCTGGCCTTTGAAGAAGGAGCTATGCCCAATGTCCGAAGGCTCAAGCTAGGTTCCAATGCCCACAGAGCGGAGCAATACGGCCCTGTACTTTCTAGCATCAAGTACCTGTTGAGTCTTGAAGAAATCACTGTTCTAATCGGTGGATCCGACCGAACGGCAGCAAAACCTGTGTTGAGGGATGCCATTACCAAGCATCCAAGCACTCCTATCGTCAACATACAATACGTGGATTGGATTTTTTTATTGCGAGGAAGAAAAGATTAGGGCGACACAAGAGCAAGAACAACCCTCTTTGGAAAATCAATATGAGAATGTGGAGGTAGATTCAGATATACAACATGAAATTCTTGAAATGAACACGGGGAAACATACGAACAACCAAGCTGATTGCAGGTATGGTGTTTTCCTTCTATAACACGTATCTTATATCATTTTCAGACTTCTATCTTGCGTGCTCTTGCTCATTTAATTTCAATGAAAGCAAAATTGTTGTTATCATCAGGATATCTATGTCACCGGAATCCTCTTCCCATCTGCCAAGTCCAGGTAATGTTATTTCAACTAGCTGAGCTGCTCACGTAATTGCACATTTAGGTACTAAATACATATTTGTATATTTGAAAATACAGTTGTATTTATTACGCAACTTTAATACACATGACTGAAATTTAGACGTATCTGTTATACAACTATGGCACACTTTAATTTCCTATTTTCACTTTTGGGCTTATTTGCCTAAACTCCATGAGATTAGTTTTCCATTTTGGATTTATCTACTATTATATGTAGTCCAATATTATTTGCATGAATATCTCTCTATCTATTTATTACTAAAAATCGATAACATGTGTTTTAGAGTCGCTAAGAAAAAAGAGAAAAAGCTAGAAATTATCATAAAAAAGCAAAACATCTATTCCTTAATCAAGTGGATCCTAATTAAGCAAAACTATAGCAAGAGCTACGAGAAGTGGGATGCCAAGAGGGACCACGAGAGGAGGGAGGAGCTGCGCTGTGACGAAAAACACATTGAAGCGCATCCAACGGGACACGCAAGCCCTCTCGAGGCGTGCAAGTACAAGGAGCGCGAGGCTCGCTAGTAGGAGCGTGAGAGAAAGCACAAAACTACGGCCAAGGCCAAGACGGCCAGCGAGAAGTACAACACCGAGCTTGCAAGAAAAGGCAAATGGCACTAGTCCACGTAGTAGATCGGGGCATTCCGTATTGAATTCCAAGATGTCACACATGTTTTATCTGATGCTTATTGAGTCAATGTCGTACATGAAAAGCTTGAAAACTTTAAAAGAAACAAAATATGGTTCTTAGTTAAACCCCTTCATAGTCATAATATCGTAGGAACAAAATAAGTATTTAAAAATAAGCAAAATGAGGATGTGTTAGTGATATGTAACAAGATTAGACTAGTAACTCAGGGTTTCTCTCAGGTAGAAGTTTTAGATTTTGAAGAGAAATTTGCACATGTTACTAGATTAGAAGACATTCGTATTCTACTAGCATTTGCCTCGTCTAAGGGCTTTAAATTATTTTTAAATAAATATCAAGAGTGTTTTCCTTAATGGTTTTATAGAAGAAAAGATCTATGTCAAGTAATCACCTAGTTTTAAAAATCTCAAGTTCCCAAATCATACTTATAAACTCTCCACAGCCTTATATAAATTAAAGCAAGGCCTTATAACATGGTATGGTAGACTTTAGAGTTGTTTATTTAAAAATAACTTTAAAATGAGAATGATAGATAAAAAAAAGTTTGTTCACTCTCGGATATGACGGTGATTTTCTCCTTTTTTTTAGATTTATAGGATCATTGATGGTAATTAAAAAGGGGTAAATAATTGTAATCCTTAGCCAAAACTTTCTGCCTTCTGGTTGTCTAAACCTACTAATATAGCAAGAATAAAAAAACAAACAAAAATAACAGTCCAAAAGTAAAATAAAAATATTAATTCTTCTCCAGGAAACCGTCGCTTTCGAACTCTCTGTACGAAGGACAGCGATGCTTGCTGTGCTGTTGTTTCCTGTACGCATAGGACAACAGAGAGTGCGCCTTGACCCTTCCTGAGTGCAAGAAGGCAGCACTAATCCTCTCTGTTGCCTTGACGTCTGCTGTAACCAGGAGCTGGGATGGCGAGGCAAGGCAACGAAGATCGTGGACCAAGACGATGCCGACGATGGACGGCTTCGGTCGCGTGCGGATCGAGGCAAGGAGGGGCGACACACAACGTGCGCTGTCTCCGCGCCGTGAAGATGTCGATCCGTGCACACCCGCCGGAAGCAGAGAGGAAGACCGGGCGACGTCTCTTCGGCCGTGCGTGACGCCCGGCGAACCGGGACAGCGCTCCACGAATCGAATCGCACGCCGACCGAGGCACGCGAAGAGAAACGCCGTCGCTTTCGGCGGGCGACGCGCGGAAGCAGGTGTTCGGTACTGCTGCCACTCTCGCGCGGAAGGAGTGAGACGAAGCCGACGATGGCATCGGGACGAAGCACCGCGAAGCGAGACGCGCCGCCACCGATTCTTTTTCGAATTAGATCTAATTTTTATTTCTCAATTATCATAATTGTTGCTATAAAGCGTCCTGTTGGCATTTTTAAGTTCTAGCACGAATTTTCACCTAGATGGCCCAGGGTTAGCGCCTACCTGTAGCACTATTTATAGCCTAGGTGAACAAACCATCTTACCTCTAAGATCAAGAATTCCTAATTAATTCTAAATTCAATAAATAAGAGATTTAAAATTTTTACATAATACATTTCTTAACTTTTTTGTCATGTATCGTAGCTTTTAGACTACACCTTCGTAGTTCTAACACGCATCATTCATCTTTAATCTTCACGTGCTCTAACTCGAGCTCGACCGTCTCCTCCAACATCTTTGACCCTTTAGACCATGACTTCGCACTAAGTCATTTCCTAGTTTTCATCGTAGACTACGATAGTCTTCGAGTTACCCTGCATATGTAAAGATCAAAACAATATATTTTCTCGACATAAGTTCTTCCCAATTTAACCGACATAAGTCCACATACATATCACACGTCTCAAATAACATCAATAAGCAATATAGTCAACTATTCGTCATAAATTATTATATGACCAACACTGTCAATTATTCATCACAAATTATTATAAATCTAGCCATATGGTCTAACAAAATTTACGTGGATGACATAATTTTTGTGATTTCTAATGCTTTGGTGCCCAAATTTTTAATACAATAAGCAAAGATGAGTATGATAGGTGAGCTTACGTTCTTCCTCGACTTTCAAATCAAGTAATCGAAGGAAGACACCTTCATTTATCAAGAGCAAAGTACACTAAGGACATTTTTCAGCGCTTCGACATAGGAAGCAACAAGCCTATCACTATTCCCATGGCCACTTCTACGGTTCTAGGTCCTAATGAGGATGGCGAGCCTATGAACCAGAAGGAGTACCATAGCATGATTGGCTCTCTCCTCTACTTCACGACTTCGAGGCAGAACATACACTTTGACTTTTGAATCTTTAGATTTTTGGCAAAAATATTTTGAATTTTGTCAAATTATCACAAACTATATCAAAATTTGCACAAGAGAATTCGAAGAAGAGATCATTGGTTTAAGTATGGCTGAATGCAAGGGGTATGATGCCTATTTATAGAAAAAATTTAGATTTTTTGTATTTTTAAACTCCCAAACGACTATAAATTTCAAAAATCCAACCGTTTCTTGGGCTTAACAGGCTACTTTTGTGCCAAATGGGCCATGTCCATCGTGTTGTGCTGGGCCAAACATGCCTAACCAGCCACTGTGCCTACCGTGCCTAACAGGCTAATGTGCCTATTAGGCCCATGCCATGCTTTTCGTGCCTGTGCCGTGCTGTATCGTCACGTTGGGTCGGGGCGGTGACCTAAGCACGGCCCAATGGCTCTTGAGGTGCTGGCCCGACACAAATGCGACACGGGCTATACCATGTCTGGGCTTTGCCTACAGTACTAGGATGTGAGCCGGCCGGCCGGGCATAGCCCATTTCACCACCTCTAGTTTGGAGGAGTTGGGCCTCTTTTCCAGCTAAGGCTTATTGGGTTAGAGGGTCTAGAGAATGTATCTGTTGCCTCGTTCACCGCAAAGGTCGGGCTTGGTGCAAAAGTGCATCTTATGGATCTATTCTTAAGCTGCACCAACAGATTGGGAGATGATGGGCTGGTCATGGAGGGAGAAGGCGTCTCTGTTCTTATGAAGCATGTGGTATTGAGGGGGAAAATTTTGCAAAACAGTTCTCCACTACTTCAGTGTCTAAGGAAAATACAACCTCAATCGACAATGATTTTGCTCAAAACAACGCCATCTGGATATGAGGCACATCCATAAGGTCTCTTAGACCTATCTGGTACCCCCTCTTGCGAGATGGCACATACTGGAAATATTGGAACACCCTGCACTCTCCTTCATCATCTATTTTGTTCGCAACAATCAAATCCCTTGATTGTTAATGCTCAGCTCCACGACCAAATCCCGCAGTTGCTCCCATGGTGGGACACCCTTCCTATCATTGAGTGTGGCCTCAAGAAAGCATGGCCCAGTCCACGGTTCTCATGGGCACCTTTGATATATCAGCCACTTTCACTCAGAAGTATGAATGCATAGTCAGCTGTCTCTGGGCAAGCCCTAGATAGAGCGCTCAGCAATGTGCTCTTGCCGGCATTATGCAAACCAGCAAGGCCAACATCAGCAATGCTCTTCAGTTCCAAGGTAAGAAAGGTCTCAGTTCCCGGCTGTCCGGTACTCTTAACAGGTTATCTCCGCTTGTCTATAATTAGCTCTGCACAGCCGCACGCCCTGCCGATACAAGCAACCCCTAGTCCGCCTTCCCCTCCTCGCGCTATGATCAAAACGACTATTAGCACATGTTGATTTCACCACATCATTACGTCCTGCTCATTTCGGCTTCAGTTTTTTGTTTCTAGCTTATTTTTCATTATTTATAAATTTCATCTTTTTTTGGATTTTTGGCTTTTTGAGCTTTTTTGCTGGTTCTTTTTTCCCTGTATTTGTTTTGTGTTGTCCGTGATGAGCTTAACTTATTTTTTTCTATTTTTAATTTTTTAAATTTAATTACGCCAAATAAGCCACCTTCAATTGCAGTGTAATTTCAGTTATAAACCACTATTTTTCAACTCAACCGAACGATGTTAAATGTATTATGAAAATGTGTATTGTATGATTTTGTATCATATTTTGTTATATTTATGTACCACTCTATTTAGACCTGTCACAATGTACAGACACCGTACTAGTCTCTCCTCAAAACAGCAGCGCGACTGCTGGATTGGATTGGACTCGAAAGACGCCATGCAGGACGGGAGAAGGTTTTGGGGGGCTCGAAGGTTTCGGTGGCCTGGCGCTCCTGGTAGCCGCGGCGGGTGGGGGAGACTCGTGCGGCGCCGGCGAGCGACGGAGACGACTGGAGTGTATAGCGCCACGGCCCACAGGCTTCTTCGGTAGAGCTTGTCTCTGCGTGGGCCTTGAGATGAAAGCGGGGGAGGAGGCCCGGCCCACCTGGCGAGGCCAACTCCCTTTCCTCTCTTCCCCAATTCCCTCGCCGCCGCCGAACGCTCCGGCGGCCGCGCCTCCTTTCCATGCTCCGCTCCGTCTCCGCAGGCCACGGCCCTCTCCAACTCTTTTGATCTCCAAGCACGGGAAACCGTCGTCCATTCCACCAGCTAGCCGTACTGTTCGAAGAAATGCAGTCCATTATTAGAGATTCTAAGGCGCGCGCGCACGACCGGCGAGCCCGGCGGGCGGCGGCGCAAGGAAACAAAGTCACGGTGGGTGGTTAATTCCTTGTTAATTTGGTCAAAATCGTCTTAAATTACATGTTCTGAATTAATACTTGAAAGGAAAGAACGGTGGATCCCATACAACGGTCCCGGCGGGCTATCTCCGCTTGTCTATAATTGGTGCAGACAAAAAGAGCGGATTCAGATGTGGGAGTAAAAAAAGGAAAACCGTGAAGAGATTAGCCTATTCTTCTAGAGAGAGAGAGAGAGAGAGATTAACCAGGCGTGGCAATACCTTGGTTAAGCTCAGCAAATCTCATACAACGGTCATGGAAACGAATGCTTAGAGAAGGTTCTTGTCGGCAAACAAGCATCCATCCTCTTACCTGCCCATCCCAGGGTCTTTCTGCGGAACAATAATGTGTCTATGCAGTCTGTGTGGCATCTCTAAACCCGTGCATTGTACATTCTCCAAGAAACACTTGTTTTCAATGCTCTCTCCGGCACAATTAAGGCTGGGTTCATTTTGACTAAAAGTTGATTTATGCTTATACTGTCTATAGTAACTAATTTTTACACGATGTATTTTTTTAAGATAAGATTAATAAGAAGATTGTAGTAAAAAATATACTAAATTCAACTGTACTGGCCAAAATCGCATATGACTATTTGCTGTGCGTATTACCTCTCGCGAACAGCCAGAATTCAAATATTTAGACCATAAGTAATCAGCCCAAAAGAACCTACCCTTAAATTTTCATTTTGCTGTCAAGCAGAGCGCTTGTTCTTTTTTTCACTTATGACTGTAGCTTATGGCTTTTGGTTGAAATTTTTAAATTTTGGGCTATTCGCGACAGAGATTACGAAGAGAGATACTCGCTTGTGATTTTAGTTGGTACAGAAATTGAGCTTTTAACGTATACTACAATTAACTTATAGACCCGTTTTAAAAAATATTATATTTAAAAATTAAATGTTATAGCAAAAAATAAAAACCACTTTTAAAAACAGCAAAGGCCAGGGCAGAGGCTTTCGCCAGAGTGTGTACTATCTCTTACTACCTCATAACTCGTATATTTGACCATGTCTACGTTCATTCGGACCTTAATGGGTCTGAGCGGGCCGAAAATTTCTATTACTTCGGCCTTCGTCGGCCGAAAGCGCCTTCTTTGTCGGCTTTTGTGGGCCGAAAATTCTTTCCTTCGGCCGCAAGTTTCTCTACTGCTGACCGAAAATCTGTTGGTACTTCACTGGACTACGAGCGTCCAGACTTGGGAGAAACAAACGTTCTATCGTTCCATTTAGGCTGATACGAGATGCTAATGGCCTAATTTAACTCTTCGACTTCTATGGGATGTATACACCACCGAAAATGAATTTTACACTTCATGGATCAACCGTACGGCATAACAATATCATGATGCCTGGATATCAGCGTGACACCTGCAAATATATATATATATATATATATATATATATATATATATATATATATATATATATATATATATATATATATATATATACACACACACACACACACATATATAAAATAGGGCACAGCTACGAGACAATTTGTTTGCAGATTTACAGCCCATCGAGAGAATTTGCAGTTCTACCAGTTTGGCCATGATTGAAACTTTCTTCGAGAAACAAAAGGTTAAAGTGTGCATGATAATCTACCAACATATAGGAGAACCATTTCAAAGTAGGGAGACTGACGAGCCACTTGCCAGATCCAAAATTCGTTTGAAGATAGTTAAAAAAGCAATAATCATTACTATTATAAAAGAACGAGTTGGTGGTCGTATGTCCTTTCTTTTCTAACCGCTCTATTCTTAACTTCTCATCATTCTCCACTTTTCAACCGATCAGAGTAGCCCTCTTTCATAGAATGATTTTCTATATATTTAATGAATTTTATTATAACGCACGAACAGATGACTAGTACCACTAAAAAGACAGAATGATGAAAGTAGATGCCAAATGCTTAAAAGGTACAGTTTCGTGAGCGTATAGTAAGTAGCAGCTAGCAGGTCAGCTACCATATCGACAAATGAGAACAAAACCATGTACGAATTAAATGCGCCGCAGCATCGTCAACTTACCACATGGCAACTAAGAGCGAAAAATATCAATATCCCAGTACACCTGAGATTGCTTGCTCCAACAACTCAAGGTTGTCTAAGGATGTCATCGATTATAAAGCAATGTTTAAACACTCAGAAATTTCATCGTTGGCGTGAAACAAATGATGAGGGCAACATGAACAAAAAGAATGCTGCAGGTTACATTACATGGTGAACCAACTCAACATAGAACTCACTCAAAAGCCATTATTTTTCAATCATTCATGGAACGGAGTATGCTATAGGCCATGGGCCCTAATAATCTCATTCATCTGCCTCACTATGAATCCATGATTCCCTAGTCGAGTCATCTAGATGTCCACATCAATGGTTATAAGCTAAAACATTCATATTTTCATATGTAGTAGCTCATTATTTTTTTTGAAATGCATATGCTTTTCAAACCTGTTAAGAATACAACTAATGTGCTGTCAGCTATATTGCTGCTATATACAACATTCAACTTTTCTTATGTAGTAGTCCATTATTTTTCAATCATTCATGAATATGATTTTCGAGCCTGTTAAAGAATACAACCAATGTGCTATCTCTGCTACATTGCTGCTATACATTACATATTAACATTGGATTAATGTGGACTTTTGATGGGACATTGGTGCTGTGTTAAGATTAAAGTAGTCCGTAGATAGGTCAGTGAAATTGAATTTTTCGCCGACTTTTTTTCTGGGCCGTGGTGAGCTAACCGTATGTTGGTCCAAGCAGTGTTCGATGTTGGGCCGTAGAGTTACATGAATTTGGTCTGGGCCGGATAAGTGGACATTTTGAACCCAAACGGGCCGCGCTAGTTTTGTCTGGGGTCTACGTTCAACGGGCCGGGAATTTCTCTACCATGGGCTTTAATAGGCCTTCGTTATGGGCCTTGATGGGCCAAATTTTCTTTAGTCTATTGTACAAAAATTAAGTCTATCGACACTCACATGGTCAAGGATACAGCACTTACAAGTATCATAGAATTCACTATTTCCTAAAAGCATGAGTAAAGGTCAAGGCAAAGTAAATAAACAAAAGATCACCTTTACAATTGCAGTACTATCGGTGTGCTGTGTTAAGGCATTCTTATTGATGTATAATTTGGTGCTCACACGGAACAAAATTTACAAGGTATCCAAAAACCTCAATGGAGAAATATTGATGTCAAGTCTTAAGCAATGCTGCATAAGCAGGTGTCTTAAAAAAAACTAAGTTGGTCAAGCAATGCTGCATAAGCAGGTGTCTTAAAAAAAACTAAGTTGGACAGCGGAAACGAAGTGAGGTGTGGTGTGAAATGAAGTGAGGTGAGGTGTGGTGTGGAAAAGACCTTCATGTCGAAGTGTGAAATGAAGCGAGGTGTGGTGTGGTGCGTGCGACTGCCGTGGAGGCTGCTACATATGACAGCGGAAATTAAGGGCTAATGACACAAAAGCATCCCAAAATCTGTGCCTTTCGCGCGTGCATGTTACCCACTTGCAAATGTCTGTCCTCTTTCATGTGCATAAATTTGCAGGACAGGATTAAAAAATAGGAAAGAAAACATCGTGCGCTATAGCTAAGTTACCCTTTGTGCAACTTGTTCACGTTTAATAATTCAGCTAAAGATTAACTTAGCAAAAAGAAACGTTGACGGACCGCACTATTTTTATTGTAGTACTAGTGCGTATACTTTGTAGCGAAGCATACATATATATGATAGCTTTTGTTAGGCTGTGCCCCGGTGAGACGTGCTCATCATTATTGCCACCTCCATCGCCTTTCTTTCCTTGTGCTCTGAGGCTGGAAGCATGCAGCTTTCTTTGGAGTGCATTTTGAGGTCACTCAAGCAAAGCAAGCACTTGGAAGAAGGAGACCGGCCCTGCACAAATGCGACCCCTCTCATCAATTTATATTGACCGTGTTGTAGTTACGCACCAAACAGTAAAAAGAATGGAGTTACAGGAAGACCGTGGAAGGACTACTTGTAACGTTACACATATTAAAGATAGCAATAGAAGTCTGTGCTCCTGTCTTGAAAGTTGGTAATGTCTGTCTCTTTGCTAAAGAAGAGTGCTCTGCCTTTTTCCATGGCCTATCCAGTTGTGTGTGTGTGTGTGTGTGTGTGTGTATATATATATCCATAGGGGGCTTATTTACATAGGTATCCCTATGTATTCCTATCTTTATAGGGGTACATATGTCCTTTCTTAATTACACAAATACTTATATCTAAGTTTACTCTCCTAAAGATATACATGCCCTTTTTCTGGCCTTGTGAGCTTCCATGAAGTGCCGGCTTGTCCTGCCAAAGCCAGTGAGCCATTTGGGCCAAGGTGAGGGTCACTCCCCTAACAGACCGATCGCACCGCTCTTTTTTTCCATCACCTTTTCACATGTGATCAATACGAAACCAAATAAATTTAAAACTAGATAGATACATATGGAATTTTTTGTACGGATAATCTATTTTTTATTCGAAATTACAGAAATATACCCGCGAGAAATTTTTTTACAAAAATAGGCTCCAGTCGCCCAATGGTTGGGCGATCGAGCCTTCATAACCAATGGACGACACAATAGCTATCACTCTACCCTCGGCGCATCGCATCCATCTTCTCCCATTGGGCGACTTTCACGCAGTCGCCCAATGGTTGAGCGACTACACTCAGGCCCCCGTGAATGTTTTAAATTTTGTCAATTTTGTAGTTTTAAACTGGTAAAAAATCTGCTGGAGTTGTAATAAAAGTTTATGTTCATTGTATGTTGTAGGAGTGTAAAAAATTTTGAGAAACTCTTTTTAGGAACGAATGACCATAGAACGATCGGTATATACGATGGTAAGTGATATTTTGATTTTACTGAGAATTTGGAAAGTGTATCAAACCTTCGCCAAAAATAGTGAAAATTGGTGGAGCTGTTCTTCATACATCCAAAAGCCTCTACAAAAAAATTTGAGCAATTTTGGCCACGGGATCAAAAGTTAGAGTAGTTTCAATTGAGGTTGAGTCCGTTTCTAACATACCTTCAGTAAAACGGGCATAACTTTTGCATACGGTGTCCGTTTTCGACATTCTTATACTCGTTGGAAAGCTAACGACGAGACCAATCCAAACAAATGACCCGCCTGCACTAGTCGCCCTCCAAGACCTCAAAATCGGCCATCTTTGGACCTAAACCTGCGCCGCAAGATTTTGGTTTCTGTTCTTGCCCTTTTTCTTGGTCTTCCTTTTGGAATTTGGATTTTGCTTCAACTGAAAAGTTGTAGATCTCATCGAAACCGTTCAAATGAGTATATATAAGCCATATAGAACTTTGATATTTTATTTTTTGAGACTAGTTATTTATATTGCATCGGTATATAAAATTTGTGATAGAGAGTATTTCTGACGGTTTGTACGTAGAACTATCTGTGATAATATTCATCGATCCTCCTCAACCCAATCCTAGCCCTGTTTAAAACTACAAAATTGACAAAATTTAAAACATTTACGAAGGTCTGAGTGTAGTCGCCCAACCATTGGGCGACTGCATGAAAGTCGCCCAATGAGAGGGCGACTGAATGTAGTCGCCCGAGGGTAGAGCGATAGCTATTGTGTCGTCTGCTGGTTGGGTGAAAGACTCCAGTCGCCCAACCATTAGGCGACTGGAGCCTATTTTTGTAAAAATTTTCCATGGGTATATTTCTGTAATTTTAAATAAAAAATGAATTATCCGTACAAAAAATTCGATACATATGGGTGTGAAATTTCTTGGTATCTTTTTCCTATAGTACGATATATATCATATTGCCTGTCGCTTATTGACGGAAATTAATTAAGTGGCAAAGCATTCTGAACTGTTTCTCCTCGTGACTCACAAGTTACAAATTAAAGAATCCAAATAGAACATCATACAGTCCGTACCAACAGGTTGAATCATGCTCCTGCTGATGAGCTCATTGAAAATGCTCTTTCCAACATCATCCGGGTCTCACCAATGAGCTTTACTCACAAAACCTTGAGCTACCCATTGCCTGGCCAAATTATTCTTGTAGATTGTATAGTCCCTCGGCTCATCGATACCCACAAGGCTTGCTGTCTCCGTATACAGTGCCACCATGCGAGGATCTATAGATGTGTTGTTCGGCTTGGACTTCGTGCGTCACTCGCTCACCTCCATGCACGACACGACTCTTGAGACCTTGGAACTCCCTGGCGATCTTATGCTAAGTGTAGATCGTCGTCAATAGGTTGATGCTCCCATCAATAAACCCCTTAAAGCCGTGTGGCCTGCTGTTGGACTCACGCTCAAGACATCTTCACCAAAATCAAGACATAACTAAAACAATGGGAGTAAAAAATTAGCACCAGGAAATAAATCAACTTCCAAATCCACCAACAATAAAAGCCAAAACCACATGGAATTAGCCCTAAATCACAAAGCTGAATTCTAAAGTTCTTCGCTCAAAAAACACAAAATGCTAGAGGAAGAAACTACATTTGTGTATACATTGCATTCGTTTTTAGTGCCACACTATGTAGCGTAGCAAATATAACATGAGTATTTTTATTTGAGAAACATAATACGAAACACTGAAGCGACGTCTCGTTTCAGAGCTAAGAGAGTTTTACAAGCTTAAATTCAACAACAAGATGAAGAAACCAGGCACAGGTTCGCTAGCTATATATGAGCAAGCATTCCCCATCAGTAAACTCAAAACTAGTTAGGAAAGTGACTGCAGCAAAACACACTGAAGGAAGAAAAGTTGCTCCAGATTGATTTGATTCCGTAAAGAAGACACCATCTCCTCCTTAAAAGGGAGCAATTGATGAGCAGCAACTGCTGTCTTCGGTCAGGACGTGCAAGTTGAGACGCACGTCATTTGCGGCAAATAAGATGGACTCCTGTCAGGGGTCGTTAGGGTTTGATTCGACCCCTGTACGTTCAAGTGTGCGTGTTCGTGCCGACATTAGTTAACTAGATTTCTCAGGCCCGTCCTCGTCGTCATCGCTGTCTGAAAGAAGGAACGAATGGAAGAATGAATAATCAGGTAACACGTACGGAAGCAAAACGGAGCATGTGAAGAAATCAAAGCATTAATTAGCGACCTGGATGAGTGAGCGTACCCGCAGATTTCTCGCCATCGCTAATGAAGCCGTCCATGTCTTCATCATCGCTATTAAAAATTTTCAAAAATAAAAAAGAAATAAGATAATAATAATAACAACAACTAAGAAGCATTATTAATTTGGTGGATAGATGCCCATACCTGCTATCGACATCATATGCATCAATTTCAATGGTGGGACGGTTCGGATGGATGTCCGCCGCGTGCCTTAGCGCAGCCTCCGCTTTATCCGCCTCCGCAGCGTTGGCTTCCCTGCACCGAAGGTAAACGTCGACTCGCTCAAGGGAAGGGAGGTTCCCCATGTCCACAACCAAGCTGCCATTGGCGGCGATGTCGGACGCTCGGACATTGAACAGATAGAACTGAAGCCTTGGCATAGCTCCTCGTGGAAACATAAATGGCACCGGCACAAGAAATGAGAACTCGATTCGTCTCATCCGTGGGAACGCGTCGGCGGCAACCACGAACCTCTCCACTGGCATGTGAATGAGGCCGGACTTCGCGATAGGAAGAGATGAGTAAGAGATCGCAGCATCCCAAGCATCTGAATGTCCTCCCATCGCACTTCGTGCATATTTAGATGCAAGTCGGAGAGCTGGTGAAGCGATGGCTTAATCCACGTCGGCAGCGTCGAGAATGACCCATGTTCTACCGTAAATGTACGGAGGCATGGAGAGGGCACCCAGCCTTCCCGCATGGGCTCGATGCCTCCACCAACATGTAGACTTTGGATTTTGCTCAGATTGCTTAGGGATTCCAGGGAAGCTCTATTACACATGCCATCATCCCATCCAATCTTGAGCATCCTCAGCTGGGTCAGATGCCCCAGCTCTTTCGCAATGTCTGGCCCTGAAGAACGGCCCACCCACAATCCAGAGAGCTCTTCTAGGGATGCCAGAGCCCCCAACCCATTTGGCACTCCCGTATAGTAATCAATTTGTAGGCCCATCAAATGTCTCAGGCCTACAACACTCGACGGCAATTCTCTTATACCAGCCCCATCCAAGTCCAGTGTCTGCAACAATCGTAGCTTTCCAATTTCCACTGGGAGCTCACCAACTTGTGTATCTCTTAGCCCTAGGTACCTCAGGTGACCTAAATTCCCAACATGCCTAAGATAGCGACTTTCCTTGAGATAGCAATCTTCTAAATCCAATACACGTAAGACATCAAAGCTTGGAAGAGGCGGCATTAGATTAATAGCAGGTGTAAAGATAGTAATGGACCTCACTTGTGACACTGAAACAGGAAGTGTGGCTTCATCTGCCTTGCTATTTTGGAGGGATAGCCTGCGAACCTTGCTTTGTGAATTAGACGTGCTTTGCTCAGTACCATCCAATATAGTAACAAAGTTTTGATCGCTTGACAAGGCACAAATGAGATCAAGCACCATATCATGTACACGACAAGCAGCTACTCTGCCATCAAAATCGTCCATGTATAACGGTTGGATCATGCTTCTATTTATGAGCTCACTCAAGTAACTCTCTCCGACCTCAAATAAGCTAGTAGTTCCTTGTTTTTTGGGCTGGACAAACCCTTCAGCTATCCACCTCCATATCAGCCGATTCCTCTCAATCTCATAATCTTCTGGAAATACACTTAGATATAATAAACAAGCCTTCAGATGACAAGGTAGATCGTAGTAGCTAAGAGCCAATATCTTTCTCATAGCCTTCACATCGGACTATTTTCGAGTCCAGCACCAATAGAGTCCAAAGACTATTTTCCACTCCTCTCATCTTGCACTTTGCTGGCCAACAAACTAGCTACCGTGATGATAGCCAATGGCACACCACCGCATTTCTTTAAAAATTTTCAGATACTCCAGCCGCTTGACCAAGACATTTGTCTTCACCACCAAAAATCCTTCCGTAGAATAAAATTTTGGAGCTAGCTGGACAAAGGGGCTTAAGCTCGAAGGCACCACCAACTTTCTGGGCAACATCAAAAAGACGGGTGGTTGTGATTACTCTGTTTCCACGGTCATTCTCAATCAGAGCACATTTGATCACTTCCCACGCTTTTACATCCCATAGGTCGTCTATGACAACCAAGTACCTTTGCATGGATGTTGTAACGCACAAGTAATGCATGTATTAGTAAAACTAGCATCGCACACGTCGAATCCATAAAACACATTCTAAAATATATGTAGATATATTTTTGAACGGAGGGAGCAGGAAATAACAAATATTTCATGGAATGACTGGTGGAGGAATGTAATGTTCAACAGACAGAAAAAATGGAAATGAAAGAATTAGCTTAAATCATGCATGAACGACATGATCTCGCTCTAAATTATATTGCAAAACTCACCTAATGTATCCAATTAATTGCTAGAATTCCATAACACGCAAACTAATATAACAAAATTTAGATTGGTCTCATGAAAGTTAAAGGACCAAATGGGAAAATTTTTCCACAAAATGTAAATTGAACTTGTGAGAAAATATATTGACACGCTGAGTTATACTAATTTAATTTGGATTCAGATTATTTTGTATTTAAAAACCAAGAAATATAACTTCTTTCTATCTCTAAGGAAATCATATCATTTTGTTTACATATTTTGATATTTAAATATTTCGAAATTTGGTTTCAATCCGCTTTCAAAACGCATACTCGATATAAAATTGGGGCTTCTAAGTGTACTGATCGAGTTGATTGCATTGGGTGTTTGTAGGGGTCTAGTCTGTATCGGATATTTCCCAAAACAACCCCATGCCAGATCTGAGTCGGATATATTTCACGCAGAAGGGTATTATTAGATTCATCATGAAAAGTATTTCTATAATATTATAATTTTTATAAATATATAATTTTTAAAATAATAGTTAAAGATGTATATTAGGGACCATGATGAGGTTTGAAAATACTTAGATGGTAAAGGTCTTTCTTGTCTCCAGAAGTTAGATTGTAAGGTAAAGCACTCTCTCACTTAATTAAAATTGGGTCACTTTCTTTTCACAACCAATATGGGATTATTTCAAAAAAAAATTTATTGTGCTTTCGTTACAGAGCTCCCATTGAAATCGTCATTCTCCTCGAGAGCTATACGTACAGCTAAAGGTATTTGGTTACGAAATTGAAGTCATAAATCACATTGAGCCATTGGCTAATGAGAACTATAATTTAAATTTAGTACTATACTACTATTAGACAAGTATTGGTTGGGCTGAGTAGCATTGCACATGTCCACTGTTATTAATTATTACATACACAATCGATCTGTATAGGTTATACATGCATGTTGTAAAGTTGATATATATATATATATATATATATATATATATATATATATATATATATATATATATATATATATATATATATATATATATATATATATATATATATATATATATATATATATATATATATATATATATATATATATATATATATATATATATATATATATATATATATATATAGACACACACACACACGATTTCGACGAATCTCTGATTAGTGCTAATTATTAACAAGACGCGCCAACATTCTTGTATCGAATATGCAAGGACATCGAAGCAGCAAAGAAATTCTAGGTAGTAAAGTTACTGATTTGAAGGGAAGAACTCTGCGATGCGTACGTACCTCTTGCTCTGAAGGAACTTTTTGATCTTGGGGATGAGCTGCGTTTCATCCATTCTTGATTTATGAATGTCTTCATACTTCTCCTCGTCAAATTGGTAGAGCATGTCCTTTAAAATCTTCTTCGCGTCAGGATTCTGAGACACAGAAACAAAAGCCCCGCAATCGAATTGCGCCTTAAGCTTTTGATACACCACATTGGCAATAGTTGTCTTGCCCAACCCGCCAAATCCATAAATAGAGACCGTCCTCAATCGCTGCTTGGACGCATCGTCACCCTCTGTCAACATCTTGATCAGCTCGTCTCTTGTGGAGTCGATGCCAACGAGGTCTTTCACATCTTTGAACATAGCCATCGGCGAGGGTCAACGGTAGCACCAGCGCTGGTGTTGAGCGCCTCGAGCCCGTACCTTTGGCGCAGATCGCCAGCTGCTTGGCGAGGTCCTGGGCTTCTTCCATGGCGGCGCGATCGATGGAGAGTCCCGCCTTGGTAAACAATCCGGTGGCCTTCTTAAGGAACTTCTTGACTCTGTTCTTCAAGTTGGCGCCGGCGGCTCGCAGTCACGGCCCTCTTCCACGCGCACCATGAAGGCGCCGACGGCGCCCTCCGTGTCGTGGGACAGCTCCTCACCTTGCCTGCCCAGATCCGGACCTGCTCGTCCGAGCTGGTCGAGGCACCTCGCCACCTTGCGGAGGGCGGCGTGCATCATCGTCAGCTCTGTCTCGAGAGACCTCACGCCTTTCTTCACGCGCTTCTCTAGGTTGTATTCATCCTTGAGCAGCTCCCCGAGCTGGGGGAGGAGGCTGCCCATCGCGCTCGTCGCAAGCTCCATGCCCGCTTGATTGATTCAGATGTGTGGGGTGGTATTGCTGTGCGGAAAGGCAGCTTAACCTAGCTTAGAAAATCAGATGTGATCTTGGGACGTTGGAGTGTCTGCACTTGCTGCAAAAAAAATCTAAAGTAGATCTTTGTCGTGATCTTGGATGGGCCGGAGAGGGAAAAAAAAGGACCGATCCAATCTTTGTCGTTTGCTCGAGCGAATTATCGATCGATGCATCAATTAATTTCGATATCTGGGTGGACAGCACTCATATAATTATATCATGAGCCTAAATGAGCACCCCGTAATTATATCATGTGAACGGAATCAGCTACTTTTATTACGAAAATATGCTCCTCCGCGTAAAGTAAATCGTAAAGCAGTCCCATAAACAAGACAAAGGAATACAAACAATCATCAAAGTATTAAGAAAAAACAGTGCCTAGTTATTTTACTTGAGTGGAAAGAAAAACAAGTGATTGAAAACGACATGCACTAAATTCTGTCTCCCCATATATGTAGTAGTATATGAAGTCAAGGTCTTCATTCTTTCTTTTTTCTTCGGCGTGCAGTATATGAAATAAAGGTCTTCAAATACCAAACTCTTGTCTCCCCATAGGTCCCGCTTCAGATGGTTCTAGCTTCTAGCTTATTTTAGTTTTTAACTTACTTAAGCTAGAAACCACTTGTAACATGTCAGCTTCTAATTTTAGATTTTTTGCTTTTTTTGCCTTCTTATTTTGCATTGTTCGTAATAATATAACGGTATTTAGATCCTCGCACAAGCATTGGTTTCCGATTCCGTAGATTCTTCGGCCCCTATGGTTGTGTGGACGTCCATAATTCAAATACAGCGGGTCATGCTGCCACCAGTTAATACTACAAGAAATCTGGGGTTCTGTGACGGCCTGTTTATGTCATAAATTATGGATTCTTTGTCATAGCAGTTGTATTTATGACGGTTGCATGACGAAAACCCATCTGTCATAGATCATGCGTGTTAAACCATGTTTAATGACGAAAAAATATTTTTTCATCATAAATTGTAAGACGATCCTTATTGCGTCATAAATTTATGACAATTGATTTTCATCATAATAAGGTTAAAAAACTGTCACTAAATAATTTAAGGCCTAACTAGGCCCATGTACTAAGCAGGCTATTAATGGGCCAAATATAATTGTGGGCTTAATTTATTATATGGCAAGCCCATTTACAGAAGTAAAATTGACACCATTATTTGGGCCAAAATTTATTTTGCAGCCTGTTTATTTAGTGGGCCAAAAACAATCAAGCCCAAACTTCAAACAGGCCAAAATTTATTTTGCGGTCTTTTTAAAGGCCTAGCACATTTTAGCATCTAGACAAAATCAGCCCATTTCAGCATCCATTACATAATCAGCCCATTTCAGCATCCATTACATAATCAACCCATTACATAATCAGTACATGCATCAATCACAGCCCATACACATGCATCAAATCATCCATAATCTGATTCCAAAGGATAGATAAATATGGTCACATCCATCAGTAAGCTTACAAATCCCAAATAACACATTTCCACATAGCAAAAGGATAGCACTAACAAGGTTTATAGCAGAAATTAATATGGTCTGAACCAGATCAGCCAAGTCTCAAAATAATAGCACAACCGGTGTTTGTAGCACAAATTAATATGGTCTGAGTAGCCAAGTTCCAAAATCAGAGGTAGAGTTAAAGGAATGGCCTTACTCCTTGCTGAACATGCGACGAAAGAAAGCATTGGTCTCATCTTGTGCCTTCTTCAACTGGTCTTGTGCCTTCTTCAACTGCTCTGTCTCTTCTAACTGCCTGCATCTTTCATTTTCTGATTCCTCTACCTTCTTCTTCAAAGCCTCCAACTGATCCTTAAGTTCTTCTTTGTCTTGCTTCTCAGCCGCAACTTCTGCTTCAAGTTCTTCAACCCGTGCATCATTAATGGCTTTGGAGCTTCTCTTGGGGGCTGCTAGCTGAAGGCCAATATTTTGAAGAAAATTTGATTTCGGCAACACTTGAGCAACAGCTTCAGCAGGGGTCTTTGAAACTTGGCCTTCTTTTGCAGGTGCAGCCACGATGGATTCCATTGTAGCCTAAGAATATCAACATATCAGTAAGAGTGTTCTGAAATTAATATACCAACTACATGCTGCTCATGTATTTAAAACCAGTGAAGACATGAAGTTCTGTTAAGATGTGGTGGGAGTGTTGTCATGCTTTTATGCTTTTGCCTGTTTGGACCACGTGGTAGCAAATACACATTCGAAAACATTCAACGACTTGATTGTTTTTGTGATATGTATCTAACTGTTGATTTTGTTTGCTTTTTTACAAAAAGAAAGAGTTGATTTTGTTAGATATGATTTGAGTGCTGGTTCTTGTAATATTTTACATGAGAAATGTGACAAGTGCACAAATTAAGGTAAAATGCTTTTGCACGTGTGGTTCATACTTTACATACTAAGCAAACCATTTGATTTGACCAGGAATAAGTAAACCATTTGATCTTTCAGTCAAGTGGGGAATGCCTCCAGGTGCCTATCCTTCAGCATATGAAAAGCCCGCCCTAGCTAGAGGTCGCCGCCCCACATTCCTGCACTACAAAAGAACCCCGTATGCCCTCCATCCCACACAAAAAGTAGCCACTAGCAAACCCTAACTACGCAGTCAGACACTAATCCTAAGCCAAGTCATTTGTCCTGTTCTTTTGAACAACACTAATCCTAAGTAAGTCATTCGTCCTATTCTTTTGAACCACAACTAATAGATTTTAAATTATACAGTTATATTCTAATGACAGGTTGGAAAATCCAAATGCCTGTAGTAAACCAAATAACCAAGCTTTCCCTCAAAACTCTTCCTCAAATACCAATTATTAGACTAATGTCCTGTGTGTAGTCGCATGTCAAGTTGAGGAACAGAAAAAATAGTAAGAGATATTCAAAGTAAACCAGAATCTAAGCTAGTAGCCATATTAATTTATGCTACAAACTATTCAACTCACTTTACATGGGTACACATTACAGTACTCAACTCATTTTGCTGGTGAACAAATAACATGTGTTTAAAGCATATATGTAGTTCAGAATGGAGCATGTACTTACAATAGCTTCCTTTACAGGCTCACTAAAACCAGTCTTGCTGCTGCAATGGAGCACCTTGAAAAGATCTATCGCAGTCGGTGGTTCATCTTTATAATTGTCTTGCTTCTAAAATTATTCACAAACATTTTATAGTTGTAAGATTAGAAGAAAAGTTGTTCAATGATGAATGAACGTACACACAATGTTTCCATATCTTACAACGGCATGGGTTGTCGCAATATATGATGTGACCACACCACCAACACGTACGACCATAGCGGCCGATATCAAGAATGAACTAAAGGTGAATTCGTTTCTTCAACTTCAACATATTTTAAATGAGAATATGATGCTACCTAATGATAAAAATATATATATTTGTAGCACCACATCACTTTGGAACTAATTGAAGCAAGGGTTCAAGTTGGACAGGTTTTGGAATCCAATTCGGCCTCCAGATCAATTTGGATTCAGCCTGATAAACCAACTTCAAACGGCCATAACTTTTGATCCAGAAGGCTTCTCGGGGCCCGTGAGTACTCGTTGGAAAGATCTTGGAGTTTACTTTCAGATGGATCTGGTCTCACCTCCAAACTCCACCCGAGCAGATCAGAAACTGCGAAATAAGCCACATCACTTTTCCAGTCCGAGTCAAAGTGGGCCGAGGGCTTTGTAACTTGGGCTATTTGGGCCGGTACTGTTCACATGAACAGTACCACACGCGTGAACAGTAACTAGGAATAGTACCACATCCCTTTACATTAGATAAGTGTGGCTTCCCCCTCCCCTATTTAAGGAGGCTGCACCCCTTTAGTTTTCCTTGGGAATTTTCTTAAGAGATTGTTCTGCTTAGCAGTTTCACCGCATGTTCGGTTGAGGAACCCCAACTTGTGAACTTAATCTTTATTCGCAATTTCAGATTGCATCTTGTACTCTCTTGCTTGTGTTCTCGATTTGCTTGCAGGAGATAGCCTTCTTGGCGAGGTCAATCGTGTTCGGCACGGTTGATAACCAACGGAGTAGTGGTGTAGTGATTGCGAGGGGTTCGATCTGTTTTGGTCGGAGACTTTGGATCATCAACGTCGAGATCTCCACAATCGACTTATCAGTACCTCTCGGAAGATCGGGCCATCGTCACATCAATATAGCACCGAGATCCTGTCATCCGATGAAACCTAACTTTCTCACGATTAAGTGCATTGATTGCACATGGTCCTGTGAGCAACAATTTAGTAAGGCAGAAAGATGGCTATATAGAGAGATAAAAATTAGATGAATTTGAAACCAGATTTGCTAAGATATTCAACAAACATCAACACTCTCTCTTTAAGATATTCAAAAAATTACATCTGTACTTCTATAACTTGTGTGAAGCAAAATGATGTGTTTAGGCTGCAGATCAGCATCGCCCTTGTATCATAATTTTTCTGGTTTTGGCTCAAGCTATATGGATTTCATTCTTCTCCGTTCAACAATTGCTGATTACATAATTTGTGTATGCCCAATTCCATGCTATAATAGCATAAACCCAATTCCAAACTGCAACACAACCCTATATGTTGTTGCAAAAATATAATAATATCTAATAAACACACAATTATCGGGTAACAAGCCAAGCAAATTCAGGTATAATTTTAAGGATGGCCTAGTGTATACAAATCCAATACAAAGACACACTATAGAATCTTAGAAACAATCAAATTGGCCTACAATACAAAGAAATAAACACATACATGCCACAAACCAGGTGCAAGAAAAATAAATGACTTAAGAAAGCAATTGACCTACATACCTTGTGCTTTGGGCTTGACCACATCTCCACCACTCTCTCCATTGCTCATCGATCGTACTCGTCATTGGTGACGTTGTTCTCGATTGGTTTGCTGGTACACCATTGAAGTAAAGTTTCTTCAAATTGTACCTCATTTGCCATTGTCCATCTTGAGCAAATCAAGACATGCCTCTGTGGTCGCTTGTTGTTGGTATTCATTGTAAATTGACCCTAGTCAACATCATGTCAAGAGCACGTGCATCAGAAAATAGGCGTTAAAAGTATATAATGTGATAGAAAAATTTTAATATTAAGGGCCAGTTCAATCAAAGGAATGGTTTTACTTTGTACAATCTGATTCAGTTGTAATTTCATTTAAAAGTGAACGGTATTACTCAATTTTTGGCATACAGGAGGCAAACTAGGGTCTTGTAGTGTCATGACTAAGTTAGGAACAGAAATGTGCAAGGTAAACTTTAGCTTTACTGATGAGTAAAATGTGACTAAATAATAAAGTCAAACACCTGGATTGCCCCATTATGCACACACTAAAAAAACTAAACATATGGCCTTTATCTACTTACAGAAATTTTGCCCATGTAGTCTGGAATAAGAGACTTATTCTTGTTCTTCTTGTACTCCTAGTGTGTAAGGATTGGGATATGTTGCCTCAGTATAATCCCCCCCTCTGATGCCAACTTTGCAGCTTGCATAGGTGCCTCCGCCGTTCTTCCTTCGGCAATGACCACCGGAATCCTAGTGTTTAAGCCTCGGCTTATGCGATCCAAGTCTCTGCCCATGGTTATTCCTCTATTCCATCGATGTACAATGCGATTTGATTGACCTGAAAATAAGTGACATTGTTACATAGTAAGTGCAAATCATTTTCATATGCAAATGTGTAAACCATATTCTTGGAGAAAGGAGTATTGCTTTCTTGCCTTCATTGCACATTTCTGTCTCATGGTCAGGTTGGGTAAGGCAATTGGCAATAGTCAATGCATCTTCTTTTGGGTAAGACAATTGGCAATAGTCAATGCATCTTCTTGTATAGTTGTAGTTGTACCATGGACACCTTCCTCGCTTCGAGTCAGTTCCTTTGTCCTTTGCCTAGTCACTCTAGGAGATTGATTTTTGTCTTGTTCATCAGGTGCTCGCACTCTCTTTGAACCTCTTGCTCCTGCATTAGTAGTGATGGTGTCGCAAGGTACATTCTGTGAAACCTGCATGACCTCATATGCATAACACAGGAAAAACAAAAATCTAGATTAATCTTTTTGCATACTGAACACAAATGAGCAATAAGACTGAAATGACAGAAGAAGAAATACCTTATCAACTACACCCTGTTCATTGTCATCACTATCTCCAGGTTCATACAAAGAACCAGAGTTTTCACGAGCCATAGCCTTCTTCATTGCAGTGGTCTTGTTCACAAGTGCAGCCTTGTTTGTTGGAGTGGTCTTGTTCACAATTGCAGCTAATGCACTGATACCGAGGGACTAAAACACACGATTGTTCTTCATGATAGTTTCAACCCTTGCTCTTTCACATTCAGTGGATGGGCAACTCTGTGAATGCATAAAAGAAAATAAATGTGGGGTGTAATGTTTGAGGTCAGGCAACATAAGCAGACACTCGTGTGTACATGTTTTTCAACAAAAAGACTAATATGTATTCAAGAAAAAAAAACCCTAACAACAGTGCCAAAGATATCTTTCCTGTTAGAACTTAACATACAAAAATGCAGGAAAACGGATCAACGTCAATAGCCTCATCAAAGATATCTTTCCTGTTAGAACTCAACATACAAAAATGCAGGACTGACTTCTTGGAAGATGACCTGACTCTCTGTCAATTGTGGGCTACTGAATTTTCTTCCGTGCCTAACTTTAATAGGACAACCCTAAACTTCTAGCAGGCAAGATGGACAAAGAAAATGTATTCTCCAAATACGCACTTCAAACTCTACCTTCAAATCGACTACATATTTGCAATAACAAAGTAGTAAAAGGCATTGAGTGTCAGACAACTCTACACAAGAAATCGACTACAGCAGTTCTACAACTCTACCCTCAAATTTCGACCGGACGATACCCTAATTAAACAGATCAGAGGCGAACACAAACATTTCATGCATAGGTAAACAACTATGTGCAGCCTTTCTAATCGCCGACCAGAACCGTATGCCAAAGACCCAAGAAATTTGACGATTTTACCTGCTGGTTGCCGTATGTTTGCTCCCAATTTCCGAGCAGGAGGCATCGTGTTCAACGGTGGAGTAGAGGAGGACGCCGCAGATGTCGGAGTAGGGCGCATCGTCAGCTCGAGTTTCGGAGCAGTGGGCTCGTCGGCAACGCCTGGAGATGTCGGAAGGGCCGACGGCAGCTGCTGGAGTGGTGGAGTGGGGGGGCACGGGCCGCGGCTCCTGTTCGACGGAGACGGAGAGGATGGGCGATGGGATGAGCCCCGAGTGGGTGAGGGGATGGGAGACGGAGACGGTGAGGATGGGCGAGGGGGCCGGGACGGAGAGGAGCGTGTGTGCGGCGTGGGAGGAGCGGATGAGCCCCGAGTGGGGATGAGAAGGGCGTTGGGGGGCGGCGGCACCTAGCACGGCGAGTGGGGATAGGAAGGGTTCAGGGGCTGAGGTGCTTGTGCGGATTTTACAACCCTACCCTTGATACAGGGTTAAATGTCCCAGGCACGTTTGGATAGAAAGGTCATTGCACCTTAAATTTTTCAGGTCCAGGCCGCTCCGGCCCAAATCTTGGCGCCTCTGCCAAAATCTGGCGCCCATTGCCCAAATCCTGCCGCCTAAAGCAATTATTAGCTTTTTTCCAAAAAAAAATACATTTAAGGTGTTGTTTGGCAATATAGTATTATTTCGTAGGTGCAAACTATTTTCGCAGGTAGTTTATTGTGCAGAACAATACTACCGCTTTATTTTACAATTGAAACTGTTGTTTGCATAGAAAAAATACTTTCGCTGAAAAGTGCAACATTTTGTTTTTTATTTTGCAAAAACTGTGCTGCATGGCAAATAACATGGGCCATGGCCCGTTAAAACTGGACCAGCAAACAACACCTGGGCTATGGCAGTGAAAAAATTGGTAAAAAGCATGACATGTGGGGCCCATTAAAATACAAATGACTGTGGGACCAGCTAGCTAATTCATGTTAAAATTTAGATAAAAAATTTATGACAAACTGATATTGTCATTACTTTATGACAATTGCGAGGTAGCATGTTATGACAGAACATAGATCGTCATAAACATAGTACTTCTCTAGTTTATGACGACTTGTATTGAGTCTTAATGACGGACACATAATTTTCGTCACAAAGTCATGTTCCCTCCTGAAAAACATCATAAAACAGAATGACTTAGCGACGAATTGACTCATCGTCACAACAAAATCGTCATAGATCCCCCAAATTTCTTGTAGTAATTACTTGTGTTACTGGCGGATCAGCACTAACAGTTGATGACAAGGAAATAAATGAACAATCTGATTTTACAACCATGACGGGACACAGCTACTTGTCATCTCAGGATCAAGTTAAATAAAGGAGATCAAAATTCACCAGCTAGCGATGGCACGATTCCAACACCATTACAGAAGCTTGCTCATCAAAAGCTATGCCATGAAAGCAGGATTCTATGTCACGAAAGCAGGATTGATTAGACTTTCTGAAAGGATTAAGAGGGGTGAATATAATGAGTCCGATGACATGTCTTTTAGAGTTGAGAATATACTAGAAATTTTCACAAAAAACATTTAGCTTCTAATTTAGTGAATCCATGTTATAATGGCTCAGATAAAAAAGAGTCCATATCAAAGACAATCTAGATTAAGAGAAATTCAGAATTAAAATTAAAAAATTAATAATTTGATTCCCATACAACTTCCAAAGTAACATCCATAAATAACTAAAATTCGGAATAATAATTAAACAAAAATCAGCAAATTAAAAGAAAGAGTTCATGTCAAGTACAATCCAAATTAACTAAAATTTGGAAGCAAAAAATAAAATAAAATTAGTAACTTGATTTCTATAAGAATTTCAAAGTAAATCTAAAAATGACTTTGGAATAATAATTAAAAGAAAATAGAAGTCAGTTTTTATATGAATTCCAACCTAAAATTAAAAAGAAATCACCGCCTGTACGATCCAAACGCATGTAAATTTAGAATAAAAAGTAAAGAATGATTAGACATTTGATTTGTAAATAAATTTGAAACTTAAATTCACCAGCTAGCAATGGCACGATTCCAACACCATTACATAAGCTTGCTCATTAAAAACCATGCAATGAAAGCAGGATTCTATGTCACGAAAGCAGGATTGATTAGACATTCTGACAGGATTAAGAGGGGTGAATGAGCCCGATGACATGTCTTTTAGAGTTGATAAGAAAAAAATAATATACTAGAAATTTTTCACAAAACATCTAGCTCTTAATCTAGTGAATCCGAGTTATAATGACTCAAATAAAAAAGTCAATGTCAAGTACAATCCAAATTAAGAGAAATTCAAAATTAAAATAAAGAAAAATTAGTAATTTGATTTCTATAAAACTTCCAAAGTAACATGCATAAATAACTAAAATTCGGAATAATAATTAAACAAAACTTAACAAATTAAATGAAAGAGTTGATGTCAAGTACAATCAAAATTAACTAAAATTTGGAATCAAAAATAAAATAAAATTAGTAATTTGATTTCCATATGAATTTCGAAGTAAACCTAAAAAATAAATTGAGAATCATAACTAAAAGAAAATAGAGATTAGTTTATATATGAATTCTAACCTAAAATTAAAAGAAATCTACACATGTGCATGTATGATCCAAACACATGCAAATTCAGAATAAAAATTAAAGGATGATTAGATATTTGATTTGTAAACAAATTTGAAGCTTAAATTTGTAAACCTATTCTAATTAGACACTTCGAGGAAGCTCCTATATTAATCAGAAAAATTTAACCATCTGTCTCGTGGAACTAACCACCTATACTAATTGTGCAAGTCCCCACAATTATCTATAAAAATAATGCAGCTTGCATTGCACAAGTGCAGATGGGCTATGTGAAGAGTCATCTCACATAGCACATCAACCCCAAGTTCTTCTGTGCTCATGAATTGCAAAAGATTGATGAGATTAAAGTACTGCACACTAAGTCATGTGAAAATCTGGCAGATTTGTTCCCTAAATCACTCCCTGCATCTAGCTTTGAAAGGTGCGTGCGAGGAATTAGAATGATGAGACTTAGAGAAATGCAGAATTCAGGGGAGAATTCTCTCAAGCCTGTTAGTAAATCTTGATCATGAAAATCAAGTACCCAAAAGAATAAGTCTGAAGGCTGGATGAAATTGGGTGAATTGTACTCTTTTTCCCTTGACGAGTTTTCCTGAAGTTTCTCGACCAAGGTTTTTAATGAGGCAATTCGTGCATTGTAACATAACATGTATCATGTACTCTTTCTTCAAAAATTTTCCACTAGGTTTTTATGGAGTTTTAACGAGGCATGAACATGTTGGATGAGTGCCCAAGGGGGAGTGTTAGGAAATCTGGGCCTGAGCCAGCAGTCTTGGCCCATCGTGGGCACCTCATCGGTAGACTATAAATAAGGAGCCGTACCGGCAGATTTTGTACTCATGCAATCAAAAGCAATTAAGAAAGACCAGAAGTTCTCTCTACCTCTCTGTGTATTTTCAATCTATTATTCTGTCATCTGTGATTGATCTCGTTTCACATTAAACAGAGGAATCGATCGGACTGGTCGCCAGCGACGGTTCCTCAACAGAACTATCCCAGTTTTTAAGTTTTAACAAATTTGCATAACCCCCCCCCCCACAAATATCCTTTTCTCCATTTTTGTATGTACTTTTTGCAAACTCTAAATTATCATAGAATAACTTTAGGAAGATGTGTACGTGGTGGTAAGGCTAGTAACTCCTTAATTTCATGTCCTATAGAGGATATGTTTAGGTCTTTAGCTTCATTAACTTCATGTCCTAGAGAGGATATGTTTACTTAAATCTTCTCTTATTTTTTGCATTTTCTTCTGGTACGAATCACTCTTTTGAAATGATTCCCATGATTGTATTGGCTTGAAGTAAATACAAGCCCTGGACATTTTGAAGAGCACTTTAACAGTCCTAACAATTCATTTGTTTGGTGAGTTTAGAGCTTGTGCACATGAAAGTTCGCCTATGAAGACAAGATTCGATTTGTTGACAAAATTAATTTCCTGAAGAGAAGAGGATTTTCTGGGTCTTCCATGAGAAGATATAATGAAGAGTAGTTGATTTCAAGTACTTTCATGACTTTCCAAACATTTGAGGAACTTGAAATGAATCGTTTTGTGAAGATGTTATACAAGAAATTTGGATACTAGAAGAGCCTGGGCTCCTAGCTGCTTTTTGGAAAGCTTGCTACCATTTGGATGAAAATGTTAGTAATTTACTGGCTGTGCTTCTTGAAGAATCATAGAGGGTTCGCTGAAATATGAAACTATGGTGGTAACTCATTGGGCACATACAATTTATGATCAATATGTGCCCTCTCCTTTGTTTACCATATGATATGAATTTTACGTATCCAGCATTTTTTAATTATACAGGGAGCCAAGAGGGTTTGCTTTTGTGGAGTTTGTTGACTCTGTTGACGCTTCTGAGGCACAATATCACATGAACCGTCAGATGTTTTCTGGACGCGAGATTACTGTTGTTCTTGCTGCGGAGACACGAAAAAGGCCTGAGGATATGCGTCGACGAACTAGAGTCAGGTATGCCATACCCATTACTATCCTGAAAGTTTTTTCTGTGTTTCATTTGAGATGACTTGTGTCACTGCACTGCAGAGGTTATTCTGATCATGAGGGCCGCCGTACTTCTCGCTATGGTAATCTGATCTATTTTCAACCGCTATACTTATTCCTTATCCTATTCTTCGAGCTGCTTAACTAAATGCTGTAGAGTTTAGATCATCTTTCTCTACTGATAGACACTGTAACCTGTCCATTTATAACTGTCGCTGTTTGATGAATTCCCATGTAAATATCAGCAAAAAAAAAAAAAGTAGAGCCTTGATCCATTTAATTTTACTAGTAGTGTGCCGTGCTAACGCTACGATAAAATACAAAACAAGATAAAATTTGTTGATCTGCAATATATAATATTTGACGACGACGAGCGTGTTGTAAAGGCCTTACGACCTCCCAGGACTTTTTTACGACCGGTTCCAATCAATTACGACTGGTTCCGACCACTTCTGTTGCCGTCCGACCACTCAGGTAGCCATTCAACCACTTTGCTTTGTCACTGCGCTCGAAATACCGTGATCGCAAACTCCTACGATCACTCAGTGATGCTGGCGATCACTGAGTAGTGTGCCCGTGCTAACGCTACGGTAAAATATAAAACAAGATAAAATTTGTAAAAAATAAAACGAACAATCTGATTCATTAAGATTCACGTCTCATATATTGTATAACCAAATATTTTATTAAGCTCATATATAAATATTGTATATATTGTATATTCGCACAGGAATACAGAACAGCAAATCCATTTGATTAAGCTCACGCCCCCAGCACCTAGATCTCAAGCCCCAACAACCATGCAGAGAGAGAGAGAGAGGCTGCAGTGCTGCTATTCTGGATCTGGGTTCTGCTCATTCCATGCAGTCATCATCTATCTCATTGGAGTCCAATTAAATTCAGGAGCACCAATGACTGTATATCGTAGTACTACTACGTACTAACAAATGTATACAAGAAAAAACTAAAAAGTGTCATCTCAATATCAATATGAATAAAAAGTAGTCGGCGTACTGAGCGCGGATGTTGGCCTGGCGCTTCCTCCAGGCGACGGCGGCCAGGCCCACCACAGCGGCGGCCATGAACGCACCGACCACCACGCCGGCCTTCTTGCCGCCGCTCATCTCGCCCTTGTGCCTCTTCGACTGATCCGCGTAACAAAAGTGGTTAACAAAAGTCAAAGCATAACTGATGTAATTTTAATATAAAATTTTGGATAGCAAGAGATGCACTCTATAGGAATTTTGATCGACGGCTATAACTGCTAAGCATTACCATCTTGCAAGAGTAACTCTTCCAGAACCCAAAAAAGAGAAGATGAATGGCACAAATCTGTATCAATCCTTTTTTAAGCCACTGGTTTTCTCTAACAAAAGTGATAGCTCAACTTGATGAATTAACGCTAAACTAACAGCTGTGATATTTCATATTAATGCTTCAAATTTGATTTTCACAGCCCCATGGAACAGGACAACCTCTTTAAGACATTTAACAGTAAAAGACTAACAAAACTAAGTTCAGAAGGTACTCCAATATATCAGTGCACCAAATGGCCTAACAAATAATTCAGCAGGAACAAACAGATATGAAGACAGGTAGCAAACCTCGGGGGCCATCCAGTATGGAGTTCCAACTGCAGGAAGTAATGGGCCCATCAAATCAGCACCACTCCTGCAGTAATGAAAATATTATGTTAAGCACACTGCTGCAGCTTAACTTAGTTAAGACAAGCATAAGGGACATGGTAGAATTGTGTAAAATGAATGAAGAGAAAAGAAAATAATACTACATACAGAGTCGGGTGATACAAATATAAGATTGCAAATTAGAAGTTGGCTTTGCGTATAACCATTTAATCTTCACTAAGAAAGGCACGAGGTCCAGACTTTTCCTTTCGTTTCTTTTTCTTTAGGGTAAGGTTTTTTAGGGTAAGGGTCCCTACAGCTCTGCTTCAGACTAAAACCAAGATGGGACATAAAACTCTTTCAAAACAAAATACCTGAGGACAGTGAAACCAGCATTTGTTTATTACTTTGCAGCTTTTCTACAATAAGAATACAAAATCTAGCACTAAATCATCATAATTTGTTATACCATAAAACAAAACATATTCTTTGAAAAGAGTTCATAGAAAAGCAGAAAATGAACAAAAATAGATGCTCATAACTGTTCATTCACACGGAGGTTAGTAGATTACAGTCTAATCAATACTACCTCCAGTCCAAAATAGATGCCATTTTAACTTTACAATCGTAAAAATGCATCTTTGGCCACTAATTTATCATTATATGTTGGTTCAAGTAATGCAACTATAGCATTGTGAAAATATTTTGATGCCAAATCTACTTACGTGATTTTTTTATGTGACCAATCTAATACTTGAAAGATATAAATTACTCGTTAAAGGTGAAAGAAGCTGACTGCAAGCAAATAATAGATATAATTTATTTTAGACCAGAGGTGGTGCTTCATAGTATGAAAAAATTTCCATCCTGATGGGAAGTCTTACAGCAATAACAAAGAAGAATGAAGACAAACCAGCATCCAAATTGTAGCTGTCAACTGTCAAGATAAATGAACTAATGAACTAATGCTGTATGTATAATGGATTAATGTCACAGATATCCACGAATATTGTCTGCAATCAGGCTATAAGTCATTGTGGTCAATAGGGTAACATACCACAGATGAGTATAGTGTTTCCCAATATTCCTTGCGCTGTGCTTCAAATTTGCCAATGAATAGTGTCTAGACCAGAGGCAATGCCTTTAGTCATCCATGTTAAGACACGAGGAGGTTGAGACATCTTCAGGACGCTTGGGTGAAGGAGAAAACGGGTGCCTAAATCACTAACGAAATCTACAGGGCTTGAGTCGAACATTTGTCCGCACAAACAGTCTCGTACAAGTTGATACTCATCCTGTAGGAAGAAGCAAAAATATGAAGCTTTCTCAATATGAGTCAAATTCTACATACAAAGATTTTATTTTTGGTGAACATAGCTCTAGGAAAAATTGTTACAAGCAAAGTGAACATATCAGTATACGAATGGAAAAGGTACGAAAACCATACTGACTCGGTTGGCCTTCGCATCTTCTCTCTAGCAGCTGTCATTGAGCAAAGGAAACATTAACCTAAGAGATTCTACACTGTGCAACAATAGGTATCCGCTTCAAATAAAGGGCTATGGGAGTTCCATTACCAAGAGCCTTGTATGTGCAGCCTTTAGGCCCTCCCGAGAACGAGGCAAAGACAAGTGCATCGGCCGAACCTTCAGTTCCTGGATATCAAAGACGAATTCAGCAACGGGTCATGATTGATTCCAACAAACAATGAGATGCATCAAGACAAGTTGAAAGATCAGTGTAGTGATGTGCAGTAGCCTAAACATCAAATGTAGCACTGACCTTAACGAGCTCTGTAAGAACCCCATCGGCGAGCACAGCAGCCTTGTCGGGGAAAAACCTGTGCAAACAAGCAGCTCAATCATATGAAGCAGAGTAAGCAGCAGTGGTGTCACAGGTTTACTAACAACTCATACGACAGAGCAAACCACACATCTCTCCCCAGATCTACTAAGTTCATCTAATCAAACTACATAAAATTGTTGATCGAACTGCACACGCCTTTTGGATTACATAGGAAGCTACAAAACAAACATACACCTAAGCTTGCTTTGCTTCTATTACAAATCACTGGAACCAAACAGAAGTGACCAACTTCTTGAGTTAGTCCAATCGATTAAACGGCCTAGAAATTAAAGCATCCCAATCTCTGAGGATCCACTCGTGCCCAAGAACACTTGTAATTAAGCCAAAATAGAGTCTTTTTTCTTGCACGACCGCAGCGCATCGACCACCTAGTGATTCTTCCCTCTACCCCGACGATTAATCCCGAGAAAGAAATCGTCTAGACCCACTCACCCACCTCAAAAAACCATACAAAATTCAGGGTTTAAAAAATAGCATGCTAAAATCACACTACCGATCCACGGATCACACAACCATGGGGACATGCGACGATGACGACGACGACGAGAAAGAGAGAGACGTACAGGGCGAGGAAGTCGGAGTGGCAGACGAGGCACGCCCACCCGAGCGCCGCGTACAGCTCCACGTACACCCGCACGTGCCGTTCCTGGCTCGACAGCCACGCGAACATCACCACCACGCCGCCCACCTCCCCGCCTCCTCCTCCGGCTCCGGCGCCGCCGCTCGGCCGCCGCCTCCGCCCCAGTAGTGCCGCCCCCACATGCCGCCTCCGCCGAGGGACCACCGAAGGTTCTAGAAGTTTCTGTACTACTTCTCCACCTCCGCCTCCGCCTCCGCCTCCGCCTCCTCTTCTTGAAATGGGGGAAGGAGGCGTGCGTGCGTGCGTGCGGCGTTTGCTGGGGTATCTTTCTGGGGACGTGTGGCACCACCGCCTCCTGTTGCTCCCTTCCCCGATCGGCGGAGCAGCGGATGAGGGAGGGGAGGAGGCGAGGGCGGAGGATGGAGGGGAGGAGGCGGCGCGGAGAAACCGAGGGCAGACGCGGAGACGGGGGAGATCGGGAGAGAAGTGGGGAGGCGCGGGATTCGCGCGGGGGGGGTGGGCAGCTTACCGTTTCGCGAGGCATGTTTAATGATGTGCATGATCCCAATAATATTGACCTTAGGATCTTCAATGAGTAAGAGAAGAAGGCTTAAGGAGAGATCCAGGCTATTCATTTGTATAAAATTGAATTACTTTGGTACACAAATCTGGGTGAACTTAGATTAGGCATGACTGTGGGGGTGGTTAAGGGGGTGGATTTAGCAAAGAAAATTTTGGAGAATTATAGAGTAGGGTAGATGCTTGATGTATATTGCAATTCCTTTTCATTGGTTCTATCATGATCACACTAATTTTCCTGTCAGGGCTGACATGCTGGTAGCCAAATGTGTTGTTCAAAATTGATATAATATTTGAAGTTCTTTACATACCATGCGTTGCAATATTGACAAGTTGCTATCTTTCCTGCAGGATGGTCTCATTCTCATTCACATTCTCGTTCACGCTCCCGCTCTCCTCGCCATCGTGGCCGTGCTAGATCACGGTATGTCAGTGAGTCTTGTTGAATAAGTGTTTGACCATGATGTGCTGTGCAATAATCTTTGTTTAAATGATATTATGTGCACGATAGGTCCTACTCTCCTGCCCCAAGAAGGCGAGATGACTACTCTGCTTCCCCAAAGAGAAAGGAAGAGCGCCGGCAAAATCACCAAGACGGTCAAAAGAACATGATGTGGATAAGAAGAGGAGATCCTATACTCCGGATGATAGAAATGGCCGCCGTGATGCCGATAATGGTTACAAGGTGTTAGACCATGTGGTTAGGTCTAGATTATTTTGGTGATGAATAATTGACAATTGTTAATTTATGATGAATATTTGATAACACTGCTTATTGGTGTTTTGCGAGACGTGTGGTGTGTGTGGATTAACGTTGGTCAAGTTTGGACGAACTTGTGTCGGAAGAATATCTTTTGGTCTTTGCATGTGCAGGTTGAGCATGGAGACGATCATGGTCGGTGACGAGAAGGACTGGGACTAGGATGGGGAGATCCGAGGTTCGGACGGTCAAGGAGGTCACGAGATGATCGGGCTCATGCTTGGAGCGTATGTAGATCAGAGATGGATGATATGTGTTGAAGCTACGGGAGGTGCGGTTCTGGAGGCTTCGATACGTGATGAGTTGAAAAGTCGGAAATGTGAAAACCCGTATTAGGAAGGGTTTCGGGTCCCTTGAAAATTAATGGGTCAAAAGCCCAATTATGGTAAAAAAAAGAATTGAACCTAGTTAAACGAGTTGTATTAGGTTCTGATTCCGTTTGTAAGCTGTTTTCGGATTCGTGGACAGACTATATAAAAAAAGGTGAGGGCCGGCGGCAAAAGCTGCGGGTTTTTGGTGAGCCAAGAAAAATCTGATTGATTCCCACGTCGTCTCGGCTGTCTTCCGACGCAGTCTTTGATCTCTTCTGGATTTCGCGTTAATGGCGACCACACGCCCGTGATCGATTGGCAGCAGGCGCACGGTCTTCTCGCGTCACGCGCGTGTGCAGAGGCGTGCTCGAAGAGGCATACTGATCTTCACGTATCTCGCACGTTCGTTCCGTACGTAGGCGACGCAGCGGCAAGTTTTTGTCCGATTGCTTTCACTGTGAGTTACATGCATGTGCACAGTCTAGCCGAGAGTTTCTATTCAGATCGCTATATGTTCATTTGTGATTAGCTATGATTAGAAGACTAGATATTAAATGCTAGGTTTGCATTAAGTCTTAAAGTATTGATTGCATGCATGTTGTGAAGAGGTGGGTGCTCACGTGATTACATTAGGTTGGCAATTAATTAGCGGCCGGCCGGCCGGATGATTAGAGATAGTTAATTACTGCGCTAAGTAGATTTGGTTGGTTTCGTTTTCTAGTGATTGGTCTGCATGCTTTTTTTTTGCTCACGCACTGAGAACAATAGTGAGTTTAGTTTTTTTTTCTTTCTTGTCTTTCATGATTAATTAGTTCAGATAGCTCGTTGTCTCACATAGTTAGTAAGGTGCATTTAGTTTTTAATTTTGTTTCTTAATTAGTTGCTACAGTAAAACCAAATATATATATATATATATATATATATATATATATATATATATATATATATATTTCCTTGCTGTTTTTTCTTGTAATTTTGAGAAAAAGCTTCTGCTGGGCGTTGCAATCATTCACCCCCCTCTGATTGCCATCGTCGATCCTACAAGTGGTATCAGAGCAGGTTACAATGGCATCAGATCGGGATCGCTTTTCAGGTAAGCCACCGTTTTTTGATGGATCAGATTATCTTTATTGGAAGACGTGCATGGAGGTCTTTCTTCAAGCACAAGGTAATACTATTTGGCAAAAAGTTGAAAATACATATGAGGTGCCTCCTGTTGTTACAACTGAAAATTCCTCTGATGTTGAAGCTAATGCTAAGGCTAGAAATATTTTGTTGCAAGGTTTAAGTAGAAACGAGTTTGTCCGAATTGCTCACCTTAAATCTGCAAATAAAATTTGGACCACTCTAACTGATTATCATGAAGGATCTAAATCTATCAAAGGTGTGCGTCAGAATCAATTCAAAAAAGAGTATTCTAAATTTGAGATGAAACCTGGAGAATCTGTAGATGCTCTTTTTGATCGTTTCAATAAAATTGTTAGTGATTTGCAATCTGTAGATGTCACATATTCTGATTCTGACAATGCTCATCAAATTTTAAATGCTTTGGATATGTCTGTTTGGAATGTGTTAGTCACTACAATCAATCATTCTGTTAATATGGAAACACTTACTTTGAATGATCTTTATTCTAAGATGAAAACACATGAGATTGACGTTTTGGCCAGGATAAATAAGACTAATTCTTTGGGCTTAGTGACTAACCAAGCTGACAGCTCTTCTAGTTCTTCTATTGTTTCTTTGTCTGCATTGTGCTCTATTTCAGATGAACAATTAGAGGAGATTCCAGAAGAGCAGCTTGTACTTCTCTCCAACAGAGTAACCAAGGCAATTAACAATATCAGATTAAGGCGGAGAGGAGGTCCAATTAGATGCTATGAATGTGGTGAGCTTAACCACATCAAGATGAATTGTCCTAAACTAAGAAGCAAGGAGGTTAAAGATGACAAGACACCAACTCGTCGCTCTCAATTCAAGATTGACCCAAGCAAGAAGCGCAATTATCGCAGGGCGGTCAACAAAGTACTTTCAGCACTTGAGGAGATTGATTTGAGTGATGTTGATTCTGCAAGCGACGATGAGGACAATGGCAAGAAAGCAAAGGAGGTGGACTTCACAGGGGTGTGCTTTATGGCAAACAGTGAGGAGTTCGACAGTGATGATCTTTATAGTGATCCTGATGAGGTAAAACCTTTTTATGCTGATTTATCTCGTGCTGTGCTTAGGTTGACAGATGATCTTAAGAAGTATAAAAAGAAAATTAAAAATCATGATTTCATTGTTGAGGGCTTAAATTCTGAAATCAATAGACTTAGAGCTTCTATTCCTGATGATGAATCTTGTGAGTCTTGTCAAGTTTACATACTGAGTTGGAATCTGCTAGAACAATTAATGCATCAAACTTGCTTCAACTTAGTGATGTAACTGCTAAACTTGATGAGTTGAGATTGGCACATGACTCTTATGATAAAAAGTTAAAAACTTGCACATGATGAAATTGAAAAGCTCAAGTTTAACTCTCCTACATGTTTAGAGCCAAGTATTTCGAATGCTCAATCTAAAACTTGCTTTAAATGTGATTTGCTAGAAGCTAGACTTAATTCATCACAAGAAACAATTCAACAGATGCTTTATCATGAGATATCTTCTTGTTCTAATTGTCCTAAGCTTAACACTGAAATAGAAGCTTTGACTAGACAACTTAATGATTTTGCTGAAAAAGAAAGATTGGCTCAGTCTAGTGCTTCTAAAAATCTTGTGAATGAACCTTCTAAATGCACAACTTGTCCCACTCTAGCTAAAGAGAATGAGTACTTGAAAGACACTTTAGAGAGATTTTCTTTCGGCAAGAAAAATTTGAATATGATTCTAGACAAATCAAAAACAAGTGTGAAAAATCGTGGTTTAGGATTTAATTTTGTTGAGCATGCCAAGAATAATCCTCCTAAGGTTGTTAAGCCTCTTGAACATGGAAAAATTGAAGTGAAACTTGAACCAAAACAAACTGTGTTTAAATCTGCTGGCTTTGTGCAAAGTTCATCGAATAATAATGTAGGTGCTAGCTCATCATCTCAAAAGAATTCTGGTAATGTAAAATTTCAATGCACCTATTGTGGAAGAAATGGTCATTTGCATGAATTTTGCTTTAGGCGAGCTAAGAAAGAGAAGAAGGAAAGATTTAATGCTTTAAAACAAAAACGTGCATTGTCTTTTGCTCCTAGATCAAACGCGAAAGCTATGTTTTTAGAGAACTTCATGATGGCTTTAAATCTGCTTCACATGCTAGATTGGGATCAAATTCAAATAATTCACATTCTTTTTGGCATTTTGATCACCCACATGCACGTGATTTTGGTTCTAGATTTATTGCTCCTATTCGTCGTGTGTCTCAGTACTGGATTCCTAGATCTTATTTCACTAACCCCAGTACTGTGACACCGATGTTTCCTGTGGTATAGGTACAGCTGATGAGGAAGGGGAACACGTGGTTAGTGGATTCAGGTTGTTCCAGGCATATGACCGGTGATTCAAGATGGTTCTCCTCCCTCACTAAGGCATCCAGTGATGAGTTGATTACTTTTGGGGATGCTTCGACAGGTATGGTGATGGCTAAAGGTACAATGCGCGTTAACGATAAATTCATTCTCAAGGATGTTGCTTTGGTAAGTAAATTGAAATATAATTTGCTTTCAGTTTCACAGTTGATAGACGATAACCTTGAGGTGAGCTTTAGGAAACATGCTTGTAGGGTTTTAGATGCTTCTGGGGATCTTGTATTCAATATATCTCGATTAGGAAAAGTCTTTAGAGCTGATTTTGATCATACTTTTTCACCCAATGTTAGATGTTTGGTAGCCTCTGAATCTAGAGATATTTTCTTTTGGCACCGTAAATTGGGACACATTGGTTTTGATCACCTTACACAGATTAGTGGGATGGATCTCATTAGGGGGTTACCTAAGCTCTGTTGGAGGTAAATGGTATATTCTTGTAATTGTTGCTGATTACTCCAGATACTCTTGGGTTTATTTTCTGGTGTCTAAGGATGAGGCTTTTGGGTGCTTTAAGGATTTATTTCTTAGACTCAACAATGAATTGCCAGGTGCTATGAAAGCTATAAGGAGTGATAATGGTACTGAATTTAAGAATTCATCATTTGCTTCTTTTTGCTCTGAAAAAGGTTTAGAACATCAATTTTCTTCCCCTCGTGTCCCACAGCAAAATGGGGTTGTAGAGAGGAAAAATAGAACCTTAGTTGAGATGGCTAGGACTATGCTTGATGAATATGCTACTCCTAGGAAGTATTGGGCTGAGGCTATTTCCACTGCATGTCATGTTTCTAACAGAGTATTTTTGAGAGCCTCATTGCACAAGACTTCCTATGAGTTGAGATTTGGGCGTAGGCCTAGTGTTTCTCACTTCAGAGTATTTGGATGTAAATGCTTTATTCTTAAACATGGTAATCTTGATAAGTTTGAATCTAGATCTTCAGATGGCATTTTTCTTGGTTATCTTGCTCACTCTCGTGGTTATCGTGCACTCAACTTAGAGACTAACAAAATTGTTGAGACCTACGAGGTTACATTTGATGAGGCTAGTCCTGGTACTAGACCCGATATTTCAGGTACACAGGTTCAGGGAGAGTCAGAAAGCATATTTATTGATGAAGAAGAAGATCTTGACTTTGGTGATGTTTTTCCTCCTATGCCACCGCCTGCACCAATTGAGGATCTTGCAACTTCTACTTCGACTTCAGCTGGAGACACCGCTATCTCTAGTGAGTCGCCATCAACTGATGGACCACATGCAGAAGAGGTTGATAATGTTGGCGCTACTTCAGAACCCGTTGCACCATTGCATATTCAGCGGCGCCATCCCCCAGAACTGATGATTGGTGACATTCAAGAAAGGGTAACAAGTTCCAGGTTTACTTCTCCTGACTCACATGCTCATTCTGCTTTTGTTGCCTCTTTTGAGCCTAATGATGTAAGTCACGCTTTATCTGATGAGTCTTGGATCAATGCCATGCTTGAAGAATTAGAAAATTTTGAGCGTAATAAAGTCTGGACCTTAGTTGAACCTCCTCATGGACATAATGTGATTGGAACTAAATGGGTTTTTAAAAATAAACAAAGTGAGGATGGTGTTGTGGTTAGAAATAAGGCTAGACTGGTTGCTCAGGGGTTTACTCAGGTGGAAGGTCTTGATTTTGGTGAAACTTTTGCTCCTGTTGCCAGATTAGAAGCTATTAGAATTTTCTTAGCTTTTGCTGCATCTAAAGGTTTTAAGTTGTATCAAATGGATGTTAAGAGTGCTTTTCTTAATGGCTTTATTGAGGAGGAAGTTTATGTTAAGCAACCACCAGGTTTTGAAAATCCTAAATTCCCTAATCATGTCTACAAATTGTCTAAAGCATTATATGGCTTGAAACAAGCACCTAGAGCATGGTATGAAAGACTCAAGTCATTCTTGTTAAAAAATAACTTTCAAATGGGCAAGGTAGACAAAACTCTTTTCACACTTAGGCATGGCAATGATCTATTACTTGTTCAGATTTATGTGGATGATATCATCTTTGGTGGCTCCTCTCATGCTTTGGTTTCCAAGTTTTCAGATACTATGAGCAGGGAATTTGAGATGAGTATGATGGGGGAGTTAACCTACTTCTTGGGTTTACAAGTAAAACAGACTAAGCAGGGCACATTTATTCATCAAACCAAGTACACAAAGGATCTACTTAGGCGTTTTGACATGGGAACTTGTAACCCTATTTCTACACCAATGGGATCTACAACTGTTCTTGACCCTGATGAAGAAGGTGAGGCGGTGGACCAGAAAGAATACAGAAGCATGATTGGGTCCTTACTTTACCTTACTGCTTCGAGGCCAGACATACATTTTGCTGTGTGTCTGTGCGCTCGATTTCAAGCTTCACCACGTGCATCCCATCGTCAGGCTGTGAAAAGAATTTTCAGGTACCTCCAATCAACTTTAGAATTCAGACTCTTGTATTCTTCTTCATCCTGTCTTACCTTGCGTTCATATTCAGATAGTGATTTTGCGGGTTGTCGGATTGATAGGAAGAGTACTTCTGGTACATGTCACTTTTTAGGCACATCATTAGTTTCTTGGTCTTCTAGAAAACAATCATCTGTTGCACAATCCACTGCTGAAGCTGAGTATGTAGCTGCTGCTGCTAGTTGTTCTCAAAGTTTATGGATTTCTGCTACACTCAGGGATTATGGGTTACAATTGAGTAGTGTTCCACTGTATTGTGATAACACTAGTGCTATTAATATTGCTAAAAATCCAGTGCAACATTCTAGAACTAAACATATTGATATACGATTTCACTTTCTAAGAGACCATGTGGAAAAGGGTGATGTGGTTCTACACTTTGCTGAGTCTGATTTTTAGATTGCCGATATTCTCACTAAGCCGCTTGATACTTCCCGTTTTGTTCGTTTGCGGAGTGAGTTGGGGGTATGTCATCCAATGGGATTATTCTGAGGGGGAGCTTATGTTTAAAAATTTAGGAAGGTTTGTTTATTATACTTGTTAAATAAATCAATCAGTCCAAGCCATTGAAATTATTTGAGTTGTAGAGCTCTCTTTATCATATTTACTCATATGCTGTGTAGCTTTGATTATGACTGATTATAATTAATTTGCTATACTTGAACTAAAATATAACATGGCAGAACATTTTGACTAGATTAATTATAGATAGTACTCTACGATGTTCATCGAAAAGGATTAGCTTGATTGTGAATCTTATTTTAAATCTTGGCTATGAGGCTCGTATGTTTCATATTGCAACCTTTTTATGATCACTCAATTTGGCATGTTATAAAAAAAATGAGCAAAAGACAATTGAAAAGATGTATGCTTCAAGCATGCCATGGTGAATAAAAAGAAAAAGCACAAAAATGCGCAAAATAAAAAGAAGTATGCTTCAAGCATGCCACCATCTAAAACATGAATGCTACAAGCATTTTATTATGAAAAGAAGTATGCTTCAAGCATGCCACATGCCTATAAATTGAGTGTGGAGCAATAGGTTGTTATATGAGACTGCTAGCTCGTTTGGATTTAAAATTTGCTTCACTTTTAGGCTTTGACTTTTTGTTGTGATATCTCATTGTGCTCTTTATAATTGATTTGGTCATTGTTGAGATGCCTGTTATTAATATAAATTGTTTAATCATGCTCAAGACTGGTTTTGATATTGCTATATGATATATGACTTTATATGATCTAGATAGCTTTACTCAAAAATATGGCTTGGTTCTTTTATTTAATCAATGCACAATGACTTGTATAATCTACAAAGTTTCTTGAGTTTTACTCTCATTGCTCATTCTTAGAATTGTTACTTTTCTAAATTTTCTTGATGATTACATTGCCAAAGGGGGAGAGATTTGGTGCACTTCGTGATGTATTGGAGAAATTTGCTAACTTTACCTCTCTTGTGTTGAGGGGGAGAGTTTTTGAAGAGTTTTGAATGTGTGGTTAAAATACTTTTTGGCTTCAGTTCTTCACTTATATTTATTTGAAGCTAATTCACCATACTACCTTAAAATATCGTCAATGTATTCATCAAGGGGGAGATTGTTAGACCATGTGGCTAGGTCTAGATTATTTTGGTGATGAATAATTGACAATTGTTAATTTATGATGAATATTTGATAACACTGCTTATCGGTGTTTTGCGAGACGTGTGGTGTGTGTGGATTAACGTTGGTCAAGTTTGGACGAACTTGTGCCGGAAGAATATCTTTTGGTCTTTGCATGTGCAGGTTGAGCATGGAGACGATCATGGTCGGTGACGAGAAGGACTGGGACTAGGATGGGGAGATCCGAGGTTCGGACGGTCAAGGAAGTCACGAGATGATCGGGCTCATGCTTGGAGCGTATGTAGATCAGAGATGGATGATATGTGTTGAAGCTACGGAGGTGCGGTTCGAGGCTTCGATACGTGATGAGTTGAAAAGTCGGAAATGTGAAAACCCGTATTAGGAAGGGTTTCGGGTCCCTTGAAAATTAATGGGCCAAAAGCCCAATTATGGTAAAAAAAAGAATTGAACCTAGTTAAACGAGTTGTATTAGGTTCTGATTCCGTTTGTAAGCTGTTTTCGGATTCGTGGACAGACTATATAAAAAAAGGTGAGGGCCGGCGGCAAAAGCTGCGGGTTTTTGGTGAGCCAAGAAAAATCTGATTGATTCCCATGTCGTCTCGGCTGTCTTCCGACGCAGTCTTTGATCTCTTCTGGATTTCGCGTTAATGGCGACCACACGCCCGTGATCGATTGGCAGCAGGCGCACGGTCTTCTCGCGTCACGCGCGTGTGCAGAGGCGTGCTCGAAGAGGCATACTGATCTTCACGTATCTCGCACGTTCGTTCCGTACGTAGGCGACGCAGCGGCAAGTTTTTGTCCGATTGCTTTCACTGTGAGTTACATGCATGTGCACAGTCTAGCCGAGAGTTTCTATTCAGATCGCTATATGTTCATTTGTGATTAGCTATGATTAGAAGACTAGATATTAAATGCTAGGTTTGCATTAAGTCTTAAAGTATTGATTGCATGCATGTTGTGAAGAGGTGGGTGCTCACGTGATTACATTAGGTTGGCAATTAATTAGCGGCCGGCCGGCCGGATGATTAGAGATAGTTAATTACTGCGCTAAGTAGATTTGGTTGGTTTCGTTTTCTAGTGATTGGTCTGCATGCTTTTTTTTTTGCTCACGCACTGAGAACAATAGTGAGTTTAGTTTTTTTTCTTTCTTGTCTTTCATGATTAATTAGTTCAGATAGCTCGTTGTCTCACATAGTTAGTAAGGAGCATTTAGTTTTTAATTTTGTTTCTTAATTAGTTGCTACAGTAAAACCAATATATATATATATATATATATATATATATATATATATATATATATATATATATATATATATATATATATTTCCTTGCTGTTTTTTTCTTGTGATTTTGAGAAAAAGCTTCTGCTGGGCGTTGCAATCATTCACCCCCCTTTGATTGCCATCGTCGATCCTACACAAGGAGTAAGTTCTGTTCCTTCACTGTTGCTACATGTGATTGGCATAATCTAGTTAAGCTATTACAGAACTAATGTTGCTATACGTATTGGGGTCCCAAACTTCTTTTTAACCCTTGCTGCTGTATATTGGTCACAGCCCATAATAGATTGAGTATTGTTACTTCATCTTATTCAAAGTTCTTCTGCCTCATATCCTGTGTACAACATCAGTTGTGTGTGCAATAGCTGATCATCAGTATAGGATACTAGATAGTGTGTGATGCAACTGAGTCTGTGACCATACGCAAGCTTAGTATTTCTTTAACCAATAGTGTGATATAGACTACTACACCTATATTAATTAATTTTTTAGTGTAATCTAATTTAGGCCTTCTTTCATACGTATATAACCTATACCACTGCGCTATCATTCAAAATCTATGAAAATAGTTTCTACTGTGCAACTAATTAGTGTGATCATTGTATAGGCCTGGTAGATCACACTAATTAGTTCCACTGCAGTGCTACCAGGTGGTACGAAACCTAAAAGATTACGATATAGATAAATACCAGCAATGTTATTAAGGCGTCGCTTTGGCGTCGGAGCGGCCTGGAGCTGCCGCCACGGCCGTCGCCTCACCACGGATACGTATGGCATCCGCCTCGGGAGGGAAGGCGTCGCTAGTCGTCGCCATGGCGCGATGGCGCGTCGCAGCGCAAGCGCGCGCCATACCCTTGTGCAGGTGGGAAAATGGAGGAGGGAGCGAGGCGCGGGAGAAAAAGTGAGGGGTGGGGCATAACGGGATATACCCGATATATATGGGCGAAGCATTCGGCGAAGGGCTTCACGAAGGAGGTCGGCGCGCGCGACCTGGGCGACGGCGATCTCCGCCTCCACGCCGCCGCCTCCCGGCCTCCACGTTGCCGCCTCCTCCGGGCCTCCACGCCGCCGCCTCCCTCCGGGCCTCCACGCCGCCGTCTCCCTCCGAGGCTCCGAGCCTCCATGCCGCCACCCTCCGGAGTCCGGGCCTCCATGCCGCCGCCTCCCTCCGGGCCTCCACGCCGACGCGCCCTCCGGGTCTCCACGCCGCCGCCTCCCTCCGAGCCTCCAGCCGACGTGCCTTCCGGGTCTCCACGCCGCCGCTCAGGTTCTTCCCTCTGTTCCCTCTGTTCCGCCGGCTCTTCCCTCTGTTCCGCCCCCCCGGCTATTTCCTTCTGTTCTGTTCTAAATAGCAGTAGGCTTTAGAGTGCAGCAGTAGGCATATGTGATGTACTGATGTTTGTAGATCATCTCTTGATTCCCTCTGTTCCACCCCCCGGCTATTTCCTTTAGTATGAAGTGCAGGAGTGCAGCAGTACTGCAGTAGGCATATGTGATGCTTTAGACTTTAGATGTTTCTAGATATTGCTATTTGCTAGATGTTGATTGTTAGATTGTTGCTAGATTGTCAGATGTTGCTAGATGTTTTTATTGCATAGACATGTTTTTATTCATGTTTCCATGTTCATTGCTATGCAGAGGAACTAGGTAGCAGATAGCACAATGGCAAATGAAAGTGAGCACAATGGCAATTTGTAGCTACATATGTGCTAAAGCAACAATTTATTTACTTTGTTTGCTTTGATTTCTATAAACTATTTGTAGATCCATACCAAGAAAAGAAATCGGTTGGAGCACCAAAGATTGAACGATTTGGTCTATGTTCAATATAACCAAAAGATGAAAAGTAGGTTTGAACATGTTAAGGAGATAGAGTTGTATTCTATTCCATATATGCCTTATCTCTATATGGCATATCCTCTTGTACTCTCCTATATATATGGCCCTTTGGGTCTCATATCAATATACACAATATTCATAACATGGTATCAGAGCTTAGGTTAGGGTTAGGGTTTACTGTACCCGTCGTTGCCTCCACCTAGCCTCCGCTCGACTTCCGTATCTGCTACCCCCGGGAGGAGCGATCTTCGCCGTCACGTCGTCGCGTGGAGGCCATCGCCGCGCCAACCCCGAGCTCGATCCGGCCGCCACGCCCCAAATCTGCACGCGCCCCACTCGGATCCGGCGTCGTCCCGGCCGCCGCGTCGCCCCGCGCTCGATCCTGCCGCCGCCTCGAATCTGGTCGCCGTCGGTCTGGCACCACACGGATCTGCAGCCTCCACGATCGAGGCCGACTGCCTCCCGCCCGGATCCACCCGCTCCTCGCCGGATCCGTCAGATCCGGCTGCCTCCACACTGGATCCGGCCGTCGCACGGCTGCTGCCTGGCCTCGGTCGCTCGAAGCCGCCGCCGCCTCCACGATCGAGGGCCACCTCGCATATGGCCTTGCCCCACCGAGATCCGGCCGCCGCCGCATCGCTCGGCTCGAATCTGTCACTCTCTGGCCACCTCCGTCCGCCGCCGCCTTGGATCCGCGCCGCCGCCGACTCCCGGCCGCCATGCCCATGCCTCCGCCTTTGGACGCCGCCTCCCGTGCCTCCGTGTCCGCTGCTGGGCCGCCTGCGCGCCGCGTCGAGCCGCTTGTGTGCCGCGTTGCCGCTTCCCGCGCCTCCGTGCCATGCTGACCGCCACGCGCCGCGCGCGCCGCGCCGTGCTGCTGCCTTCTTCCGTCGTGAGATGGGAGGGAGAGGGTGGAGAAGCGGTAGGCGCGAGTGAGGCGACGGGGGAGTGAGGAGGGTGTGAACCGTGGGAGAGAGAGAGAGGAGATGAAGTTCTAAGGGGTGGGCCGCAAGTGCATCCAAGGAGCCAGGCCCACAAGCCGATCCAGGCATCCGCTGCTGGTCTCGCTAGTATCTAGTATTTCTTTGAGTCAGTTTTCGAGTCATTTTTCTCGTGAGTCTCTCGTTGCGTCCATCCGAAAGTCCGTAGTTTCTAATTTTTTAGTTTGTTTAAGTCGTGCAAGTCCACAGATTTATTGTCAGTCATAGAAGTGTAGAAATTTTATTTTGCATGGCAGCAGCCGCCGCTCTACTCTCTGAGCCGCGTGCAGATGTAGAAGTCGTTATGATGCTGCCGCTTCTCTAGCCGCCGCCCCGAGCTTCAAAGGCAGCCATGCGTCCTCTGTGCACTGCGCCGCCACCTCTTGGGCTTCGACCTGAGCCGTCATGCATCTATCTATTCCTATTCGGCTTGATTTGACAGTTTATTCAAAAAAGTGCACGCAACGACGATAACATCAAGACTCGGACTTCGGATTTATCTTGTTTTTAAGTGTTCACCCTTTTTCAAATGCAATGCTATTGCATACACCTTGCATTTGAGGGGGGGTGTTAAGGAGATAGAGTTGTATTAGGAGATAGAGTTGTATTCTATTCCATATATGCCTTATCTCTATATGGCATATCCTCTTGTACTCTTCTATATATATGGCCCTTTGGGTCTCATATCAATATACACAATATTCATAACAGAACAGCGGCGTCAGAAAGGCGACAACTATGACCCTTTGGTCATAGATGAATTTGATTGGGACAATGAATAGGTTAACCCATTGGCTGAACCGGTTCAAGGTCACCGTGGGTGTGATGACCTTACATGGGAACATGTTGATGAAGCTGTTGGTGCATCACGCACACTTCAAGGTCGCAATCTTCCTAGAACATTAAGAAGGGGTGATGTCGTAAGCTATTCTCGGCGTCACACTTCTAGTTCTACAAGAAGGGTGGTTGAAGAAGGTGAGCCACACTCAAATTCGGACATTGAAGATGAGGACGAAGATTTTGTTTTTGATGACGAGGAGGTTGATGATTATGGTGAAGCTCCACCTGATGATATGGAGAGCGATGGTGGGAATATGGATGGCAATGATTTGGATGCATTCGACATTGATGATTATTGAGAGATGAGTGCTAGATTGTTGGTGTTTTGGTCTTTTTGGTTGTATAGAGTGTGTGACTTCTAAGCTATTGTTATCTTGTAATCATGTCATGCCACTATGGTTTTATTTGTATGGAGTATGGACTATGCTACTATGGTTTCATTTGTCATGTAATCGTGTTTATATGTTTCCTGCTGCTGCATTTCCTGACATGAAATGCCATTTGATGATACCCTTTTGTGATTTGAACAGCAATGCTATTGGAAGGGAGTCAAGGGACTCATGGGAGCTGCACCATGCTGCTGCTGCTGCTGCATTGTCATTTGTCAATACTGTTGACATTTGCTGTTCATGAAAACTGTGCTAACCTGAAGACCTGATGATGTGTAGGGACATTTACACTGTGGTGGCTGACAAGGATGGTTTCTTTAGTATCAAGAATGAAATGCTGGTAAGTTTGCTTTTAACATTTATAATTTGTATACATCAAAGCTCTGGTCAGTGACTAGTTCATGCTACTGTAGTATGGTTGCATCCTGGAGGTGCCAACTAGATGTTTTGTTTATCTTGAGCTGGTTTCTGTAATTATTTCATAACGATTTGGTCAAGTTTTGTTTGGAGATATATCTTGAAGGGAATTTCAAGTCTTGACATCATTAGCCTAACATGCATGAAATTCTATCGTCAAATATGTTTTATGGCAATTATCAAGGGTACCGTCGCCTGATTCTTTCTAGACTGTACATGCTAACAAACAGATGATGTGTTTATCATGAAATTTTACTGTGATTATACCATCTGCCACAGCTAGACCTTTAAGCCTTTAATTGCAATACCACAGTTCAATACTCAATACAAGATTCTTCGAAGACTGCTAGTGCCAGCTTCCCAAGTCGCGCACTTATTGGGAAGCGAGGAGCAACCATTAAATCAATACAAGATTCTTCGAAGTCTGTTGTTCGTATTCTTGGTAAGGTTTTTGCATCTTTTTTATGTTACATGTATTGGTCTATTGGATCCTTAAGCATATGCTGTGTCTTGCAATTTTGTTACATTACAAATACAGAAAATTGTGATAGATGTTCGCAATTAATGTCTATACAATGGTTTTCTTTTGATGGCGATCAGAATCGATCAACATAAGTACTCATGGGAGCTGCATCATGCTACTTGGGAGAAGAGCAAAGTCAACAAACAATGGACAATGTCGTCAAGGTATGCCATTCAACATTCATGTTTTCTAGCTGCACCATTATTCATGTTTATTTGCTTTGTTACATAGTTAAAATAGTCACACTATATGTTCAACAAATTTGCTGCTATAAAAGGTTAGGATGTGAGTATGGCGTCGCCTCACCGCACGCCATACTCGCCTAAAAGGTGTGAAGGTAGTCTGGCGCCTCGCCTCGCCTTATCACCGTGATAACATTGAATACCAGAATTATCTCTGATAGACTTAGACTATAAATAAGGAAACAAATCTGAGAATTAATAAGGACTTCCTGATGTTCTCTCTCATTGGTGTCTCCTGTGCTTGATCTACTGTGGTAATTGATCTCGTGGATTGCGTTGTCGTTCATCTATTCTACATCGATTTCTTAACACGTTATCAGCACGAATCGCTCTACAAGATGCACGGTATGCAAATCACGAACCAATCTTCTGTGCGTTGTGTATATTGTTTCGATCTAGATTGATTCTTTTATCATTTGTAATGCCACGTCTAGATTGATCTTGTGTTTACTAGTCATAGATTGATCTTCAATCTACATATCAGATCTAAATTCCAGTAGATGGAACATCTAGTCTCCAGATCAGAACACATCTTAGATTAGAATCTAGATTGAAATCAAGAAAAATTGATTTGGGCGTAGGGTCACTGGGCGGTGAGGAGGGTGGGGTGGTCGAGGTACTGGTAGAAGAACTTGGGAAAGAACGATGAGTGTTCCTTTGCTTCATTCGAATATAGTGTGTGAACAAATGTAACCACCTTATGTAAAAAATGTTTCCAAAAAACTCGATGTTGCACTTGTTGTTATTGATTGTTGCACATATGAAATTAAAATATTGCACAAACAAACAACTACCTCCATGGTAAATGGTGGCAAGCCTCAGCGCGACGGCAGGCGCGCGACGGAATGTGGCTTGCATCGGCGTGATCCGTCATCGGGAGAAGGCGGTGGATTCCCAGGTGGCAGTCGTGGCCGCGAAACTAGCGCCCCCTGCACGGGATTCGGGGCCGATGGCAAGGTAGGCCGGCAAGGACCTCAAATCAGGCTGCTGGGGCGGGCGGCGCAGAGGAGTAGGCAAAGCAAGGAGGCGGGAGGCGCGCTTGCGGATCCGCATGGCGGAGCGATTAGTGATGCACGGCCGTAGAGGGAGGGGATCTAGGGCGCACGACCGTGGTGGAAAGCAGGAGGTGGAGCGCAAGCAAGAATGGAGATATGGCCGCCCGAGGAGGAGAAGAGCGAGAGAGAGATCGGTGGATGAATGGATCTAGAGAACGAGGAAACACTAAAAAGGTGGTGAAAAACATCTGATTTATTTTTTTGGCTCCGTACATATGAATAACTCATATAGCGATTCCCAAAAAGACAGCGTACGCTCCAATTTACACGAACACGCATGGCGAGGGACCCGTTTCGATTCACATGGGCCGTAGGTCGGGGATGGGCCGTGGTTTGCTGTATGTCAGGTAAACTTGTCCCTAGCCCATGGCCTGCATTACTCCAGTGCTAGAATCAGCGATCCAAGCCCCATGTATAAGACACTTTTTTTTCTTTTCTGACAAGGAAGAAACTACATGTGTCCTTTCCTTGCATTGCATTCTTTTTACTGCAAAGATAACATGAGCGTTTTTATTCAAGAAACATAATACGAAACATTGAAGCAGGCATACATGACGTCTCATTTCAGAGCTAACAGAGTTTTACAGGCTTAAATTTTCAGAGCTAAGAGAGTTTTACGAGCTTAAATTCAACTACAGCATGAAGCTAGAGACAAAGCTCAAGTTTAATTACAGCATGGTTGGGATGGGCATCGATTGCGTGCCTCAGCGCAGCCTTTGCTTCCTTGGCCTCTCCATATGTGGCTTCGTCATCACAAATGTTGACACGGACCTGACGGAGGGAGATCAGGTTCCCCAGGCCCAAGTCGAAATCACCATTGACATCATCTTTTGCCGTCCGCACATGGAGAATGAACGAAACCACTTGAGCCCTTGGCAAAGCTCCTCGTTGGAACACTATTTGCCCGAGTGGATCACAAACTACTTTGAAGGATATCACACATTGGAATCCATCAGCACTGACGAGTAGCAATCTTTGCGTTTGGTGTTTGCTCCAGATTACGAGAGACGAAGAGCCGGCAACCTCCCAAGGATCTGCAGTCCTCCCGCCGCATTTCATGCGATGATGTTTAATATAGAGAGGTCCGAGAGAAGCGAGGATCCCACGCTGGTAGTGTAGACAATATGGTGGATGCGGCCGAGATAAAATCATGGAGGTGTCGAGGGGCGTCCAGTGTTCCCCCAAGAGATCTATGGATCCAAAACAACCACAGATAACTAGAATTTGGATATTGTGCAGGTTGCATAGAGACTCCACAAAACTGATGAAAGCTTCCTTAAAGCTCTCACCACCAATAAAGCTAATTACGAGCTCCCTCAGTCTTGTCAAATTACGCAGCTCTTTCACAATGTTTGGGCACGCCCTGCCCGTGTGCAGCACTTCCATGGATGTCAAATTCCCTATCCCATCAGGAAAACTGATGCCGTTGCTGAAAAAAAGTAGGCACATCAATCTTCTCAGCTTAACAACAGTCGACGGCAATTCCCTTAGATCAGCATTGTTTCTTACATCCAGCACCTGCAAAAACTGCAGCTTTCCTATCTCTGCTGGAAGTTCACAGATACATGTACATGCTAGATCTAGGTATCTGAGGTGAAATAAATTCCCAACATGCCTAAGGTTAGTACTTCCCCCAAGATCACATCCATGCAGATCCAATACACGTAAAACATGAAAGCTCAAAAGGGGTGGCATTAGATTAATAGCAGGTGTGAAGACAATAATGGACCTCACTTGTGACACGGAATCAAGAGGTGTGGTTTCATCTACCTTGCTATTTTGGAGGGATAGCCTACGAACCTTGTTTTGCAAATTAGGCCTACTTTGCTCGGTACCATCCAATATAGTAACAAAGTTTTCTTCACTTGACAAGGCACAGATGAGATCAAGCACCATATCATGTATACGACAAGCTTCTACGCTGTCTCTCTGATAGACATATGCTAGCTGATCGGCATATACTGGCTGGATCATGTTTCTATTTATGAGCTCATTGAAATAACTCTCTCCGAGCTCAAGTAGGCTAGTTTTTTTTTCATGTTGGACAAACCCTTCAGCTATCCACTTCCATATCAATTGATCTCTCTTGATCACAGAATCTTCTGGAAATATACTTAGATACAATAAACAAGTCTTCAGATGAGAAGGTAGATCATAATAGCTAAAAGATAATATCCTTTGCATCTCCTCAACACTATCATCTTCTGTAAGTCCACGACCAATAGAATCGAGTAGAGTATACCACTCATCCTTTGGTTTTATCTGCCCATTACTAGCCAAAAGACTAGCTAAAGTAATGATGGCTAATGGTACCCCACCGCATTTCTTCAAGATATCCCTGGATACTTGTTCGAATTCAGGAGGACATCCATTCCTATCTGAAAATATTCTTTGATAGAAGAGCCTTTGTGAGTCATCATCGGAAAGAGGTTCCATTTTATAAGCTTCATCATCACTAGAAGAGCAACATGCTTTGGAGACACTGACATTGTGGGTTGTCGTGATTAGTCTACTGCTGAGATTGTTCCCATCAGAGAAAGCCAACTTGATATATTTCCACAGTTTTTCATCCCATATATCATCAATTATGATGAGGTACCTACATCAATTTGTGAGAGCATTAATGGAGGACCTATACACATGACAAGGCTAAGAGCCATGAATCGAAAAACTGTCTAGCGTATGTATAAAAACAAGCTAGAAGCATGCATGCCAAACTCCAGAATCGGAAAATGGCATTATCAATCGGCAATAAAGTGCTGGACGAAACAATTAGAGATTTAAGATGCATGGGAAAAACTGACGTGTGAATTGCGGGATCGACGATCATGTCGCAATACATCTAGTTACAAAACTTTTAATATCACAACGTTAAGATCCATCTCGAGAGATAAAATGCCCAATTCGCCCACTAATTCATGACCTAACTGCTAATTAAGCCCCTGGCAGGTCTAGGCACTGTGTGCCCTGGTTCGTTCATGTATATTTTGCTAGTAGTAGTATGTTTCTTGATGAATGTAGATTAGCTAACAGGTACTGTTGAGTGTGTGGGCTTTAGGCTGGGCATATGGCATGTAAATAGTATATTGACTCAGTGAATGGATAACACACAAAAATCCTACATGGTATTAGAGCCGGTGCCCTAATCCTAGGCGGCGTCGCTGCGGCCGACGGTCGAGGGGAAGCGGAAGGAGGAGGTCGCGCAGCAGGAGGCCAAGCGCTCCAAGTTCCTCATCGCCAAGGCGGAGCAGGAGAGGCGCGCGGTAATCATGCGCGCCGAGGGAGAGGAGCGAGCTGGCGGGGAGAGTTGAGGATCCGACGTCGGCGAGGTGGCCGCGCGTAGATCTGCCAGCTAGAATTCCGCGAACGTCGGCACCTCCCCGCTATCTCCCGCCTGCGTCGCCGGCACCAGCGCCTAGAGCTGGTTCAGGGAGAAGACGGTGATGGTAGGCTTCTTGTTGTAGCGGGTGAGCTTCTCGAAGATGTCGTTGATGAAGGATTTCATGATGGACATGAACTTGGAGGAGATGCCGATGTCGAGCAGATCTGAGGCGTCAGCTGGGATTGGATTCAGGAGGGGCCGAGTGGGACTGGGGATTGTGTTTGCTGGTCACTTGTCTGTCTCAGTTGCCCCTCTTGGAGAGCTGGTTCTTGGATTGAATCAGTGGGTGGTTGGCCTGTCTTTGTCTTGAAGAGCAGAAGAGAGGAGGCTCGAGGCTGGGAGGAGGCGAGGAGATGCCGGGTGTTGACTGCTGCGGCGCTTCTTCGGCGGGCACCAACCGGGAGGCAGCGGCTAGTTTTCTTGAACATTGGTTATCGGATTTGATGACTCGATCTGGGACGTTGGACCTCTATCGAACAGTCCAAATTCTGACAAATTTTCATCTAAACATCAAATATATACTTATCTTCCGCCTGTTGTCCTCATTTTTAATTCGGCCGTCTAGGCCCTGCTTAGGCTCCCTAGGCGCTAGGCCCACCTTGCCGCCCGCATAGCGCCTTCTTGAACATTGGGAGAGTGTGAGAAATTATTTGTATTGGTCACAGAGGACGTTCTTGATCTTGAGGAGAAAAGGGTTGGAGAGCTTTGTCAAAGAAGAATCAACAGAGTCAGCGGACAAGACGGGTGCAAAATGGCAAACTTGGAGTGCTACCAACTCACTGGTGGTGGCGTGGCTGTTGAGTTCGGTGTCTCTAACTATTGTTGCAACTATCGAAAACATCTCAAATGCGGCTGACGTATGGAAAATTTTATCAAAATTGCACTTGGAAAAAGGGAATGTAATGCTGATGGTTGAGACACAAGAAAGAGTTAGTGATATGAGACAAGGGGAGTGTTCTGTGATGGACTATGTTGCTGAGCTACAACGATTGTGGGTTGATCTAGATCACTACGATCCTCTTGAGTTACCTTATGCAAACTGCATATCCACTGTTAAGAAGTGGATTGAATGTAAGTGAGTGATTGAATTTCTAAAAAGGCTAAATCCAAGATTTAATGGAAGGCGAGCTACTATTTTTAGTATTTTCAATTATGGATTTATGGTCCAAAATAACCCACACCTAATTTTGGGTCGTAAAACAATGATTAGATTTATAATTTAGCATGATTTTCAATATAACAAAACAATTGAGGGCATGCCTGGAACATAGAAATTTTACCTGAATTTCATAGAAAGCAATATAATCCCCACAGGTTCCCTATTCCAAATGGGCCGTCCAGGTTAGAAACCAATACCCGGGTTCAACCAACTTACAGCTAGCTTAGAAATACCCCCAATCAAATACAATCAGAAATCATAAACTTAGCCTTAGCAGGGCTTATTTGAACGTAAGAATTTTGCGTAACTTCGCAGGTAATAATATAGTTCCCACAAGAGTCTCAAAATACTCACATTTCAAATAGGATTTTAATGTGACTTAAAGATCTATTGCTTGTTCGGTACTTCTTCATCAGGACCCAACTCACAACAAAGAATATGATTTATCCACACGATTTATCCACACGTACATATGGATATATGTGCTATCACCATTATCAAATATACCTCAAGATTAACAAAAACTTTCTAAATTCAAATCATCGTCCCATCGTCTAACCATTGAATACCCTGCGCACGAATCTTGAGGAAGTTTTAAGGGTCAAGATAGTGCATGTACCCACATATACATGCATTTTTGCATTTCCCGAGAGCATGACTACATTACTTTATTTTCTAAATGTCAATAATTAACAATGTGCACAACATATCCAAATTCTAATGTAAAACATCTAGAAGTAAATACACTACTCATTTATAATTAGACATGTTTGTAGTAATAAGGAAACATATATGGAAATGAAATTATAAGCTGGTTTGTAAACTTGTTTGGGTGTGCCAACTCAAATTTTTTTGCGAGGTGTGCCAACTCAAATTTGTTCGATGGTGTGCCATAGTGTGCTGATAAGATGCACCATCAGTTTTGATTTGGAAGTACAACCCCAAATACTTGACTAACATTGGATAGGTGATGCGTACCTCTTGTTCTTAAGGAATTCTCGGATTGCATCAATGAGCATCCTTTCATCGAATACCGTCAGATCGACCTCCTTCGTGTGCTTTTTTTTGTCGAGTTCAAGGAGGATGTCCATGAAAACCTTCTTCACTCCAGGATTCCGACCGATGGAAACAAAAACTGGGCAATCAAAATCTCCTTTAATCTTGTCGTACACTGCTCTGGCAAGAGTGGTCTTGCCCAATCCTCCAAATCCGACAACGGAGACTATCTTGAGTTTCTTCTTGGACACATTGTCCCCCTCGGACAGCATCTTAATGAGCTCTTGATCCCTTTTCCCATCGATGCCAACGAGCTCTGTCGCTTCCCTATACAGAGCCTGGAGGCGTGGATCGATAGGCGTCGAGGCTGCAGGCGTAGCCACAATATTGTCGCCCATGTACCTGCCACGCCTGTTAGCCACCTCTTGGATTTGTTTGTTGATGTCTTGGATCACGTCGGCGATCTGATGGCGGGCCTTGCCTTTACTGAACAAGTTGCCCATCTTCTTCATGAGCTTTTTGAGCCTATTCGGGTTGGGCGTAGCCTCACAGCCGTCCTCCACGCGCACTAGATGGGTGTCGATGACGTCCTCCATGTCGTACGATAGCTCCCTAACATCGCGTGCCCAAAGCTTGACTAGCTCATCGAGCTGCTCATGCGGCACCTCAGCCACCTTACGGAGAGCGGCGTGCATGATCTCAAGCTCCCTGATGAGAGATTGGACTTGCATTCTGACGCTCTTCTGCAGGTTGTACTCCTCCTTGAGAAGCTTGCCCAGCTTGGGAAGCAGGCTGCCCATAGCACCCGTCACCAACTCCATGGCTCGATCGGTACGTAGCTGTCTTGCTTTGTTACGGACGAGTACTAAGAGCAAGTACAATAGAAGAGGTGGCTGCCACCTCTAGGACTAGTCATATAAGCAAAAAGAGTACATGTGGCTCATGTGGAGGTAGCTAATACAATAAGTTGAGTAGAGGTTACCTCTACTAAAGCACTCAAACATTTAATATTTCGCTAGAGGCGACCCTAACCCTTATTGTACTTGCTCTAAGAACTAGCATCGCCTCCAAGTCCTCGTATGATGTGCTAGAGGTCACCTCTTGCATGAGGGTCAGCTTGCCTCTCTCTCCTCTTGTCTCTCTCTTCCACATAGGATTGTGTTGACGTGGATTTCGCTAGAGCCGACCTAGTCAGCATCATTGTACTTGCTCTAAGTGGTGGTGGTAGTAGCAAAATATGTATGACGAGGGCAGCTTATAAGCTAGCTTAGAAAACCAGATGCGATCTTAGGACGGGCAAATATGGCAGCTGCACCGCACGTTGGAGTGTCGGGGGCAACTTGCTACAAGAAATTATTGCATCCCCAACCTCCGTACCTTCACGGCTTCACAATATGGCCTCGTGGTTTACAGGGGGTGTTTGGTTGCTAGCCACACTTTGCTAACAAAAATTGCCACACTTGTCTAAGTTGAGGTGCTCAAATTCTTTGCCACACCTTAGTAAGCCTAAGGGAATCTTGCCACACTTTTTTAAGTCATTGACGCGTGGGACCTAGTTTACTGGAAGGGAATCTTGCCACAACTGTGGCTGCAACCAAACAGTTCCCAGAGTTGATCAAACTTACCTAACCTTAGACGTGGTAAACTGCGGCTGGCAACCAAACACCCTTACGCACCGACAAGCCACCGAAAGTAGGACGTGGAGAATTGTTATTTAGGAATTAGGGCTCAGCGTCACCAATGGAATCAAGTCCAGACCTATCAAAATGTTTTTTTTATGGGCACCCTATAGGCAATCGAAAGGTCACCGTCCTGTAGTGGAGGCGCCAGGAACCACCCCTGTACCTATAGGCAATCAAGTCCACTGTATGGAATCAAGTCCAGATCAATCAAAATGTTGTTTTTTATGGGCGCCCTATGGGCAATCGAAAGGTCACCGTCCTGTAATGGAGGTGCCAGGAGCCACCACTCGTGTAATGGAGGCCCCGGGAACGGTTGTTACTATCACTCATCTCTATCTCTATCTCTTCTCTATCTCTATCTCTTCTCTACCCCTATAATTCACCAGTTAAAATTATCCTACATCCACCCAACAATTACCTGCTCCACAGTCATGACCTTAACTATGTCCACACCACAATATGCACCCAGAAATACACCATCATAAAAACGTGCGCATCAGATTAACTCTCCTCCATTCTCTCTCCTTACTCAACCATATCCGACGGACATCCTTCAATGGATCTGCAGTACCCCTCCTCTCCCTTCCCCCTGCGCTCCACCCCAGATCGCCGCACAACCTGCCTCACCCACGCCCATCCCCCGGCACATCAAACCCTAAACCCCTCTCTCCTCTCCTCCCCCGCCGCCGCCGCCGCCATGTCGCCGCAGCCGCACGAGGTGCTCAGCGCGACGGTGGCCGGCGCTGTAGCCTCCCTGACCAAGTGGATGCGCGCGCGCGCCGCGGAGGCGCCCCCCAACCTCCTCACTGACGAGCGCGACGACCTCGTGCTCCTCCAGCTCTCCCTCCGCCGGGTCCCCGCCTCGCCCACCACCAAGCCACACCTCCTCCCGCTCCCCCACCCCGTCCTCGCCCACGCTTCCGCCTCCATCTGCGTCATCTCCGACGACCGCCCCAACTCCCGCTCCCGGCAACCTCGGACCTCCTCGATGCATCCAAGTCCTCCACCTCCCGTCTCGAGGTCATCCCCTCTCCACCTGCGCGCCGACTACCGTCCGTGCGAGTCGCGCCGCCGCCTCGCCGCCTCCCATGACCTCTTTCGCCGACCGCGCCGTCCTCCCGCTGCTCCCCGCGTCCTCGGAAGGCGTTCTACTCAACCAAGAAGGCTCCGGTCGTCGTTGACTTCACCTGCGCTGGGTGGCCGGAGCAGGTCCGAAAGGTGCTGAACTCGACGTTTCTGTACCTGCGATCGGGGACCTGCTCTGGGATTAAGGTGGGGAGGCTGGACATGGAGGGAGAGGAGATCGTGAAGAATGTGATGGCGGCAGGAGGAGGCTGTAGTGGATGTATTGGTTCTCTGTGCAAATGCATTCACATCATTTTATTTTGAGGATTGTGGTAGCAAATTACCTAAAACTCCTGTGATATAATTGGCATCATATAGAACTAGATGGCTTTGCTATGAAATTGTCAACGTTGGGACATGAAGTGTAATCATCTTTTTGTAATAATTTTGAAATGTAGTATGCGATCATTTGGTTTGTTTGTGTGATCCAACCTTCAACTCCTACTGTGTGTCTTTAGGATTTCTATTTACCACCTAAATCTGTACTTATGATTTAAACAGGTGCCAGAATGAGATTTTTGCGTTGCAACCAGCACCTATCCGGGTTTCATACATGGGATTCCTAGGCACAACGGGTGCTGCATACATAGACTACTTGGTTACAGATGAGGTATGATTACATTGGAGATTCTAGGCCTACTAATTCATTGGCTTTAGGTGTTTTTAAATTAATTTGGTTTCTTATAAATGATCCTGCAGTTTGTTTCTCCATCTTGCTATGCACATATATATTCTGAAAAGCTCGTCCATCTGCCTCATTGTTATTTTGTCAATGACTACAAGCAGGTTCATATTCATGACTTGTTACGCTCTTTTCCCCTTTTCATTCATATGGTTTCTGGATTTTCTAACTCTGATCACTGTGCCAAAAAAATCGTGATTGTCTTAATCCTGTATGCCCACATAAAAGATCAGATTATGGATTACCCGAGGATAGGTTCATCTTCGCATGCTTTAATCAGCTTTACAAGATGGATCCAGAAATATTTGATACATGGTAAGTGCTCACTATCTACATGTTCCTGTTATTATTTTTGCAAGTCTGGCAAATATTCTTTCTGTTTATGATTCACATTGGAGCTTTTATTGGTATGTGGCTAATCTTTACCGCTTTACTTAAGGTGCAACATTCTCAAACGTGTCCCAAACAGTGCATTATGGCTCTTGAGATTCCCAGCAGCTGGTGAAACTAGAGTAAGAGCACGTAAGTAGACTAAGAGACTCCTTTTTTTACTTTACTGCTAATTCCACCTGAAAAAGAGAAGCATAGGACTCATTGCTAATTCCAATATTGGGATATCATTGGAGCGCAACTTCGTATATTTTTGTTTTATGTTTCTTATATGGTAATGGGATGGATCTTGATGACATCTGAAGACATTTTAAACTCCTTAATGTAAACGAGTTGATATCACCGAATTGATCACAAGTTTGGATTTGGCAGGAGGGACATTTGCCCTGTACTCTCTGATCTGCAGGCACGCCAATGTGAGCCTTCTCCCAAATAGGCAGGTTGCCGATGAGGAGCTATCGACGTACAAGCTGGAGTGCCCACCTGAAGTTACCAGCAAGTCTCGCATCAAGGAGTGGCTTGAGAAGCACAAGAACCTTCAGACCGCCCTGCTGATCATGGTGATGATTGGAACCTGCATGGTGATTGGGGACGGCGTCCTCACGCCGGCGATATCCGGTATCTTCAGTCTACGGTTTATTTAGCTTTGACATGTTGTTCTTCAAAAGTTGAGGATCAGTTACTTACAATTGGCTTTGTGTTGTTCATTTTCTCTGTTGCAGTGTTCTCAGCTGTTTCAGGGCTTGAGCTATCCTTATCGAGGGATCAGCATGAATGTAAGTTTTCAAGTGTAATTTTCTGTTTAAAGTTTTGCCATGTGTTGCATGCAGCTGATGAGACGACTACCGAATACTGACCACAAGCACACACTTACGAGTTACTGGTGGTTCATATACTACTTCATCATGATGCCAAATTACCAATAGGCTTAGCAAAGTAGCTAAGCTTTGGGCAGCTCTTTTTTGGTGAGATCATTTAGATATAACACAAGAATAACCCCCAAAACAGACTTTGCAAACTGCTAAATAATTGGATCATGACAAAAAAATTTACATGATTAGAGTATCTGGTTCCAAGATTACAATACCATTCCTACAATCAGTTAACTATAGGTCCCACTTACCACTTCTCTAGCAGGGCTATATAATGACTTGCATGTCTGAATTTAGGAATTTCTGCATAAACTGAATATGAAAGAGAGAAGAATGGAACTGTCAAATGGTAAAATACTAGTGTTAACCATATGACTACATTAGTTATCCATCAGCTGTTACCTACACATTTTACTTGTCCTGACCCCTGCCATGCTCAATTCTGTTTTTTTCTAATGCAGATGCCGTCATTCCGATAACATGTGTCATATTAGTGTTTCTGTTTGCTCTCCAGCATTACGATACCCATCGTGTTGGATTTCTCTTTGCTCCGATAATTTTAGCCTGGCTATTCTGCATGAGTGCACTTGGCTTGTATAATATCATCCACTGGAACCCTCGAGTTTACCAGGCTCTTAATCCTTATTACATACTCAAATTCTTGAAGAAGACTAGGAAGTCTGGTTGGATGTCCCTGGGAGGAATCTTGCTTTGCATGATAGGTAAAGTACAATATGCCTCTCTTGAGATCAAGTTCATTCCTTACCTTTCCAACAGTTGTGAGATGGGAATTATTGGATGAAGTTAACAGTCTGAAATGTTTGGCATTGCAGGATCTGAAGCAATGTTTGCAGATCTTGGCCACTTCTCCTACAGTGCAATACAGGTAATGCACTGATCCTGCATTTCAGTTCCTATCTTACATCTGTTTCATTCATTATTTTGTTTGGACAAATCTTAAGTCTGATCCTTGATTTTGCAGCTTGCTTTTACCATTTGAGTAGTCACTAAAGTTGCAGCGTTTTTGCAAAAATGCAGTGTGTGTAAGGTGGCCTGTGCTTGTGCTGGCGATTTTGGCGTCGGTGGTTGGAAGCCAAGCAATCATCAGTGGAACATTCTCCATCATCAACCAGAGCCAGTCCCTGAGTTGCTTCCCTAGAGTGAAAGTCGTGCACACATCTGAGAAAATTCATGGCCAGATTTACATCCCTGAGATCAACTGGCTGCTCATGATCCTTTGCGTTGCAGTAACTGTCGGATTTCGCAATATGAGATTTGAGCATTGCGTGTTGGGTGGTTCCGACCGGTCACGTATTTATGTGACATTCATTTTGTGACAAAAATATTTGGTTATACGATATATGAGACGTGAATCTTAATGAAACTGATTGTTCGTTTTATTTTTTACAAATTTTATCTTGTTTTGTATTTTACCGTAGCGTTAGCACGGACACTATACTAGTCTGTTTAATAAGGTGGTTTTGGCTAAAGCTTCTAGTCGTATGTGTTAACTTTTTCTGAGAAAAAAATAGATTAAAAAACTATCATATCGCCACGGACAATATAAAAGAACAAGAGAAAAACAAAAAAACTAAAAAAATCTAAAATAAGTCGAAACTAAAAGCCAATGCGTTTCAAGTGGCATTTGCCTTAAATAAACTGATAGAGAGAAAAAAAAGCCAAAAGGTGAAGCCGTTTAAAGCGGGGCTAAGTAAGCTTGATCATTAATTTTTATGATAATATATTAGTCAAAAGTATAAAAACATTATATTTCAAAAGTACTTATCATAACAATTTTAATAATACTATTTTCATATAATTAATCTAAATATGATTCGAAGGCAGTTTTTTTTGTTCCTCCTTTTCTTTCCGTTGCTTTTTATTTGTTTATTTGTTTTCTTCCTTCTCGCCCATGTGAAGTTGTGACTTATGGCTGAAATTGCATCACAATGTTGAAACTTTCTCAGTAGCTAAAGATGACTTATTTACTGTAATTAAATTTAAAAAATTAAAAATAGAAAAAAATATATTAGCTTATTACGGACAATGCGAATGAATACGGGAAAAAAGAACCAGCAAAAAGTTAAAAAATCCAAAAATTCAGAAAATGACGAAATTTATGAATATTGAAAAATAAGCCAAAAACTGAAGCTGAAATGAACGGGGCCTTGAAGCCGACCTTTTTCCACTCGTACGGGAGTCTTTCTACTATAAATAGGTCTAGCAATTGTGAAGCACTCTTCGTTATATAAAAATTTCATGGGGCATCCAAGCATCCATGGCCATAATTATGGTCCACGAACTAAGGCAAGATATTTTTCTTTTTTTTTTCAAAATTAGTAGGGTGGCATGTGCATTTGCATGGCTATATTTATATTAAAATTTATAATATTAAATAATATAATTTAGATATTTAAGAATGTATTTATGTATCTTATAGATTATTTAGATTTTTAAAGTATTATAAATGCTAAAAATAACAATAGAAGCTTGAAAAAAAACGTAATTTAAATATGAGCTATGATTAAAGAAAACCATTGAGCAGATAGTTGTTTGTGGGACGGAGAGCCCCACTCGTTTGGGCTTCGTCATTTGGTTTATTTTTCATTATTTCTAAATTTTGTCTTTTTCTGATTTTTTGGATTTTTTTAACTTTTTTACCGGTTCTTTTTTTCCTGTATTCATTTGCATTATACGAGATGAGCTAACATGTTTTTTCTATTTTAATTTTTTTAAATTTAATTATACCAAATAAATTACCATTAATTACAATGTAAAATAAATTAGCTACAATAAAAAAGCTATAAGTCACAGTCAGCACCCCTAGCTATCTTAGAAAATAAGATGCGATCTTGGGAACGAGCAAATTGGCAGCTGCACCGCACGTTGGAGTGTCGGGGGCAACTTGCTGCACGAAGATGTAAAAAAGCCAAAATGTGAGGCCGTGATCATTAATTTTTATGATAATATATTAGTCAAAAGTATAAAAAAACATTATATTTCAAAAGTACTTATCATAACAATTTTAATAATATTATTTTCGTATAATTAATCTAAATATGTTTCGAAGGCAGTTTTTTTTAGTTCCTCCTTTTCTTTCCGTTGCTTTTTATTTGTTTGTTTGTTTTCTTCCTTCCCGCCTGTGTGATTTGGAGCCGACCTTTTTCCACTCGTACGGGAGTCTTTATACTATAAATAGGTCTAGCAATTGTGAAGGACTCTTCGTTATATAAAAATTTCATGGGGACATCCAAGCATCCATGGCCATAATTATGGTCCACGAACTAAGGGCATCCGCAATGGTAATAGCTAGTACTAGCTATATAGTCAACTGACGTGGAGGTGAGAGACAAAAGCAAAGACTATTTTATACTGTTGGACCCACATGCTCCTCTCTCATGTTCTTGGACTACGTGAAATAGATCAGCTATTTGCTCGTCGCTAGTGACTACTCTCTCTCCTACTTTTTCCTTGCCACATCAGATCTAGCTAACTAAATAGCCAGCTGTTGGAGACGCCCTAAGGCAAGATATTTTTCTTTTTTTCAAAATTAGTAGGGTAGCATGTGCATTTGCATGGTTATATTTATGTTAAAATTTATAATATTAAATAATATAATTTAAATATTTAAGAATATATTTACGTATCTTATAAATTATTTAGATTTTTAAAGTATTATAAATACTAAAAATAACAATAGAAGCTTGAAAAAAACGTAATTAAAATATGAGCTACGATTAATGTTTATGGGACGGAGAGCTACTTAAGCTAGCTTAGAAAATAAGATGCGATCTTGGGAACGAGCAAATGTGGCAGCTGCCCCGCACGTTAGAGTGTCGGGGGCCGGGGACAACCAGCGGGGCGCGATCAACATGGCTGCGCTACAGTGTTGTGGGCTTATTTGGCACTATTTATAAGTTTCGTCTTTTTCTGAATTTTTGACTTTTTGTTGAGCTTTTTTGCCGGTTCTTTTTTTTCCCATATTTGTTTGTATTATACGTAATGGGCTAACATATTTTTTATATTTTTAAATTTTTTTAAATTTAATTATGCTAAATAAGCCTCTGTCACTCTGATGCTTTTTCACCACTCTGATGTTTTCAGCCATAAGCCATGAGCTTTTCAGCCGAACCGATCACCCTTGTTGCGCCTCCGATCTCCGTACCTTCATAAGAGCAATACAATAATATAGCCAACTAGTGGCTATAATATTTGTCTATTTCATCTATAGCCTTCAAAAAAATAGTTCATACAATAAGGGCATCTCCAATGGTCTGAGTCAGCTAGCTATATGCATGTACACATCAGCATATATCCTATGTGGAGAAAAGAGAGTATGCAAAAAAACCGAGCCAGCTCTTCCTTAAGCACTAGTCTATAACGCCAAACGAGGCAGCTTCTATAAATTCTGTGTGTGCATGTAAGCATCAAATAGCTATCCTTATAGATAGTTCTTTAGAGCAAGTTTAATAAGGCTGACTGTGCTAGCTATAAAGGAATCCATGTCAGCATAATCCTATGTGGAGGGAAGAGAAAAGAGAGAGAGAGAGTCAAGCCGACTCCCATGCAAGAGTCAGGCTATAGCACAGGAAAAGAGGCGTTATCCATGCATGTACCAATAGGACTAACTGTTATACCCATGCATGTATTAAATGATCACACTATTAAATGATTGAGAGCTCTTGTGAAGACAACTTATAGTCAGCTTATTGTATAAGTTGGCTGCATCATTATCTTTTGATGACATGGAAATGTATTGGAGGTAGCAGCTATCTATACTATTAAACTTGCTCTTAGAATGCTAGCTTTAGTGTGTACTATATAAATGATGTGGAAGTCTTATAGTTAGTTGCTAGCTATAACCATTGGAGATGCCCTAAGGTAGCTATTACAATAACTATTTGGCCCCACGTGTAAGGAAGTAAAATGCATATTTTTACGTGCTATAGCTAGCTGTAATTTAGTAGCCAGCTTTCTTCTCTCTCTTCCTTTCTCTCTCTGCCACATAAGATTTGGTTGATATTATATTTGCTATAGTCTGTTAACTAAGTCTTATTGTACCTGCTCTAAGGTGGCCTCGTAGTTCATAGTTAGCGCACGCCAAAAACGATAAAAGGATTCCTCGACAAGCCACTGAAATTGCGACGTGGAGTATTGTTCTTTAGGAATTAGGACTCACCGCCATCAATGGAATCAAGTCCAGATCTGGATCTGGATGTGTATATATATACATGTGTGTATATATATGTGTGTGTATATGTGTATATGTGTGTGTGTGTGTGTATATATATATATATGTGTGTGTGTGTGTGTGTATGTATGTATGTATGTACACACACACACACACATATATATATATATATATATATATATATATATATATATATATATATATATATATATGTGTGTGTGTGTGTGTGTGTGTGTGTGTGTGTGTGTGTGTGTGTGTGTGTGTGTGTGTGTGTAATTATGGATGAAAGGTCTTAATCATAGAGCATGGACACCATGGTGCCTCGTTATATATATATAGGAAAAATATCTTTTACACCCAGGTGTAGTTACACCCATCTCTAATATACCACCTAAACAAACTTAAAATACTCTTTTATCACTTCAGGTATACTCATATACTAATTATAAGATACTCCAATGTGAACCACACGAAAAAATTGCAAGGAGACCATAGTTTTTAGCATATTTTGTAAATACCTTCATATACACACATAAAAGGAGTATGTCTATATATATATATATATATATATATATATATATATATATATATATATATATATAGTATAAATAACAGGGGCACCTAGGTGTCTGGACACCTAGTCTCCCTACCTTTGGATTGCTTTTAGATGCGTGCTAGTGTGATTGAGACTTTCCATCCATGATTAAGACTTTCCTTCCATGATTGATTTAGCATGCCTAATATATTACATACCATACATACCATTGCTCTAACACGTATATTGTAAAAATAACTAGGACTCTTTGGTGCCTGGACACCTATACCATCAGCCGTTCGATTGTGCTTTACCATTCGTGAAAAATTAGCGGGCTCATCCATTAATTCAACCCGTTAGGTAGGTCGATCTACGTTTGAATGGAAAAAGAACACCTTCCATGTATTCTAAGCCACGTTTGGATTAATGTGTATGGGTATGTACAATTAAGAGTATGAATGGGTATATACCTACAATGATATTAGTATTAGTGGACGTATCAACTAAATCCACTCTGATATTTGTATGAGTAGATGTTTTAGCTAATTCGGATAACATACGCTAGCTTGAATGGTCAACGACAAACGAACAACGTGGGCAGATCAGAGTGTGTTGACTTCTACTATTTTTATAGCATAGTACAGAATAAATTACAATAGCAAATTTGTAAAGCACGTTAACGGTGCAAAGGGAATTACATATTAAAATTTTCAGCTCCTTCAGGTAGCAATCGCTTGCTTGTATAGGTTGAAAAAGGCAGATCGCATAGGTAAAGGTGCATGTGTTGCCTTCAACGATTTTTGTTGCGCAGTAGAGAAAGAACTGTAGAGGCAAATTTATATGGCACGTAAGCGGTTAAGCTAAAAGTTTTATGTGAAATTTTAAAACCATTCTGACAACATATGCTAGCTTGTCACTGGTTTAGAACAACATACACACATACCCCAAATTTTCTGAGTGTTATTATAATTATCAAGTAATTCAAATTTTCTGGGTGTACTATTACGTACGCATATACCCTTGCGAAACATGTAACATTACATACGAACATACCCTAAATTTTCTGGGTGTTACTACTACGTACACACATACCGTAAATTTTCTTAGTGTTGTTATAATTGTCAAGTAATTCAAAATTTTCTTAGTGTTATTATAATTGTGAAGTAATTCCATTTTTTTGGGGTGTTACTATTACGTACGCACATACTCTTGCGAAATATGTACCATTACATACAAAATAAATTGCAGCAGCGGAATGAAGCACACAGGTGGGACCTTGAGACATGCCCATAGGCGATCAAGCGGAGGTTCGCGACCTAGCCCTTAACACCTTCATCTTCTCTGCCGACTTGTCTGTCTTGTTCTTTGGCGAGGTGATTTGATTCTGATTCTGAATTTTGTCGCAAAAGCGAGAGTGAGCACTCCGACCCCGTGCTCCGCGAGCCAATACACAGAATGCAAATAAATAGTATGCATGGCTTAACAAAGAGTAAAGTCCATTACCAGTCCTTAAACTTTTTATGATGTGTCATCCCGGTCCATAAACTTTTAAAGTGTGTCATCCCGGTCCTTAAACTTTCAAAGTGTGGCAATTTCTTTTGAAAGTCTATGGACCGGGATGACACAAAGATAAAAAGTTCATCTACTAACTACATAGGATATTGCCACACTTTGAAAGTTTAAGGACCGGGATGACACACTTTAAAAGTTTATGGACCAAGATGACACAGCATAAAAAGTTTAAGGACCGGTAATGGACTTTACTCCTTAACAAATGAGAGGCTCGGGTTATTTTTATTTGCCAAAAATCGCTTTTAGTAGCTTTGTTATTATTTAATCATAGTGTTATTGTTACTACCTAAAACTCCACTCGGCGATTGCCATAATTGACTTAATCCACCAAGGACACACTTACTTTACTGATTGCTGCCTAAGACTCCAAACAGCAAGAATCATCATTTACTTAATCCACCGAATATACTCTTTTCAAATTGATAGCTGTCTAAGACTCCAAACAGCGAGTATCATCACTTATACAATCCACCAATTATAGTCTTTCTATATTGATTGCTGTCTAAAACTCCAAACAGCTAGGATCATCTTTTATTTAGATCCACCAATATCTTTTATATTCTAAATTCCTATCAATCCAATCTTGTGGTTACTAATCATCAACTCTTCATTTCTAAATTCTAATGACTATCCAACATAATTGCTTTTAAATCCACCGAAATCATTCGCATCGGGACTTCCTAATAATTCAATCCTTTTGTTATTGATCCAAAACCATAATTTGTTCTCCCAATAATGAATCCTATTTTCTACTGTCTGTCTCTAAGTAATTCACTAGTATACATCCACCAAAAATATCAATGATCAAGTCTACGACTCACTAGATACATCCACCAAGAATATCATTGATCAAATTTATACTCCAATTATCATATCTCCAAACTCCCAAAAATTCAATTGACTCATCTAGTACTCGATCAAACCCTATTAATCTCATTATCGCCAATTTCTCCCAAAAATTGATCCAGCAATTACCTTTGCCCTCCTAAAACTCCATAAATCATTTAAATCATCTATCTAGCCTATATATTCATTTAGACTCCAAATTATTTCTCCTAGATTTCACACTATCCTTTCCTTTTTATAATCGACATGAGTCCACCGATATATTTATGTTTTTACCATAAACTTCCATCTACATTACTCCCGACTCTATTTATTTCCCCATATATTTTATTTTGTGAGAAGAGAAAACATTTTACTTTCCTGAGACCTAGCAGTTTTGAACAAAAACATAATGTTCAAGAAAATGCAATAATAATAGTGATCCAGATTCCATCCACCATTACATGACATCCGCACCATATAGCATCTTTCAGTGTTATAGCCGCTTAACTTACCACTGGGACGACACCCAGGACAACTCAAATCAGGGCTTTCCGCTGCCCTCCACTTTTCCATCCCACCCACAAAATATTTTGAAATAGAACTATATCTGGTTAAGTTCCCATGTCCGCCCTTGACCGTGGGCACGCTATTCGAATAGTTTTGACTCTGCAGAGTTTGTACACTTTCACCACAAGAGACGATCAACCCGTTGCCCCACACGATTCCTTAGTCGTGTGGTTGAGCAGACCATCACAGTGACTGTTCAAAGTATCTCGCCCCTTCCATCATTTCACCCTATGGGTCACTCCCACTTGCGGTGGGTCCCATACGTTGTGCGGGATGTTCTCCTTCTGAACGTCTAGCAGCTGGCTACTCCCCTGCTAGCCCGCCACAGCAGAACTTCACCCTCTGTGAGTGTCCCATTCAAGCCGTCTCGTAGACAGCCGCTTGCACTACTCCTCCACCCTCTCCTGGAAGGATGACTTTCGGGGTTTGGTACATCTACTAAGCCAAGCTATACTTTACAGACTTGTGGTTGTACTGTTTTACACAGGAGGTCATGACAAGATTCAGTCCTTAATGGTATCTGGGCGGTCTACCACTAACTATTTTGTGCTTCCACTGCACCACACACACATACCCTCGAACCATCCGCCCAGATATTTAAGCAAGTTGAGGTTTTTGGGAACATAAAATAATCATACCAACATATACCAGTCATTACCACCATGACTGCCCAACCAAATTTTCTCATGATTAAAATGACAATGATATTTTGAGGCATTTCAGCGCCCCGAATATCTATGCAGTACTAAGCATGGTGTATAATTAGGGACTTACTTTTGAAAAGTTACCATTATAATTTTGCTAGGGCGACAAGGTTCACACATTCAAGTATTTCAAAGGGGTGTAATATTATGCAAGGCAAATAATGGGCATATAACTAGAATCTTAAATTAAACATGTATTTGCATATAAAATAACAGCGTGCAATTTGATAATTTAAAACAAAGTAATTTGCAGAAAACATAGGATCAACATGATCAAAGTATTGACTCGCCTGGCGCGGTTTGCCGCGGTCTTTAGTTCACACAATGCTTTATCTTGATATTTTGGTCTCTATCTTCACTTTGAGCTTGATCTTGCTTGATCCGTTGAATCTTCACGACTTCCAATTTCTAATTACGCAACAACGACTGAATCCAAATAAAAGCAAATAACTCAAAAGATCCAAATAAATCCAAATAAACTTAATTTAGTGTTTATATGAGTTACTGGGTGGTTCGAGTGATTTGAGGCAAGGTCTGTGGTGGGGTACGATGACTTGATTTTATTGATAATACCTTTTATTATTCTTATATTTATCAAGGAAATTTCATGAACCACGCTAGACCTATGGGTAGATGTAAAACTGTAGTGGGGTGTAGGGTTTTGCCTTGTCTAGCGTTAGCTTTTAGAGTCAGGACATAAGTTATATACTCGATGTATACGATTTCTGGTTTCTCAAATTAATCTTATAGCACATACTTTTAGCAATTCAAAATGTATTATTTTAGGTCATGTTAATATTACCTTGTTCACTAAAATACAAGTTGGTAAGATTATTTTAATTACCGCTGATGTAGGGATTTTAGTAGATATGTCAACATGACTTTTAATTAAAGAGGCTCGTCAGATTAAGTATCGTAGTTACTCTGTGTATACTTTAGTTATTATTAAGGATAAATAATTATCCAAACCATTTAATTAATTATATACGAGCTAATTCAAATTTAAATCTTTAAATAATCCCATTTACATTCTATTTAAATTTTATTAGCTTCTATTGATTATTTCCTAAATCTATCTTCAATATTATTATTGAAAAAGAGCTACAAAAGTTAAATAACAAAAATGTGGGAAAAATTTGCAGCCGACTAGGATCGAATACAAGCCACGAGGGCTCTGTGCTTCACATGCGCGGGTAGCCTAGTGGGCGACTTGTATGACTGATAGAGGAGGGTATTTCTCCTTAAGAGGTAGGCTATGGCGGGAGCTCAAAGCAGAGCCTAATGGCGCGGCGGGAGAAATATTACCGCGGCGGCGATCGAAGGGAATTGGGAAACCGCCAAAATGGATTACTAGGAGGGTATGTAGGCCTAGGGGGCGGTGGTGTAAGACGGAAAGGTGTGAGGCGGCTCGGGCGGCGATGGGAGCGACCGGCGGTGAGGGTGGAAAGGGGCGGCGGCGGTGGCGGGGAAGAGGCATCAAATCGGTGCGTGTCTGAGCATGTAGGGAGTAGTGGGAAGCTCACCGTGCGGTCAATTGGACCGGAGGTGGTGCGAGTCGATTGGCGGCGTGAGGCGGAATCGGGCGGCGGAGGCGCACGACGCCGGCGACGTACGGTCCACGGGAGGCGCGGGGGAGACCTGGGTTAGCTTTGGGATGTTCTGAGGATGGTGTGGGGAGCGGGAATCGGGTTCTTGTGGTGGGAGTCGGCTGGGAGAGGGACGACCGGAGCTGGAGAAGAGGATGGGGTCGCCAGCGATTAGATTGATTCGGGCTCGATTGCTTTCGGAAGATTGAAGAGGGAGATGTAGCGAAGCGGATGGAATGGTGCCCGGCTTTTATAGGCGGCGGAGCACGGCTATCCACGTGCAGCTCTGTGCGCGCACGTCGGGACACGGCGCGCGGTATGTGGCGGTGGCGGCGGCGCGGCGGCGGCGGCAATGGCGGCGGTATGGCGCGCCGACCGAGGAAGCTCGCGACGTCGGCCGTGTCCGCGCGTGAGTCTCACGGCTTTGGCCGGAGCTCGGACGGTGGGGAGTGAGCGGGGAAAAGATAGAGGAAAGGAGGCTTCGGCGACTCGGGTCCACCCGCCAGAAAGAGGGAAGAGGCGCGGGGGCGGGGTCCGCATGGCAGCGGGGTGGGCGAGGGAGTGGGCTAGGCTGGCGAGGCGCGCGCGCGAGGCTGGGCCACGGGGGTGCGCCCGGCTGGGCCGTGCGGCCACGCGCACAGAGGCGGAAGTGGGAGAGGGGCTGGGCCGGATTTGGTGGCCGGCCCGGCTTTCTTTTTCTTATTTCTTTTATTTTTAGTTTAGGCATTTGTATTTATATACATGTATATAATTCCAATTTATTTGCTCTCTTTCTTGCTCCTCTGAATGTCTGTACTTTCTATTTAACATAAATTTTATAGGTGTCATATTTTATTATGTACACATATACTTATATATATATGTATATCCATATTTGTTGACATTTTTAATGTATTTGCTTCCTTGTTATTTATGTCATCAGAATTAAGGTTTTATATTTTTAGGCCAATTCTCTCCCCACCTTTTCTGGATCATCTTTTCAGATTCTTATTTTAGATTCTAGCTCTCTAGTATTTTAAACATGTTTGCTTCTTCTTTAACTTTGTGGAACCTTCATCAAATTTTTTAGGAAAAACCCATAACTCCAAATTCAAATAAAATTCATTGCAAAATAATTCATATGATTAAAAAAATTTAAACTCAAATTTTCGGGATGTTACATATACGGTAGAAAACAAAATTATGCTTAATTACCTAATCTGTGATGGATATGCAACAAACAAAATAATCATCAGGACTAAAAAGAAACATATGAAACCATCAGGATTACACCGTTGCCTCCCTTTCCAAATGAACAAAACTATAGATGCCCATAATCATATATACCATACATACAAAACTATAGAATTTTTTGTACGGATAATCCATTTTTATTCGAAATTACATAAATATACCCGCGGGAAAATTTTTTACAAAATAGGCTCCAGTCGCCTAATGATTGGGTGACTGGAGCCTTTCGCCCAACTAGACCGCGACACAATATCTGTCGCTCTTCCGTACGGCGACTTACATGTTGTCGCCGTTTCGTTAGGCGACTAGCATGCAGTCGCCATCCCATTAGGCGACTGCATGTAGCCCCCGTGATTGTTTTAGATTTTGTGAATTTTGTAAAGTTCAACGGGTAAAAAAATATGGTGAAGTTGTAATAAAAGTTTATGTTCATTGTATATTGTAGGTGCGTAAAAAGTTTTAGAAACTTTTTTTTTATGAAAGATTGAGTAGAGAACGATCGATACATACACTGTTAAGTGAGATAGTTTATGTGCGGAGAAGAGATGATAGACTGATGTAAATTTAAATAAACTTTATAATATAACTGTGAGTAACATGCCGCATATTTTTTCATTACATGCATAACATATATAGCATCTGCAGCACGCCTCACTCGCCACCCTGGTGTGCCCGTCACGCGTCGCGTCCACGGGCTCGAAAAGTAAAATGAGCGGGAGGGTGTCTATCCCGCCTGCGCTGTGGAGTCATTGCACCTCGGCTATGTGCCCTCCGTGCAATGCACCGGGAGGGCACCGCCGAGAGAACCTCGGTGCTGCGTCGGAGAACGCCTGTGAGCCACTCGCGAAAAACGGTCCACATCGTCCTGGGCCAGGGAGATGCCTAGCTGCTGGTAAGTACCTGCAATAGTAATATCGTTAGTTCATTGCATGTCTTCTTGGGATAAAAACGAGATCAGACGATGCGTACCCGTACCTGACGCCATCGAGGTAGGAGGAGGGGCGTGCACCCCCTGCGTGTGGAAGGGGATGTGCGGAGGATGCGTGAAGTGAGGTGGTGTAGGAGGCTGTGCCCAGGCTGAACCCCCTGTCTGCTCCGGGTGAGGTGGTGGAGGACGTGTCCACGTACTACCTCCGGAGTAGTGCCACGCTGGTCGGGGTGGCACTGGTGGCCGAGCAGTCGGAGCGGTGGGCGTGGAGACCGCCGGTAGCCTCGTGCGCGACGATAGGCTAACAATCGTCTACACCCTCGTGCATCCGACGCGCAAAGTGGCGCCCTCCTCATGGGTCACCGCGCACCGATGGCGACCCTCTCTAGTAGTGAGCGAGTCACCCATAGGGCAGCACCGCGTCGACACCGATACAAAGACATGAAATGGTCGATCATCAAAACGACATTACCATTTGGGAATCTTTGAAATGACATGTAACGTACCGCGATGTTAGCGTCGCGCGAAGTCGCGAGTGCGTGTCCGTCGGGCGGCGGCAGTGTGTGGCGGCGGGTCTCGACATATCGAGCACAGTGCGGGTCGCGCCGGTACCGGCGCGGTACTCCGCGTACTCGCTGCTGTCATACGGGCGGTCCTCCTCCACGCGGTCGTTGAGCGCACCCTCCCACTGCTTGACCCAGGGCTGCATCCTCGACGACCAGTCCGTGCCTCTTTTAATTCCCTTCGCGCTGTGCCTGCGTACAGAAACATTACGTAATGTGAGTATTTGCGAACACAGTAGTAAGTATGTACATATTTAGCACGAACGATCACTCACGCGTCCACGTTCCGTGGAAGCGATGGTCGAAATAGTACGGCGCTGGCATAGCCCAAACCGCGCGCATGACTCTGCGGGCGCGTAGTCCTCCACATAGATAAGGTAGACGAGCTTCCGCGGGTGAGCGGCCGATCCACGCGAGCAAAGTGTGGACAGCCCGTTAGGAGCGCGGGCTGCACCTGCCGTATCTGCGTCGGCTCCAGCGCGTCGTCGTCGGTGTGAGGCGGTCGAATCGCTCCACAAAGGGTGAAATGCGCCGCGTTACCTGCGTCGCAAACTATACCGCAAGAAAGACAAGTTGTTTAGAACGGCGATCATCAATAAGAAAGACATAGTTGGCTGTGATAATACTTACTCGTCGGCGGCACGAGAGAGAACCCATCATCGGCGGTCGGCGTCTCCCCTGGATACATTTCGGGCTCGTGCGGACCCATGTCGTCTAGTACAAGTCGTCCCGAGGTGAAGTGCTCGAACGACCACAAGCTGCGGCGCGGGGACAGCCCGTGAGGATCGAGTTCGCCTTGATCCTCGTGCACGCATCGCACAGGGTGCGGTACACCATGGCAAGTACGGCCAATCCCCAGCTGACCTGGGGGGCTCGCCGTCAGCGATCGCCCTCGCATAGGCGATAAGGCGCGCATCCACCGAGTTGCCGTGGCTGGTGGTGAAAAGCACCCAACCAAACACCACACGACACGTCGCCTCGGTGGCGCGAGACACGTGTCGTCGTGTGTGGATCCATGCGCTCCACCTGAATGCAAACAAGTTGTTATTAGTATGTAATAGCACAAATAAGAGCTTCGAAGACACGATCGATTTGAAAAACCACATACCCGGTACTGTGCGAGCCACCTCAGCGTCGGCCCATGGGTCTGATCCTCTCCGAAGATGTGGTGGGCATCGCCCGGTGGAACGACCCCCTGGAATCTGGCGAGCAGGTCAGCGCGCCACTCGGCCGGGGCCTCTGGTAGGAAGGCAGCACCTCCCGCGATCGGAAGGCCAAGGAGCAGGGACACATCCTGCAGCGTCGGCGTCATCTCCCACTACAAGAGTGTGTCATTTTGTGACATATATGGCATGACAAATGGTCTAAATGTCACTAAATCATCTAGTTTATGACGTTTTTGTAGAGGTAATTTGGCTTAGTGACAAAAAAAATATGAATGTCACAAAAATGTCATGATGCAAGTCTAAATCAATGTAGTGACAATATTTGTTGTGTCATTAGGGCTACTTTACGAACGTCATAAATTAATGACAAAACCGGTGTGTTAGAAATTATTATATATCCATGTAGTGACAATATTTGTTGTGTCATAGGGGCTACTTTGCGAATGTCATAAATTAATGACAAAACTGGTGCGTCACAAATTATTATATTGAATTATTTAAACCATCATTTTCCTTGTTGGCATATTTTTGTCAAGATAGGTCCCACCGCCACGTGGCCCAACCAACTGTTTTTTTAATGAGCTTGCTTAGTAGGTCTGCTATCCCACTGATATAGTGACATTTGTGCTTGCAATTATATATTTGTGCTTTTTCAGAAATTTTCTTGGTGTCCGTCCTTTCTCAATTGACATGCGTTATTTTTATATATAATTATCTGTCATTTTACCCTCATATTCTTCGCATTTTGAGATCATTTATCATCATTTACACGTTTTTCAATAATTAATTGCTCAATTTGGATCATTTTACATTTTTTTGTACTTTTCCACAGGCCGGCGCGATCGAGGCGCATAAATGACAAATTAGGCATTCTAGGGCTGCTCCGTACAAATGTACACGTCGACACGAGTGCGTAGGTTCTTTTCACGATGAAATCGGAGTTTCCAAGGGCCGGAACAGAAGAAGTCTCATTGGGAGAAGGATCAATTTGTAAACCCTAGAAACCTGGAGGGCTAAATCGTAGAACTACCAACTTCTCCCCATTCGGCCATATGACCTAGCCGCCGCCAGCAAGAACTTGAGCCCGGCTTCTCTTCTTCCTTCATCCCCTTCTCCTCCTCCTTCAACCCCTTGCTCCTTCTCCACCCGCGCCTCCTCTCTACTCCACCTTCCTCTACCTCACCGCCGCTCCTCTATTCGCCTCCCCTCACCGCCGCCATCTCCACCGCTCCTCCACCTCCGCGCCACCACGGCCGCCGACGAGGCCGAGCCTCTCTCTTCCTCTCTCCAACCGCGCCTCCTTGCCTCTCTCCGCCGCTTCTCCGGCAGCTCTCCCCTCCGCTCTCAGCCGCCTCCCTGCTCCACCGCGCCGCCACCATATCCCCCTTCCTTACCGACCTCGCCTCCCTTCTCCACTAGCCAAACCAACCGCGCCGCCCCTCTCTTCCACCAATCGCGCCGCCCCTCTCCTCTTGCCCGACCTCGGCGCCACCCCTACCTCTCTCCGCCGCCTCTACTCCCTACTCCCTTCTTCTCCACCGCACCTCCTCCATCCCTTCCACTGTGCCTCGCCGCCACTTCTACATCCGCGCCGCCGTCCTTATCGGCTCCTCCTTGAATCTGCCTCCCGACACCCTTTCCTTCTCCTCTGCGAGCCACCGGTCTTCCCAAATCTTCTGATCCAAGCCCTTCTCCGCCACCTCTCTCCACTGCTCCTCCGGGCCTCCTCTTTGCCCCACCTCGGCGCCGCCGCTCTTCGGTTACCACCGGCGATTGCCGCCCTTCACCACCTCCGGGCGCCGACTGCACCGATCTGCGCCACCACTCCACCGACACCGAGGGCGGCGACCTCTTCTTCATCTTCTCCGACGTGTGCTCCTCGCGGCGTCTCCACCGCAACCGACGGCATCAACCCTGCTTCCTCTTCAACATCACCAGCTTGCACCCCTTGGCATCATCTCTGCACCTTCTTCCTCCGGTTGTCTAATTCCTTCCCTTTATTTCTTGACTCTTAATTTCTATTACTCTGTTAAGTGATAATTACCATTTACACTGTGGATGTTGACTTGTGATATGTGATCGTGTTATGGAATTATGCCTCGTGATGGATGCTTGTGCTCACTTGTGAAATGTTATTTGTGATGTATGCATGTGATCTGAGAATTTGTGATTATGCTCTGTTAGTTATTTCCTGTTTGCTCAATGTTCATGTTGCAGTAGTTTAATACTAGAATTTATGTTTATTTGTTATCTACTATGGTGCCGTGATCTTGTGTTAGTCATTTAATTGTATCTGTGATCATTGTTAGTACCTGTGAAGGTTTGTGAGCACGATTTAGCTAGCCGGCGCCCGTCTCCTTCACCTTGCTGCTGCAGAGATGCAATCTAACTATCATAAAGATGTATCAAATTGCTATTATTCTGAGAAATGGATCATTGTTGTTGTTCATGACTTGTCAATATGAAATAGCTAACTTTATCAATATTCAATTTGGTTCATAAATATTATATATGAAATAGCTGGAGCCCAATAAGGGCCTAATCATTTTAGTAAATTCTTTTCTTTGTTTGCATATTGATCAACCTACACAGTGATATGTTTACATACTACATGTGTTCTAGAGAGGCATGCTGATTTGTTTTAGTGCTATGAATTTTTGTAGATACAAATATATCTATTCAGTTACTTGTTTTCCTATTTGCATGTAATTTCAGAAGCAAAATGTATGTTCAGAGATCCATGAGCTTGAGAGCGAACTACATCTTTGAGAAGGCGGGAGCGTGAGCTTGAGCACGGATGGGTAATCTGCGAGGCGGTAGAGGATCGAATGATGCAGCAAGGAAGCATGCGAGAAAAGCGAGAAGGCGAGGAAGCAAGGAAGTGAGATCCAAGGCTTCCTTCGTTCCTTGTTTGGCAGCAAATTTGCATCATCGATTCGAGTAGTAAGCTCTCAAACTTAGGCTATAGATGAAATTTTGGTGGCTAGAGTTATCATTTTGATATGGATACCTGTGATGAGGTTGAGACAACAACTATATGTGTTTTGAATTTGTGTTGAGACACCAACTTTATGTGTTTTGAATTTGGTGATGCATGAAATGCTTGATATTTAATATCGGACTGATTTGATTTGAATGTGTGTTGAGACGGCAACTATTTGTGCATTTTGTTGGATGGTTTGAATGTATGGGTGATAAAAATATATGGGCTCAAATTTGTGGGTTGAAAAAAAAATATGGGCTGCAATCATAAAAAAATGGTACCCATTGGGCCAGAGAAAAAAAATAGCCCAATTACTGTTTTAGCCCAAATAATTTATGACGTTTTTTAAATCTGCCACGTCAGCGTGACATAACATTTTATGACGTTTCTAAATCTGCCACGTCATCTGCCACGTAAGCATTTTTTATGACGTTTTAAAATCTGCCACGTCAGCGCCACGTTAGCATTTTTTATGACGTTTTTATATCTGCCACGTCAGCATTTTTATGACGTTTTTAAATCTGCCACGTCAGCGCCATGTCAACATTTTATGACGTTTTTTTATCCTACGTGGCAGCTGCCTACGTGGCAAGGCCTAGGATTTTGTGACATAAAACAAATGTCATAAGTTATTGTGACATTAAAATGAATGTCATAATTTTTGTGCCACGGGACAAACAAGTGTCATTAGACAAATTTGTGACGCTCATTTTTTGACATAACGATTTTCGTCACACAGATGTCATAAAAGGTGAATTATGACATAATTTTAGATATTATGACATAAATGATATGTCAAAAAATGGCACTTCTCTTATAGTGTCCCGAATGGGAGGTGGAATGTGTGCGTCTCCGCCAAGCGGTCCACAAAGCCGTCGGCGAGGAGCGGTCGAGCGGGAAGCGTCGTGATCGATCCCGGCGCCTTGTCCCCACCCGCTCGTCATCCTCCTCCGTGGCCTGCACCATCCGGGCAGAGGGTAGCCACGCATCCGCGACTGCAAACAAAATGAAGATCAGCGCGGAGCGTTCTTACGGTTGCGATGCGCGCCGGCGTAGTGCAAACCTGGCAGTCCAACGAGGGTCGAGTCTCTAGGCCACGCGAGGTGTGCGTGTCCGGACCACTCCCAGCTCAGTCGGCTCCGTGCTCCCCGGTGGCGGCACACGACGGGAAGCGCGATAAGAGCGGTCCACGTGCTCATCCAACAGCGCGTACCGCCACTCGGAGTCATGTCGCACAAGTCATACCTGCAAAATTTGTACAATAATTTCAACATTAAATTTTGTACATCTAAATTTTCTACATCTAAATTTGTACACTACATTTTCTACATCTAAATTTGTACACTATATTTTCTAAATTTCTAAACTAAATTTCTAAACTAAATTTTCTAAACTAAATTTTCTAAACTAAATTTCTAAACTAAATTTTCTAAACTTAATTTCTAAACTAAATTTTCTACATCTAAATTTGTATACTACATTTTCTACATCTAAATTTGTACACTACATTTTCTAAATTTTCTAAACTAAATTTTCTAAACTAAATTTCTAAACTAAATTTTCTAAACTTAATTTCTAAACTAAATTTTAGAAACTTAATTTCTAAACTAAATTTTCTACATCTAAATTTGTACACTACATTTTCTAAATTTCTAAACTAAATTTTCTAAAGTAAAGTGCTAAACAAAATTTTCTAAACTTAATTTCTAAACTAATTTTCTAAACTAAATTTTCTAAACTAAGTTTTCTAAATGAAATTTCCAAACTAAATTTTCTAAACTAAAATTTCTAAACTAATTTTCTAAACTAAATTTTCTAAACTAATTTTCTAAACTAATTTTCTAAACTAAATTTTCTAAACTAATTTTCTAAACTAAATTTTAGAAACTAAATTTCTAAACTAAATTTTCTAAACTAAATTTTCTAAACTAAATTTTCTAAACTAATTTTCTAAACTAATTTTTCTAAACTAATTTTCTAAACTAAATTTTCTAAACTAAAATTTCTAAACTAAATTTCTAAACTAAATTTTCTAAACTAATTTTCTAAACTAAATTTTCTAAACCCTAAACTAAATTTTCTAAACTAAATTTCTAAATAAATTTTGTAAACTAAATTTCTAACACTAAGAAAAATATCTGAAAATCACGCTTTCCCTCTCCGCTTCCCCTCCTCTCCCTCTCCTTCTCCCTTCTCTTCTTTCCCTTCTTCCCCTTCTTCCTCTCTTCTTCTCCTCTCCTTCCTCTCGCGGCGAACGAGCAGATAAGCAGATAATGCCGAAGGAATGCGGCCGGCGGCCGAGCATCGGGCTTTATATCACCTCCAGTCGCCGAACCGTTTGGCAACTGAATTTCAGTCACCCAACGGTGGGGCGACTGCGTTGCAGTCGCCAAACGGTTCAGCGACTATAATAAATCGCTGAACGGTTAGTAGATTTCTTATGTGTCGCGGTCTGGTTGGGCGAAAGGCTCCAGTCGCCGTCGCCTAACCATTAGGCGACTGTAGCCTATTTTTGTAAAAAATTTTCCCGTGGGTATATTTATGTAATTTCGAATAAAAAATAGATTATCCGTACAAAAAATCTAAAACTATAGATATGGAATGCTATATGTACAGTTCTTACCATTCTTAATGAAATGATTGACATAATCAATGCACATACCTAATTCACAAACCACGTCAATAGATCAAGGGGCAGACATCTAATGCACATACTAATACACAAATCACGAGATGCATTAAATTGTTCTGTGCGTCAAAATATTCTGCCATATGTGAATGAGACTAAATAAGGTAGCAGTGCACATCACGGATGCAATAATTATCTTGATTTGTGAATGATCCTATTATGCATGCTTTTCCACTTTCTATATCAGTAATACATACCGGGTTTACCAGTTATTTCTCATACCCAATACAGACACTCACACGCACACATCTTAAAGCCATCCAATGGTTATGAGGTTTGGTGCATGCCACGACACCATGGTACCCCATTTCAGCGTCCTATACACACACACATATACATACACATACATATATATATATATACACATATATACATATATACATGCGTGTATACATACATACATACATACATACATACATACATATATATATATATATATATATATATATATATATATAGATATCTATGTATATATATACACCAAATTTTTACAAGTAATATTCAGAAACAATTTTACTATTCAAAAGTAATTACTGTTCAATTATTCATAACTTCTGTAAAAATAATAAAAATAATTACTGTTCAATTGTATTATTGAGAATTTCTGTAAAAATTTTAAAAGTAACTTTTATCAGGATCTTGCAAGTTGGCGAAACCAACAAAACATCCGGTATTGCAACAGTGTTGTGACAATCCTATTCAGTACTCACCATATTTCTTACTAAATTTGCTTCAGAAGTAGCGAATCTTTCTCTAAGTTTTCTTAGTCATAATCATATGGGATAAATTTTTATCGTCACACCAGGCAGTTCTACCCGAAGGGAACACTTCACTATGGCTTCTAAGTTCTCCCCTCATATCTCTAAGTGCTGGACTTGAGGTTGAGGTTGGGATGTTTGGGATGTCTCACCACGCTTCCGCACCTCTGAGATATATGGTATATTATCTTGGTATGGGATAAATGTGATACCATCTTCATGTATAATTGTGGTCTGCAATGAGTGTTGTAAGAATCCTAGACCGATTATCATATCATCATTTATCATTGATAAATCTCTTATTGTAATTTTGTCTATTATGTATTTTGTGCCATTTATATACATTTCAATATTATAGGCCAATTGGCTATGGATCTTCTTTATTCGACATGTCTGTTGATATTTCTGCCTTATTATCCTGTATCGTGTGCACTATGTCAGGACATTTTATAAAATATTTGTCATGGATGATATTTTTTGTACAACCTACAACCTGTATCTACTAATGCTAGTATTTTATAGGAAATATTTGACTTCAGTTTTACTTTTCTGAGATTTTTATTTCTAGTATTTCTTTAAAAGGTAACTTGACTATATATTTACTTCCAAAACTAGTTATAACATCTTTTAACTGAATCATTCTGGTCCCTTTTCTTTCTTTTGATATTATAGCCTGTTCTTTAAACTCAGTATTTTCTATGACTTTAATTATATCTTCAAATAGAATCCATCTTCTAGTAGAACTTTTCTTCTTGGTAATTTGATTATGGTACCTACAAATAGCTTCACAATCTGTCCTTCTTGTGAATTCTTTAAAGCCTAAGTACAACTTTGAAAGTGTTTATTGCATTGATTATTGCTAAATTTTACTTATCGGTGTTAAACATAACTTCAGAGGCATATCTACAAATTTTCTCTTCTGTTTTTGATGAATATTTATTATATTTTTGCTTTAGTATTGCTCTCCATCCTATCTGGAAAGCATAGGTTTCAATGATAAAATAATTATCATCTAGTGGTAATTCTAGGGGTTTCAAATCTCTAATTAACCTAACTAATTTAACGTCTTCGGAATTAAAGTATTTTTGACCATTCTTTCTTAACTTAGCATATAAAGGCCCGGCTAATTTTGCTAAGTTTTCTATGTAATTTCTAGCATAATTTACAATTCCTAGAAATTGTTGTAATATTTTCTTATCATTCATAGTATCAGAGAATTGTAAAATCTTCTTTGCTATATGGTCTTGTAAATAAATCTTTCCCTCTCCTATATATACCAGTATGAATTCTTAATTTTCATTAAATATATTTTGCATCTTTCCTAGGAATAATGCTGGTGCATTCTTTAATCCTAAAGGCATAACAAGCCATTCAAAATGTCCCTGAGGACATGTAACAGTTGTCCATTCTATAGATTCTTCTGCCATCTTTACTTACCAAAAACCAGCTTTTAAATCAAATTTAGAAAAATATCTACTTCCTTGTATCATGTTAATCCATTCTTGTTTATTTGGAATATTATAGGCATCATCTATTGTATTATCATTTAATATTTTGTAATTAATGACCATTCTTGACTTATCTCTGACTATTTGAGTGATTTCTAACTATAAAAGCAGCGGACCTATGCGGACTTCTACTTTCTCTTATAGCTACTAACTTTAGTATTTTTTCTATGTGCATTTTAAATTCGTCTATGTCTTTTGGAGTAGCTTCTATAGGACATGTTTTAATTATATATTCCTGATTTATTATATGTATTTTACATATAATAGAATTCTTATCCCAATGCTTCATAGGTATCTCTCCAATTATTTGAATATCCTCCAACCTTTGAATGATTTTTTCTATATCCTTTTTAGATTTAATATCTCTATACCAATTTGGTGAGAATGATTGTAATGCAAAACATTCAACATAGGAATTTAATGTGTAGTATACTTCTATATTTTCACTAAGCTCTTCTTCTATGTTTATTACAGGGGGTATATATATATATAGGATATATATATATATATATATATATATATATATATATATATATATATATATATATATATATATATATATATATATATATATATATATATATATATATATTTTATATGGTATAACTAAATTCGATATAGTTTGTACTATAATTTACCTATAGACTTCAACTTAAAAGTGCACCGTTTAAAATGAAATTACTATGAAAATACATTTCAGTGAGAATATAAATTACTATGAAATTACTATTTATAATTAAGTATTATCAAAATACATTTCCAGTAGAATATAAATGATATAAATTGTATATAAACATGTAGTTCTACTATGTCATTTATACAAGAACATATATTTATCATATGAACTAAAATCACAGCTGGAATTACCATGTAAAACATTCTCATGAACATTGAAACAGCTAGCATATAGTAGGACTTTTGATTATTGATTAGAGCTCTCAGATGTAGGGTTACACAAGACATAATATTGGCTGTCCCACTACTGTGGTCTATACTCTTCACTAATTGAATATGATAAGTGGGATTCAAGCTTGAGCTCTCAAGAACACTTTGGCAATCTTAAATTCAGATTAACAGCAGCATAAACCTTCAACCAGCAAACAGGACAGAGCCAATGTAATCACCAAACAACACCTAATTTTGCCAAAATAACTTGATATACTAACAGAGAAAAGATCACAAATTTATCAAGTTATGCAACAAGCCAAATTGGCTATGAGAGTGTATGAAGCAAGATTACAGTGTATGTAAATTCGAAACAAATTAAGCGTAGAGAACAGAGAGCCAATTAACAACAGCAACAATGATCTAGAGCTTAAGTTTAGACATTCAATCTCAGTATTAGACCACATTTATCCTCATCGAGCTTACATTCAGCCACAAGCAAACTATGTCTCCCAGTACTAGAGCATGTAATAGAGACAAATGAACTAGCACACTCACATAGTTTCTGATGAAGAGGAGCAGAAAATTCACGGTGCAAGCGGCACTCAAAGCCGTCAAAAGCGAATTAAGCGGTGAAGATCAACAAGAACCGAGCAAGGCATACCTAAGGGTGCTGTCCCGAAAACCTAGCACCCCTGCATGCTGCCAGAGAAGAAGAGTGTGGTTGATGGAGATACAATGCCCACCTTTGCCTTGAAATCCCCAATCCGACAAAGCTGAGGTGAAGGGGCGTCGCACAAGAACAAGAGAAGCACCGGTCAAGTCGTCTCTTTGCCGAGCACCAGGGGACCTCAAACCACCACCAAGACCAGCAAATACCAGCCAAGAGGAGGTTCAGAGGCAAAAACCAGGACCACATCGAGAGGAAGAAGAAAGAATGGAAGAGAAAGGACTCACGCTTTTCGATACATCTCACGGAAGGAGGCGGCTGCTTAAATAGCCGAGAGCTGAAGGGAAAGAGGAGAACGGTGAGGTGGTGTTCAACAGTGGGGCCGAGGCTCCCGATCCACAAGTGTCGCCAGCTCCCCTCTTCTTCTGCCGAAACTACCGTCGCCTCTTCTGGGAGACCAGATCTAACGAGAGAGCTGCACGGAAGACCAGATCTGGCGCGGACGCCGCCGCTACAAGAGCCATCGCCATCCACCCAAAGCCGCTGCCTCGAAAGAGAAGCGCCGATCGAGATGCACCGAGAGGAGATTAGGTCTCCCTTATCCCTTTCGTCAGAGTTTCGATTGAATAAAGGAAAGATATTTTTGAGTAACAAATTAATGATGTGCATACTTGAGACTTGATTTGCAACATCGATCTTAGTTGCAATCGATTAGTACGACTAGTTTGCATTTGCTTCTTGCCTTGTTCTACGCGTTGGTCGGTTTCCCTTCCCGTGTCCTTGTATGCATCACGTGCACACTGTACCATGATAGTAATGAGTGGTGCTACGACTTGTCTCCATTTGCTAGCGGCGGAGCGAGGAGGAGCGGCGCTGGTGATCCAGTGCGGGCCAAGCACGGCAACAAGTGGAAGCGCATCGCCGCCGAGGTCCCGGCCGCACCGCCAAGCGCCTCGGCAAGTGGTGGGAGGTCTTCAACGAGCAGCGGCACGCGAGAGGCGCGCAGCCCCGCGACCCCATGCTCATGGCCCGGCATGGTGCTGCCCCGTGGCTCGCCACCGGCTCGGCTATAACAATATAGCTGCGGGAACAAGGATGACCAGTGCTGCACCTCCGCCCTCGCTATCCATCATGCTGAGTCTCGCGTCATCCGTGCCCTGATCACCACAGCCGAGCTGCAACGAGGCGCTACTGCAGGTGGTGGACGTGGGGCGTGTAACGCGCCCGTTTCCAGGGGTTCCTAGACCCGGTATTCCGCAACTACCTAAGCATGGCCAGTTACGGAGCGTCGAGCAAGAGAATATCATCATAAACATGCTTACAACAAAAGAGCCAACTTTATATTACAACTTAGGGTTTAACAACCAGGTTTTACTGCAGCGGGCATGCAAGCCCGAAATATATTACATTACACAAAAGCCACCAGGAAGCCTGAGCACGATCGAGACCTAGAGCCACGGATCCTCGTCAAAGAACTGCTCGACCGGAGCATCCTCGACTGGCTGACCTTCACCAGCATCTTGGAACTCTGAAGTGGTTTTGCAAGCCGTGAGCACAACAGCTCAGCAAGTCACAAGGGAAACCCTATTTTAGCTAATTGCACGGATCACTAAAGGATGGGGTATACTTGTTTTATTAATGTATGTGGATGCAATTGTGTTTGTAATCATTTTTGAAATTCCAACCAAGAACTAGTCCTTAAGATAAAGGGGGATTTTCAAACAAAGTTGATTATCCAACTAAACATGTTAAAATTTGTGAAATCTACATATGCCTTGCTGCTGGAATCACACATAGACACAACTCCGTTAACCGGGAGCACAGCGTATTCGAATACCATTTATTTGACTCTGCGAGTTGCCCAACTTTACCCACAAGCATTCTTAACCATCATGGTGAGTTAAGGAACCGGCTCATTTATTGCTCAATCCTAGGTATACGCTCTACCCGATAGGTTAGGAGCTCTCATAGTTCGGGTATTCGTTGGCCATGCGGAACACCAAGCCCGGATGTGGAGACCTATCGTTGTCGGTCTAGATCGCCAATCAATACCAACTCCCAATGTAGGTGAGAGACCATGTGGTTTGACCCCATGAGTGTGATGAGTAATTGGCGTCGGTTTAGGAAAGTCGAGTTTGGTTTGTGTGGTTCGGACCATGTCGTTGCGTGGTGCAATTGGCTTGTCGGACTTGGTCAAATCTGGTCAAAGTGATTATGATGCATATTCTAGCAATTTGTGAGTTTGGACTCTTTTACGCGTAAGTATGGTTCATTGATATTATTTATGCTTACATGTGTCGGCGGTGCTATTTGATGTGTTTCTTATGCGTGATGGTGCGGGGCGTCAAGGCGGTCGTGGCGAGACATGAGGTGACCGAACTAGGCACGAGTGGCGCTGAGGTCGAAGCGATCGGGATGTGTTGAAGGCGGTGGAGACTCGAGGTGGTTGCGAGGCCTGGGCGACAAGGGGCGGAAGCTTCCGGAAGGTGCGGGAGGCGGGTGGTAATTTTGCAAGGCTGCACAAGCGGGAGCGGGTTCCGTTGGTTTTAGCGGGTGTAACGGGTTGGAGACCCATTAGCCAAGGGCTATATATAGGAGAGAGTGGCTGCATGTATTAAAATGGCTTGGGGAGAGAGTTAGGGTTTTGCTTTAGTCCAAAGAGTCTTTGGAGAGGTTGTTTGCTTTGAGGCTTTAGTGGTTGGAGAGTAGTTGAGGGCAGCAGTTCATGTCTCCTTCGTAGCTTTTCCTCCCTGTGTATTGTATGTAGCCTCTCTGTTCTTGGGTGTTCATGGGTTGTGAGAGGGAGAGATGGGTTCTTGATCATTCAAGCATGTATGGGGAAGTAGAGAGGATGTGAGTTGATTCTCCTATGTAATCATGTATCTCCTTTCCTCAATATCAATCTGAGATGATTTTGTTTAAGTTTGATCGAGCTCCTATATCTCTGTTGGTTTTGCTCTTGATACTCTCTATGCTTGATTTCTCACTTTTGTGTTTTGAGTGATTTCTTCTTGAGAAGGCCCAAAATGGATTGCTCTGTGATGGGAATAGGTCTTAAGATCATTTGATTGGTTTCTCCCTAGAGCAAAGTGAATGAATCAAGGATTTTCTTTTTTCAGGTTCTCTATTTTTGTTTTTCCATTTCTAGGGTTTAGTGTGATTCTTGTTTCCCTCCTTGAGATGGCTTGAAACTTGGCATGTAAAGTCCAGATGCTATTATATATCTTGCTATCCTTAAAGTTTCATGGTCAAAGGATCAAAGATGAGATGGGAATTTGAGATTTAGTGTAGCACTTCATGAATATTCAGTTTTCAGGGAATCTCCTCAATTCTTGGTTTTGAGATGGATTCTCTTGTTCCCTAGGTTTCTCTGGCTATCTAGGTTGCAATCTTGCATTTCTAGGCAGAGCGAATCAGTGGAAAGTTTTCAATTTCTAAGTTATGCAAAGTTCTTAGTTTTACATGCAGATTCACGCCCTTCTTTGTGCCTGAAACCGACGGGCGGTCAGACCGGGGAGTAAGGGGCAGTCAGACCGCTTCTATGTTGGCGGTCAGACCGGCTTGGAGAGGGCGGTTTGACCGGTGGGTAGCCGGCGGTCTGACCGGTTTTAGGCCTGCGGTCTGACCGCCCCACTGGTTCCTGTTGTTTTTAATTGAGGTCTTTTCTGTTAAATCCTTGATTTGTGTTGCTTCTCCTTTCCTGTGTGTCAGTTTTCCGGTAAGCATTAGCAATCCCTTCTCTTAGCTTCCATAGCTTTTGAAGGAGAGATTCTTTTTGTGAACTTCGTTTTGGGGGCAAGTTTTTAAAGTGACATTCACCCCCCTCTGTCGCCATATCGGTCCAACAGTAGGGTTTCACTTTGGGTTGAGCAGCTACTAAACCAGGGTTGACAAGTCAACACCGGTGGTTGAGCGGCTAATATGTCACTTGCTCGGCGCAAGGGTCTAGTCCTTACATTTTCACAAGGCCTTAGCCTCCACCCTAGGGTAAAGTGGTGGGCGAAGACCATCTCGCGGTGTCCCACAGCACCTTTACCCAAAACCCCAACATTTTAAATTTACCGGCCCGCGGCCACAACCTTAGTAGTGTGAATTTTGCATGAAATGTAAATATTCTACAATTATTCTACCATTATGTAATTATATCTAGGGCTATCAAAGGCATGGTAGCAAATTAACATGGCAATTGTCGGTGGTAGGAAATATCTAAATATCAGGTCATTCTAAACATTTTAATTTAAGCAACTTAGCAATTCACAAATAATAATATTGCAAATACCATAAATACATAATTTAAATGGCATGGGATTCAACATGATCAAGGTCTTGCAACTTGCCTTGGCAGTCGACTAACTCAGCAACCTCGTAAACCGCGCTGCTCTGATCTTGCCCTTGCACTGCAGCTTCCGAGACTTCAACACTAGCGCAAACACACAAAAATAATATAAGTCTGGCTTGAGCCTAATCAAGCAAGGAAAATAAATTTATGAAAAGGGAGTAAATTGCATAAATATCCAAATGAGGGATTTTTGAATTTTTCAGAGATGAATTTGGTGGATTGGAGATCAAAAATGGGTTCAGGGCATCAAGATGAGCAAAATGGTGTAATTTGGGAATTTTTGGGAATTTTTGTTATTTTCTAGGATTTTATTAGATTTTTTGGATTTTTGGAAAAAGGAAAATCCTGGAAAATCGGTGAAACGATGTCGGGCGGCCTTATTGCTCTGATGCGGCCCGGCCTTTGTTCGGCTGCGTGGCGAAGGCGACACGCATGCGCCTCCTGCGCTAGATGGCCGCAGCGTGGCAGGCGTGGCGGTGGCGATGCGGTGAGCGGAGTGGGCGAGGATGCGCTGCGATGGATCGAGCAGGCGTGGGTGGTCGGTCGGGTGGATGCGGAGGGTGAGTCTAATGAGATCGGAGGGCGAGTCGTCGCCATCCGACGGCCGACTTTAAATGGCAGCGGAGGAGGGCGGTGGAGATCGGCCACATCCTTGGGAGGGTCGTCTTCAACCCCACCACTCGCGCGAGAAAGGCGCGGCGTGAGGCCTCCGCTTCCAGCGGCAGCAAGGGTCCCAGCGGTAATGGAGGTACTAGGAGGTAGCTCGGCAAGGAACCCATTTTGGGGTTCGGAGGCGCGAGGATCGGTGGTGGAGGTTGCGGGCGGAAAGGGGTTTCGGCCTCACGGCGGTGAGAGGCTCACCGGTGGTCCTCGGCGAAAAGGAGGTGTTTTCACGGTCTATGGGACTTGGGGCTCTGGCAGCGGCGGGATTAGGCGAGGAGCTCGTGGGAAGGCTGGCCACGGAGAGCTATTCGGTCGACAGTGAACCTCAATGTCGAGATTCCACGAGCTACTTTGGCGGGGAGTTTACCAAAGAGATCGCAGCAGCGATGAAGCTCGAGCAGAAGGAATCGAGAAATGGAGAGGAGGCAAGGGGATCGGCTCACGGGTCGTCGGCTCGGGGTGGGTGGCGATGGCGCGGGGAGGGTGAGCTTCAATCGGCGGCTCCGGGCGATTGGGAGTTTCGGGAGGCTAGTGGAGGGTGGGGAAGGCTATGGGGCACGGGAGGCGAGGAGCCGGGGGTGAAAATGAGCTCGGCGGAGGAGAAAAAGAGGAGAGAGGAGACGGGGGCATGGCACGGGCGGGCGGCCGAGGTAGCGGGAGTGGGTGTCCGGCGGCGAGCTGCGGCGTGGCGCGGAGGAGAGTAAATGCGCCACGGCGGCCATGCGGGCGGGTGAGCTGCCGAGGCAGGCGCCGGCGTCTCGTGTGGAGGAGGGAGAAGCGGCGGCGCGGGTGGGGCCAAGAGGAGAGATAGGGCGTGCGTGTCAAGATGGCGCCGCTGGTTTCGTCCGGCCCGACACCAGCGCGGTGAGGCGGAGGCAAAACCACGGCGCGGCGCTCCTCGAGCGCAGTGTAGGCGGAGAAAGGAAGCGGGAAGGAGGGCGCCACCAGAGAGGGAAAGCGCCTTGCCAGAAAGGAAGCGAAAGCGGGGAGTTTCGGGTGGGAAGGGCTCATAAATTCACCAAAAATTCAGGAAAAATCACAAAAATTGTTTTGAAAATTTTGGGGCCTTTCAGGGTGGGCGATGTTGGAGCTTGCGGAGTGGTGCGGGAGGCGGCGATGGGCGTGTGGAGGCGAGCACCGGAGTGGGGCGGCTCGTGGCGCGGCGGAAGCCAAGGAGGAGAAGATGGGCGAGCAGGCGGCCAAGCACGCTAAGGTGGTGGGGCTCGTGGAAGTGTTGGCAATGCTAACCTAATCATGTCAATTATTTTGCAAGTGCGCGATATCGTCATTGTTGTATTTCCGCTGGAGTATTTTGAGTAAGAAGTTCGATTGAAATAAGTTGGTTTATAATTTTTGAGTGTTGATAAATATCATCTGGATATTTTTTCTTAACTATCATTCAGATTTGTGACCACTGGATTAAAGATCGAACGGCGATAAATTTTCTCACCCTAAAAAAATCTCCCCATCCCCAAAAAAAATCTCCTCTAAAAAAGGACCGTTGGATATCTAATCAAGCGGTCATAGTTAAACTGTTATTTTCTTAGGTCGGTTGGTGGCTGAGCTCGTGGCACACATGCGCAATGGAGTGATCCTCAAGCCGGAAGGTATTGGGCTTGTCGAACTTGGTCACTTGTCAATGCCATTTTCCCATTTTCTTTATTTTTTCTGTTTTGGTGATTTTCTTACAAAATATATCAACACAATATATATAAAAATAATTACATAAATAAGTGTAAATATGGAATAAATCATTATTTTATCGAGCCTTTTGCAAGATTTCCGTGGATAAAATATGGTAATTTGGCGCATGCAGAGAGCCTCTCACGCATCTTCTTGCACGGTGGATTGGTCGAGAATTCGGTGTGCAAATGAAGAAATCTCGTGAAGTGAACTGGGCGTGGGATTGATTTATCTTGAGGATTGCGTTGGGCACGGCCGTTCCTTGTGGGCGGCGGAGGATCGTGTAGCGCGGTTGCGTATGGGTGGGAACTCCGTACGTCCTTGGGCGAGTGTTCAAAATGGCGTTTTTAGTGGCTTATGGCTAAAAAGTACTATAGTTGGTTGAAATTACATTGTAGTTGATTATGGCTTATTTGGTATAATTAAATTTTAAAAATAGAAAAAACAGGTTAGCACATCACGAACAGTACACAGGAGTACGGAAAAAAGAATCGAGAAAAAAACTCAAAAAGACAAAAAAAAATCAGAAAAAACGAAATTATTAAATAATAAAAAATAAATTAGAAACCAGAAGTCTAAGGGCCTGTTCTTTTTTGCTGTGGCTTTTGGCTGCGGCTTTTTGGCTGTTTGTACGAGATATTATAGAGTAATAGAAACTCACATGCGGTTTTTGCCAATATAAATAAAGTCAGTAAAGTATGTACTATATTTAACTAGTAGATCCTATCTTAAAAAATACTCTATTTAAAAGTTAGTTACTGTAGAAAAATTAAAAATTAATTTTTAGAAGCTGAAAAGAACGGTGTTAAGCCGTTTTGGCGAGGGCTCGGCTTGGCTCATAGCGTCGTGGCACGCACGCGCGATCTCCATGCATCGGTGGTTTGTGTGGCCCCGAAAATCGCCGAGTTGCGGGTGTTCGTGCAGCACCAGTCACCACCGCCAACTTTGCCGGACAGCCATTCGACTCGTCTAATTATCAATTAATCCTTTTCTTTTCGAAAAAACAAAATTGTTGAATAATAAAAATAAGGAAAATTGCTCTCATGCCACAAACTTAAGTGTCATCCTCTCATTTGCCACATACTTAAGTGGCTTTGTTATTATGCCACAAACTTGAGTGTTTTGTCCTTTGTTTAGCCATTTTCTCCCTTTAATGTCTATTTTAATTTCATTTGCATTTCGGGACTTGAGCGACCCTTTGCCCCGGCCCCACCTTAATATGTGGTCCCACGTGGCATTGGAACACAGCTCCCATTCCCGCCTTGTTCTTCGTCTCTCCGGACACGCGCACCACCGCCTCGTTGACTCCCACCTCCGTGTCTTCCTCCTCGGCGATCTCCTCGAGGAGCTGACCCAGCTCCGCGCGGCGCTCTCACGGCTTTGCATCTCGGCGAGCCGTCGTCGTGCCGGCCGGACGATGACCCCTTCTTCTCCCTCGCCTCCATTCCTCTGCGATCCGCTCTGGAGAGCCGACATCGGCGTCGCCACTGCGCTGCCGGCGGCGCAGCGAGGTTGGTAGCTGCGGGCGGCCGGTCACAGCGCGGCACGTGGCGACCAGCGCCCACATGGCGAACACGAGATCGAGCTCACGGTGTAGAAGGCGGCCCGAGCTCGCTTCCGGCCGGCGGAGGCGGCCGCGAGTACTGCGGCGGCGCGCGAGTGCGCCGCCATGGCGTGCATGTGCGCCCGAGACCGATTCTTGAACACGCTGAGCAGCACGTGCATGGTGCGGGAGGAGGGGCGCGCGGCGACCTTGGCGGCGTCGAGGAATAGCACGAGATGGCTCGGCGCGGCGGCGAAGTGGGGCGGTGCGAGGCCGGCCGAGGAGGTAGGCGGCGGTGGCGGCCGCGCGGTGCGAGCCGCGGGCGAAGCGGCGTGAGGATACCGCGTTGAGGACGTCGAGGTCTTGGCGGCGCGGTCGAGAGGTTGGCGGCGAAGCGTCGGCGGCTGCACTGACAACATAAGCGGCGGCGAGCGATGGCGAGATGTTGCGGAAGCGGCGTCGGAGAAGAGGGCGGCGTCGAGGAGCTTGGAGGAAGGCGAGGAGAGGACAGGGGCTGCAGGCGGGAGGAGGCGGAGAGGCGGCGAGGCGGTCGGCGGCGTGAGCTGGAGGCGTCGAGGGCGAGGCTCGTCGTCTGGCCGGTCGAAGGAGGCGGCGGCGGTGGCGCTGCGGCGGGCCGAGCAAGCCTAGGAAGCCCTTCTCGGCGGCCATCCTCGGTGGTGAAGTGGGCTTGGTGGGTGTTCTTGGAGCGGCGGAGAGGAGGAATGGTGGGGAGCCGCGGTGGTGCGCGCGCCCAGGAGAGCGGAGAACAAGGCGGGAATGGGAGCTGTGTTCCAATGCCACGTGGGACCACATATTAAGGTAGGGCGGGGCAAAGGGTCGATTCAAGTTCGAAAATGCAAAATAAAATTAAAATAGACATTAAAGGAGAAAATGGCAAAACAAAGGATAAAACACTCAAGTTTGTGGCATAATAACAAAGCCACTTAAGTATGTGGCAAATGAGAGGATGGCACTTAAGTTTGTGGCATGAGCAATTTTCCTAAAAATCATACTGTATTAAACCGGAAGGGTTCGCGCGAGAGAGGCGGCGTACGTCGCCTGCGGCGCTTCGCGCCGGCGCGTGGCGCGAATCTTACGTGCGATGCAGGGAGCCGTTTTGCGAAAAAACCCTGCGTTTTCCAGAAATTACGTAAAGGCCATCGGTTCTCGCGAAAAGGTCCCTACCAGTTTTTTTAGCCCCTCCACTTTGCAGGATAGCCTCCCGCGGTTTTCTAAATTACGTACGGGTCCTCGTTTACTTACGTACAGGTCCTCGCTTTTTACAAAAGACCTTTGACTTTTAGAAAATACACATGCGCCTCGGTTTTTCGAAAAACCCCTCACAGTGTCGCCTCTTTTACTTGGTACACATGGTGGTAGCGCGGCGTGCGCCGCACCTATGAGGCTAGTAAATTAGAGACCGAAGACTAAACTATTTTGGCGGGGTTAGTTGCTCACAGCGTCGTGTAAATGCGCGCCGCGCGATCTCCATGCATCGGTGGTTTGTGTGGCCCCGAAAATCGTCGAGTTGCGGGTGTTCGTGCAGCACCCGGTCACCACCACCAACTTTGCCCGGACAGCCATTCGACTCTCGTCTAATTATCAATTAATCCTTTTTCTTTTTCCTGAAAGCACTCGTCTCTTTCTCCTCCGTCGTCTCGTCTCCCAATCCCATCGAGTAGTCTAGTCCTCCTCGAGATGCGCACCCCATGACTGGAATGGCGTACAAATCAAAGCAAAGCTAAACATGAAAAACAGAAATCCGAGAGAGCGTGTGGAAAGAAAACGGACAGAAAGGCCCGTGTATGGCTTGTTTGGATCAGTTTCAGATTCTTAAAAACCAGCTATTACTTCTAATTTTTAAAATTTGGTTTCTAAGCAAAAACTGATGGTGTGTTTGGATCCCCTAGTTTTTAAAAGCTGGTTTCATTTATGATTGGTGCTAATAGACTATTATACCCTTACATTTATTGCTCTTGAACAGCACATTAAACAACCATGCGTGGTCTTTAATCAGGGTAAATGGGTATTTGTGCAAAAAAAAAACTGGCAAAAGCTGGGTATCAACAGCTTCTTGGTTTTTAAGAATCTGGGTAGGTAGATTTTAAAAGCGCCCCAAAAGCTGTCTGTTTGGATCCCACCGGTTTGAAAAGCGATTCTTAAAATCTGGGTAGATCCAACAGGCCCTATATTACTTTGGTTTTTGGTGGGTCAGATAAATAGTAATGTAGGATAGAAATAAAATATAAATAATAGCGACTAATAAATAGTTTTTATTGATGACGGTATAACAAAAGGCACTATAATTTTTAGAGGCTATGCTTATTTCAGCTTTAGCTTGTAGCTTCTACCTTATTTTCATTATTACTAAGTTTCGTCTTTTTCAACCTTTTGACTTTTTGAGCTTTTTACTTGTTTTTCCTTATTTGTTTGCATTGTCCATAATAGGTTAACCTATTTTTATTCTATTTTTAATTTTTTTAAAATGTAATTACGCTAAATAAGCTACCATCAGCTACAGTGTAATTGCAGCCAGCTACAATGTAATTTTAGCCATAAGCCACAGTTTTTCAACCCAAATGAGGAGGCTGTTAGACCACCATATGACTTATAAAATTATGATATAATAATGGCTGATAAATAGTAGTGGTTGATAGAAACTGGGCTTCTACTAGGGCATCCATAGTGTATATAACCCAAGAGGCCTTAAGGTAGGTCCCATCAAAACCTTAAGGCCGACTCCATAATGTATATAACCCAAGGAGGCGGCTTGCTTAAATAGCCGAGAGCTGAAGGAAAGGGAGAACTGCGGTGGTGTTCAATGGCCGGGCCGAGGCTCCCGATCCACAGGGCCACCGGCTCCCGGTCCTGGCGCGCGACTCCTCTCTCCTTCTGCGAAACTCTGCCGCCTCTAGGAGCCGGATCGGCGAGAGAGCTGCATGGGAGGCCGGATCGGCGGGGGCGCGCCACGAGCCGTCGCCATCCACGCTGAGCTGCCCCCGAAGAAAGCGCCAAGCGAGGCGCCAGAGGAGACTAGGTCTCCACCCTTATCCCATCTGTTGGCCACCAGATAGGTGAGCCCACATTCTATTTCTCTTTTTAATTAGAAAATTACTAAAATGCTCTTGAAAAAACAACACTAGCTAGAATCCAATGGTGGTCAGAGAGTACGTACTCTGCAGGCAACTAACACTAATGGATTTGGACCGGTTGCATTGCTCTAGTACGTAGAGTAAATAGCTGTAATAGCAATATCTCTGCATCTCTCGGGCCGGTCTTAGTGGAGGTTTGAGGCGGTCCAGTCTGAAAACCACTTAAGTAGTTTCTATCTATGCCATGTCATATATACACTACTTTAGACACTATTGTCTCCAATGCACCATGTCTATTTATAACCCAAGCAATTAATTAAGCATCAAAATCTCTCTCTCCTCTTCACCAATCATAATTTTTCTCCATCTATCATGAAGATATCACCATCTCTCAATGCAAAATTTGATAGTGTCTATTGCATTGGTTTTCTCATAGAAACTAGGTCTTGCATGAGACCAGTTTCTTCCTCTTTCTTATCTCTCTTATTTAATATAGCGCCACATCATTTAAAACTCCTACATGGCAATCTAATTAATGCCATAGACACTATCCTCGTGGAGCAGGGACCGCCCTCATGGAGTTTCATGGGCATTAAATACTGTGACATGCCTTTGTATTGATGAAGAGAGATGATAAAAGTTTCATGGGAGTAGAGAGAGTTTCATGGGGATGAAACTCTTACTGCTTGTTTCCAACATATAGATGTGTTGGCGAGACATAGGGAAGCGATCAACATGGCTTCCATAAGTTTGAGTGCATGCTTTTGTCACTATTCATAAGTTTCGTCTTTTACGAATTTTTGGCTTTTGTTGAGCTCTTTTGCGGTTATTTTTTCCTGTATTTGTTTGTATTATACGTAATGGGCTAACATATTTTTATTTTAAATTTTTAAATTTAATTATGCTAAATAAGCCTCTGTCATTCTGATGCTTTTGACAAACTCTGATGTTTTCACCATAAGCCATGAGCTTTTCAGTGGGCCAGTCACCCCCATAAAACCTCCACGAGACTAGCCTCGAGCCCGTAGCTCAAAGTGCTGAACTCTAATCTTTATCTTGCTAGCCGCATTCTGCGTAGAGTAGCTAATGAATAAAAACCCCCAATACCCGCGGCTTTCTGCCCGCGTGGCAGCCACGTCGCCCCTGCGCTCGGTGGCGGCGCGTGGCGCGAAATTTGCGTCGGCCGGCCGAGGCACTTTCCTCGATTTTCAGAAATTACATATAGGTCCTTTTTCTAAATAGGTCCTGCAAGTTTTCTTACAAAAAATTTTTGGATGGCGCCCACAGGTTTCGAAATTACGTATAGGTCCTTATTTACTTACGTACAGGTCCTTACAAGTCCTCGATTTTTCCAAATAAACCCTTTGATTTTCCGGAATTACGCATTTGTCCTTGGTTTTTATGAAACCCCTGCGAATTATCGTCTCTTTCACTTTGGTCGCGACGGTGGCGGCGGCGTGCGCTGCGCTATATGCAGCTAGTTGAAGTTACTTGCGATCGGTTTCCCTTCCGTGTCCTTGTATGCATCACACGTGCACACACCACCATCATAGTAGAGTGGGACTTGGGCGTGCTTTTGGGCCAGCCCAAAGCACGGCCGGCGGCGGCCGGCCCAACGCGGCGCGACACAACACGTGGCGGGCGTGCCGGCCGGCACGAACCGTGGGCGGGCGGGCACGGCAAACCGACGCGGTGGGCGGCGCGGCGCGGCGCGGCGGTCGTGCCGTGCTTGGCGGCTGCGGCGCGAGAGAGCCGCGGCAAGCCACGGCGACACGGGCGGCACGGCGGGCACTGCCGGCGCGGCCGGCCGGGCTGCCTCGGCCTCTACCTCGCCTCCCCAGTCCCCTCGTCGACATCTCTCACGGTCATCCCATTCCCAGATTCCCCACAAGGCCACAACCACAACCCATCACACACATCGAGCGAGAGAGGGAGTAGAGGAAGGAGGTGTCACCGGTCACGAGGCTCGGGCGAGTGGGCGATGGCGCGAGGAGGAGCGGTGTGGCGCGGCGGCTCGGCGCGAACACCCGGCGGCGGCGGCTCAAAGCGAGCCATCGATGACGAACTTCGTCGTCGCCGCCCTAATCGCCGCCCGACCATCCGCGCTAGTGGGCTCGCCGTCCAGATGGTCGAGTCGCCGTCGGAGTAGTCGAGTCGCCATCGCTCGGGCAGCGTAGGCCGAGGAGGGGAGGCGGCCGGGGGAGGGCGGGCGAGGGAGGAAGGCGGCCGGGAGAGAGGCGCCGGGAGGAGGGGGCGGCCGGAGGAGGAGGGGAGGCGCGGGGAGAGAGGCCGGCCGGGGAGGAGGAAAGGAGGCGAAGGGGAGGCGGCGGGGAGGAGAGGCGGCCGGGGAGGAGGCGGCGGGGAGGCGTCCGGGCGAGAGGGTGGCGGGAGATCAGGGGGAGGAAGGAGGGGCGGCGGGGGTGGCGGCGGGAGGCGGCCGGCGCGAGAGGCGGTGGGGAGATTTGGAAGGAGGCGGCGGCGTGGAGGGTGGCGAGCGCGAGAGGCGGTGGGGAGTGCAGAGGAGGCGGCGGGGAGGAGGGGTGGCGGCGGGAGGCGGCCGGGCGGGAGGCGGTGGGGAGATCAGCAGAGGGGCGCGGCGTGGAGGCGGCGAGGCGGGAGAGCGATGGGGGCAGCGGCGTGGAGGCGGCCGGCGAGGTGGTGGGGAGATGCGGGGAGGTGGGGCGGCGGGAGGAGGGGCGGCGGGGAGATCGGGAAGGAGAGGCGACGGGAGATCGGAAATCGGGAAGGAATGAGTTGGGCGGCGGCGTAGGATTTTAGGGTTAGGGTTTTTAGATATTTTGCGATTTAGTCCTTTAGGTTTTCTGAAATCTATGAATAGGTTTTTATCTATTTTGATTTTTTTCTGTTCTAGCCCTCGTAAATTCTAATTTCATCACGAAAAGATCATATACATCCACTGTGACATGTACATCTATACAAAGCAGTCCTTAGAATGCTAAATTTGAAGATTGAGTTAGGTTTTAGAGATGTGAATGTGTGATGTATATATATATGAGATGAGGAGAAAGATGAGGATTATTGGATCTTAATATAATGAATGAAAAAGTGGTGAGATATCTTGTGATTTAAGGTGAGTTCATTTTGCACTTGTGATATAAGGTGTCTTTTGTTGTTCTTCATTTTGCACTTTGTGATATAAGGTGTCTTTTATTGTTCTTTCTTAAGAAATATCATCATACAAAAATAATGAGTATTTTTAATGTTGCTCCTCCTTAGGTCACCACCACCGAACCCAATGTCGCATCCTCACGTATTTCTTACTTCTTTGTGTAAAATCATAGGGCTGGACTGCTGGAGAAGAAGATCAATCAAATCAACATATTCTAACATATATTATAATTTGACAACATAGCTCACCCCATTGTGATTTTATTTTATGTAAGCAAATTACTACTACATGTGCTTCTAATTCTAACATAGCTTCCTTCACCGATTGCCTTTTTAATTCGAGCAATTGATGAGATAACCACCCCACGTATGTTACAATTAATCATTATGTAAATAGAGATATATTGTTATTGGTTTGTATTCAAGTAGTTACTAAATGTTTGAAACTATTTAAAATTGATTTCTTAATTATAGTCTGTTGCACTCATGACTCTCCTTGAGCTTTTCTATTTTACTAGTTGAGCGACTCTATGCTATATTGTCGGGCAATGAGCTAGATGTCCACGTCATACAGTCAATTTGCACCAAGATATGCATACCATTGGACTAGATGACCAAGTTCGGAGGTATAATGGCATGAGATAATAGTATCGAATTTTAAGTAGATTTTTAATAAAGCGGGTACAAGAGAAAGGAAGATGGTGGCCACCGCTACCATTGTCATTGTCGCTTTAAATGGTGTATAGTTACTTTGGGTGGGCTTGGTGCACGGCACGAACACCGCACGGTGGGCTTTGGGCGTGCTTGGGCTGGGCGAAGATGAGTGGGCCAGCCGCGGCGCGGCGCGATGCGACGGGATGGCTGGGCGGCCGGCGCGGCGCAAGCGGCCCGGCACGGTGGGCCGGGCGTGCCGCGCGCGCGGCCCAATTCCACCTCTACATGATAGTAACGGGTAGTGCTAGACTTGTCTCCATTTGCTCGGCGAGGAGCAGCGGCGCTGGTGATCGCTGCGGGCCAAGCACGGCGACAAGTGGGCGTGTCGCGCCGAGGTCCCGGCGCCCGCCAAGCGCCCGGCAAGTGGTGGGAGGTCTTCAGGAAAGCGACACCGCGGCGGGCGCAGCAGCCCGACAGCGAAGCACCAAAGTCGGCCGGCTGCTCGAGAGCTTGCGAAAGCTTCGTCGGTGACCCCATGCTCATGGCCCCGCGCCGGTCGGCCCGTGGCTCGCCACCGGCTCCAGTACTGCGATATAGCTGCGGGAACAAGGATGACCTAGCTGCTGCACCTCCCGCCTCGCTGTCCATCACGCTGAGTCTCGCGTCGTCCGTGCCACAGTCACCGCGGCCGAGCTGCAACGCGCGCTCTGCAGTGGTGGAAGTGGGGCGGGCGGCGTTGGAGCTTGCGGAGAGGTGCCGGGGCGGCGATGGGCGTGTGGATGCGGCGCACCGGGAGCGGCGGCGGCTCTGCGGCGCGCGGAATCAGCGAGGCGGAGAAGATGGGTGAGCACGGGCGGCCAAGCACGCTAGGCGTGGAGAGTGTTGGCGATGCTTACCCTACAATCATGTCAATTATTTATGCGCGCGATATCGTCGTTGTAGTATTTCGTCTGGAGTATTCTGGTTGCGCAGTTCGACTTAAATAAGTTTGTTCATAGTTTTATTATACTATAGTGGACTTTTTATATTATAACTGTTGTTATTTTTTGATATAACTAAATTTAATAATTTGAAAAAATACTTAAGTTATCATAGACAATGCAAATAAATACAGAAAAAATAAAAAGGCAAAAAATCTTAAAAATCAAAAATTCAAAAAAAGATGAATTTAAAAAATAGCGAATTAGAAGTTAAAAGCTAAAAGCTAAAATTAAAATAAGCAGGGCTGATGTTTTTCTCAGGTCGGTTGGCCGGCTAGGCTACGTGGCACACATGCGCAATTAAGTGGTCCTCAAGTCCAGAAGGTATTGGGCTTGGCCATTTGTATAGGCTCTGAACACAGTGGCTTGTCAATGCCATTTTCCTATTTTCTTTATTTTTTCTGTTTCCGGTGATTTTCTTGCAAAACATATCAACACACAACATACATGAAAATAATTACATAAATAAACGTAAATATGAATTAAATCATTATTTTATCGAGCCTTTTGCAAGATTTCCGTGGATAAAATATGGTGATTTCCGTGAATTGGGGCGTGGGATTGATTTATCTCGCGGATTGCACGTTGGGCTGGCCGTTCCTTGTCTTGGCCGGGAGGATCGTGTAAGCGATTTGCGTATGGGTGGGAACTCCGTGCGTCCTTGGGCCATTTAGAGCATGTTCAAAATGGTTTTTAGTCGTTTTGCTGAAAAGTATTGTAGTTGGTTGAAATAATCTTGCACGATGATGGCTTATTTGGTGTAATTAAATTAATTTTTTTAAAATAATAAAAATGTTGAACCATCACGAACAGTACAAACAAATCTGAGAAAAGAACCGATAAAAGCTAAAAAATAAAATAAAAATAAAATTATTAAATAATAAAAATAAGTCGAAATGAGAAGCCTAAGCATGTTTTAAGTGGGACATAGCTGCTCGCATCGTCGTGGCACGCACCTTGCGATCTCCATGCATCGGTGGATTGTGTGGCCCCGAAATCGCCGAGTTGCGCGGCGTTCGTGCGCGGCCGGTCACCACCGCCAACTTTGCCGGACAGCCACTCAACTCTCATCTAATTATCAATGAATCCTTTTCTTTTCTGAAAGCACTCGTCCCTTTCTCCTCCGTCGTCTCGTCTCCCAGCGCCATCGAGTAGGCTAGTCCTCCTCGAGATCGCACACCATTCTGGAATGGCGTACAAATCAAAGCGAAGCTAAACACGAAAAAGCAATCCGAGAGAGAGTGTGGAAAGAAAAGGGACAGAAAGGCCGTGTATATTACTTTGGTTTTTAGGTGGGACCGATAAATAGTAATAACGAGATAGAAATAAAGGATAAATAATAGCGGCTAATAAATAGTTTTTAATGATAACGGTACAATGAAAGGCACTATAACTTTTAGGCTCTGTTTATTTCAGTTTTACCTTCGATTTCTACCTTATTTTCATTATTACTAGGTTTCGTCTTTTTCAATTTTTGGCTTTTTAACTGTTTTACTGTTCTTTTTCTTATTTGTTTGTATTGTCCATAATAGGTTAACCTATTTTTCTATTTTTAATTTTAAAATTTAATTAAGCTAAATAAGTTACCATCGATTCTGATGTAATTTCATCATTTCTGATACAATTTCAGCCATAAGCCACGATAGCCATAAGCCACAGTTTTCAGCCCAAATGAGGAGGCTATTAGACCACATATGACTTATAAAATTGTAATATAATGTGATTAATAAATAGTAGTAGCCGATAGAAACGGTCTTACGCTTAGGGCTGTTTGGATCCACCGATTTTAAGAATCGGCTTTTGAAACGGGTGGGATCCAAGCAGACCAATTTTGAGCGATTTTAAAATCTACCTACCGATTCTTAAAAACCAAGAAGCTGTTGATACCCAGCTTTTGCTAGTTTTTGTACAAATACCCATTTACCCTCATTAAAGACCACGCGTGAGCGCGAGCAATAAATGTAAGGGTATAATAGTCTATTAGCACCAATCATAAATGAAACCAGCTTTTAAAAACTAGGATCCAAACACACCATCAGTTTTGCTTAGAAACTAGCTTTTAAAAATTAGAAGTAATAGCTGATTTTAATAATCTAAAACTGATCTAAACAGGCCCTTAATGTGAACAAGGTCAAGCTGAGTTGAAGCCGCTGCTTTAACACCTGTCAGCGCATCACAGGCAGAACCATCAAATTCATTAATGGTCCATTTCATTTGAAGCCCAAAGCAACGGCCGCCCGCCTGCCTGCCTTCCTTCAAACTGATGAATCCTCTCCCCTTCCCCAGAGCCGATCCATCAACCGCGTCGCCATGCTGCTGCTGCTCCTCCTCGCCGCCGCCGCCGCCTGCGCGGCAGACGCGGCGGTCCCCTCCCTCCCCGTCGGCGTGAACTACGGCGCCAACGCCGACAACCTCCCTTCCCCCTCGGCCGTCGCCTCCTTCCTCGCCACCCGCACCACCATCAACCGCGTCAAGCTCTTCGACGCCAACCCGGCCTTCATCTCCGCCTTCGCCAACACCCCCGTCTCCCTCGCCGTCTCCCTCCCCATCTCCGCCCTCCCGCCCTCGCCGACAAGGCCAACGGCCTCGACGCCGCCAGGCAGTGGGTCCGCTCAACCTCTCCCCTACGTCCCCGCCACCAACGTCACCCTCCTCCTCGCAGGCAACGAGATCCTCCTCTCCAACGACAGGGCCTCATCGTCGCCCTCCTCCCGCCATGCGCCGCCTCGCCCAGGCGCTCCGCGCCGAGGGCCTCCCCACGTCCGCGTCACCACCCCGCACTACCTCGGCATCCTCGCCCCCTCCGACGGCATCCCCTCCAACGCCCGCTTCCGCGCCGGTTACGACACCAAGCTCTTCCGTCCCATGCTCCAGTTCCACCGCGACACCAGCTCGCCCTTCATGGTCAACCCCTACCCCTACTTCAGCTACCGCCCGAAGACGCTCGACTACGCGCTCTTCCGCCCCAACCGCGGGGTCTACGACCCGGCCACCAGGCTCAACTACACCAGCATGTTCGAGGCGCAGATGGACGCCATCTACACCGCCATGAAGCGGCTCGGCTACGGCGACATCGAGATCGCCGTCGGGAGGCGGGCTGGCCCACGCAGGCGGAGCCCGGCCAGGTCGGCGTCGGGGTGCAGGAGGCAAGGAGTTCAACGAGGGGATGATCCGCGTCGTCAGTAGCGGCAGGGCACGCCGCTCATGCCGAACAGGAAGTTCGAGACGTACGTCTTCTCCCTCTTCGACGAGGATCTCAAGCCGGGGCCGATTGCCGAGAGGCACTTTGGCCTCTTCAACCCGGACTTCACGCCCGTCTACGACGTCGGCCTCCTCCGCCAAGGCTCGGTAAGTACATCCTACTTTCACTCTCTGATTTGTTATATTGCTACTACATACATCCTATTTGTGGTGCGATTTCGTTGAAATCGCTGTGCTTTCGTAGATTATACTGTGGCATTGTAGCTCAGATTAAGATGCATCTTCGTTGAAATTTGCCTGCCTGACCCCCTGTGTTCGCCCCATGAAAGAAATTGAGATACAGTTCCAGTGCTGTAAAAGGCTGTATTTTTAATTCATGATTGTCTTAAGACATTTCAGGAGAGATTAGGTTCAAATTATGTGTCAAAGATGGTTCTTTTTGGGTCAATGGGATCTCGTACGTGCTCCTCTCTGTTAAAGATGCTCCGTATGTATGACCATGTGGATAGGCTTGTACACGGTTGCTGATCTAAGCTGGTCCACAGTTACTGCCAGCAAAACCTCTCCCCATGCGGATAGTACATTGGTAGGTAAGGTTCACACTACATTGTATATATCACAAAAGATTTAGGTGGATCCACCTAATTCTTAAGACCGACTCGTTATGTTTAAGGCCACCGCTCATTGTAACAAGGATCTTAGTCGGTAGTAAAAAATATTTCTCGTGCTTGGTAGTTGGCTGGTGGGGAGAGAGAACAACAGGATTAAGGGGTGTTCTTTTGGGCTTTTAAAGCGGTTTTGGCTTCTGCTCTGATGACCTAACTTTTAAGAAGTATTTTCTCAAGGCAGGGGTCTACAAGTTAAACGATCTACACGTTAAAGCCCAACATCTGTACCAGCCAAAATCGCAAATGAGTATCTGTCTCTCCAGTAATCTGTCTGTAAACAGCCAAAATTCAAAAATTTCAGCCAAAAGCCATAAGCCGCAGCCAAAAGAACAGGCCCTAAAAGAAAATTGTATTTTAATGCTTGTGGTCAGCTTTTTAGCTTGAAGACTGGTCTCAAACTTTTTGCTTATGGCTTGCTTAAATCAACCCTGTAATATATAAGGTCGATCTTAAAGTGGCTTATGACCTTCTATTTTTATACACTACGGATACCCTTATGTCAACCTCTTCTCTGTTAAAGATGCTCCGTATGTATGACCATGTGGATAGGCTTGTACGCGGTTGCTGAGCTAAGCTGGTCCACAGTTACTGCCAGCAAAACCTCGCCCTATGCGGATAGTACATTGGTAGGTTCACATTACATTGCCAAAAGGTGTAGCGATGATGTATGGACCGACCTCTCTGGAAAGGGGTATTTCCGGTTCCAACTTTTGCTCCTATCGTCTCATCCTTGATCTAGTTGTCAAAAGAATGCTGCCTCAACTGGCTTCTTTTCTTGATGAATCCAGTGACGGTAGCCGATGTTGTGAAGCCTTGGACACGTCTGTATTCTTTAGATATGCTGTTGGGACCACTGCCTAAACTCTGCTTAAGATCCACATGCATACGCTGACAAATATGTGATGAGGTGCTATTGCTGGCAATTCTCAGCTTTACAACCATGTTTCCCTTAGTGAATTAGTGGGTTAAGAGCCTAGCGGTTGGGTGATTTGCGTGTTGAGTTGCATCTAGTTATTTCTGGATGCTAGTAGCACACATCGCATGGGTTTAGTGGGAGGTTTTTATCATGCAGAAGAAAATGCATGTTGCATCTATTACCAAGAGAGTTTGTAGGATTTGGCAATGAATCGAAAAACTGAAAGAATGACTCAGGGTATCATGCCTTAAACCGATCTCTTATTCACACTACATCCTGTTAGAGTGGATACCACAGCTTATGCTGAACAGAAACAGATATGGATACAGCTTGTGGGGGCAGCACCCATCTAGTTTGCTGTCGGTCGGTCCTGCTATGATGGGTTGTATAGCTTCTGCCCTGTATATCTGAATACATTTCAGGTGCTACATTTTTTTGTGGAACTCTTATTTCTTCCAAGAAACTGCTATAGCTTGGTGCTTCTATAAGAAGCTACGTTAAAGCAAAGGAGAGGGGCTTAAGATTCTGGCAGTCTTGTGTCTCAAGCTCAACTAACAGCAGACCCACAACCTTGTCCAAGATGCCTAGCTTACATTCCGAGTTCTTACGAGTATGAGTCAATAGGTTTGCACTACCAACAAATTGTGTGCCGTTGCAGAAGGAGCCTGCTGGATGGAGCAGTGCCGTTTCTAACTTTGGTTCATGTGGTGTCATCTCCATCCTATCCCATGCTAAATTCTTATGCATGCATTGCCGTTTTGATCTTTTGAACCTTGTAATTCTCCGTTCTGCTTGAACTATATATTGTGGTGTGCATGTGGAGTTGCTTCTCCAATCAAAGGACTGAGGCAGGCATCTAGCTAGTTGTCAAATCAAACGCATCAAATCCATGGAACATGTGTTTATTGTCAAATCAAATGCATCAGTAATATGTACAGTCGTTCTGTAAGGCTCTTAACAGCTAAAGTTTTATGTCGAGCAATCAGTTAATATGCATAACTCAATTCAGTCTTAAGACTAATGCAATAATTTTTTGATTGGAGAAATGCTGGTTGTTGTCAAGTGGATTTACAATGCTGTTTACCCTAGTCTATAGTTCTGTGCAGTTACTGTTTACTTATGCTGGGTGCTTAAATTCATCCCTGTATCACCTGATATTTGCTGGTGTCTTAATTATTATGTTGTTTGCACTGCAGTCTGGATCAACAAACCCTTCGCCAAATACATCACCCAACCCGACTCTTAACCCCACAACCCCTCGCCATCTGGTGGAGGAAGTGGTGTGTCGGCAAAACCGGTGCGAGTGAGACTGACCTGCAGAACAACATCAACTACGCCTGTGGCTCCGTGGACTGTAAGCCGATACAAAGCGGTGGCGCGTGCTTTGACCCCAACAACGTGCGGTCCCATGCTGCGTTTGTGATGAACGCCTACTACCAGGCCAATGGCCGCCACGATCATGACTGCAACTTCAAGGGCACCGGCGTGGTCACAATCAATGACCCAAGTAAGTTGGTAACAGTTGGTGTCTGCTTCCTGGTCTGCACCTATTAGCAACACTTCTCGAATAACAATTGTGTCTTTCATGGATGTTTTTTGGACTTGACACTGGATCATATCTATTGAAACCAACTGACCATGTCGTTGTTGTTGTGCTTGTGGTGTGGGCAGGCTACAGGAGCTGCAAGTACGTCGCCTGACAGGGCGCCTCATTCTTCTCTACTCTTGTCTGACAGCGATGCTGATTTGTTTGTAAGGTAGAAGAGGTGCTTGCTTACCATATATTATCCCGTTATGGCTTTTGTTTGCCGCGCGTCACAAGAAAATTTCTTGGTCCTGTAGACTAGTAGTGATGCAACGGTGCTTTAACTTATTATCATTCCATATTCCTATGTACAAATACAAAAGAAACAGCAAAAGAAATGAAGCCTCCTTGTTTCGTTGTTGTTTGTGTGCTACAGCTGAGCCCCTCTTTCAAGATTTTCTTATACTACTACTTTTTTAGGGCTTGTCTCAATAATTTCGAGCAAGCATGTCTAGCTGATACTATATATGTCACGACAGTTTTTCTTTTTGTCTTGAATCGGATTATGCTACCAACGAGAAGCAGATGATTGTTCGCTGGTATAAGTGGTGAATGACAGGGTTGTGATTTGCTTGCAAATATTGCAGAGTTGTCAGGCATGGCAGATAGCACTCAGGTTAGTGGTTAACTTAGGGCCTGTTTGCTTTGATCACAAATTTCACCTCACAAGCGTTACCGAAGTTTGGTTTGGCCGAAAACTCCATAAACCTTACCAAAGTTTGGTCTGGCCAAAATTTGGTTACCAAATTGGTTATCCGTGTTTTGACCAAAGATTAGCTCTAAAATAAACTAGAGCCAATATAAACAGAATCTTATTAAAATTTGTCTCTAGACCAAATGGAGGCCAAATCTGTTCAATGGAGACCGGCCTCCTTTGGCTCGTACTTGTTATTACACAGAACAGAAGAGTGATGCATGCACGAATCATCCGACGTATTGTACGAATCGTCCATCACTGGTTAGCAAGCGGTGTTGGATCCTAATTTCAAGGAGATTACAAGGGTTGTTTAAAATCTTTTGAAGCATGCGAGAAGGTCTATGATCAATTCGTGATGAATAATTAACACATTTGTTGAGTTGGATTTTGATTTTATAAAAGTTGATAAAATTCAAGTTTGTTGTCAGTGTAACCAGTTTGACCAAATATGCTGACCGGTCTAACCGCTTGGAGGTAGGTGGTCGGATCGCTCAGCATGTGTGGTTAGACCGGATGTGTGTTGTCGGTTGGACCGGTATGGTTGGCTCATGTGCAAGTGGTCGACTGCTCCCTATTACCGGGAAGGTTTTGAGTTGGTTTAGGCGGTCGGTAGTTGTGATTTGACGGTGGCGTATGACCATGGGCGGAATAGTGATATGGATTTGAGTGGTTTGAGTTTGTACATGGCATGGAAGCCATGGGTTAGTTGTATTGTGTTACTACATAAAAGGTCATCACAGAGCAGTTCGAAACGTCATCACAGATGGTTTCGTGAGCCGTCCGAGTTTATGGAGTCGATAATATCACGAGATCATCACAAATGCTTTTGAGCCGTCTGCAGACTTTCACGACATTTTCTACTAAAAGCGCTGCGTGTTACTCAACTTTCACGGGCGATTACTATGTTTTTAGTAGAAACCGTATGTAATATATGGTTTATCAATAAGCGGTTTCAACTAAGCGTGCGTGATATTAATATATCACAGACGACGGTTTCTAGTTGAAACCATCTGTGATATATTAATATCACAGACTTTTTAGTTGAAACCGTTTATGATAAACCATATATCACACATGATTTATACTAAAAACCGTTTGTATTACTCAACTATGATAGACAGTTACAAGTTAATAACCGTCCGTGATATTCTTTTTTATTCCTAAACCTATTTCTATTTGTTAGTTAGCCTCAATAAATGCTAGCCATGCTCTCTGAAACAAGCAGATCAACACAGTATACATATGCATCACATATTCATTTATTTCAAAAATAAGAATATCCATTTCAAATCAACACAGTATTATATATATATATATATTACATTCATTTGTTTCAGAAACAAAAACATCTATTTCATAAATCTATTAACAAAAATTAAATAAATGGATATCCCAGTTAAATTAAGCTCAATCATCCCAGTTAAATTCATTAGTGAATTAGTTATTTCACTAATGAATACCCGATCTTTTTTTTTCAGCGTAACGAATTAATGATGTGCATACTTGGGACTTGATTTGCAACATCGATCTACGTGAAGTGAATAGGGACGTTGGATTGATTTATCATGAGGATTGCACGTTGGGCTGGCTTCCTCGTGGGCGGCGGGAGGATCATGTAGCGCGGTTGCGTATGGGCGGAGCTCATCTCTTTCTCCTCCGTCGTCTCGTCTCCCAATCCCATCAGTAGGCTAGTCCTCCTCGAGATCGCACCATGACTGGAATGGCGTACAAATCAAAGCAAGCTAAACCAGAAACACAAATCCGAGAGTGTGTGGAAAAAAAAGGCACGGAAAGGCACGTGTATGTTTAGCTTTACGGATGGCTAATCATCTGCTCGTCTCTTGTAACTAAATTTATAGGATATATAATTAATCATATTATAAAAGAGTGCTATTTAGATCAGTTGAAAAGTGAAGATTGATGAAAAATTGAGAATGAAATAGTTAGAGGAGAATGGGCGTCGATCTCCAATTCGTTTTTATAACTATAATGATTTTTAGGTGTGTGATGAATAATAGTAGCGGATAAAAATAACGATAAATATCTTTTGTTTATGATGGTACAATAAAAGCATTATAATATTTATATCGCTATATGATTTATAGAATTATGATATAATAGTGATTGATAAATAATAATAGTTGATGAAAGGGTTTATAGAAGTTGGAAGGTGATAAGTCGATTACGCAGGGCATCTCCAATGGTTATAGCTAGCAACTAACTATAAGACTTCACATCATCTATATAGTACACACTAAAGTTAGCATTCTAAAGAACTATCTATAAGGATAGCTATTTGATGCTTACATGCATACAGAAATTTATGAAGGCTGCCTCGTTTGGCGATATAGACTATCTCTAGAGCTGAGAGAGCTGCGTTCTCTTTCTTCATTTAATATCTTCCACGTAGGGCAGTTGATGACATGGACTCTCTTGTAGATAGCTGCTATAGACCCATTGGAGATGCCCTTAATATGTGCAGGGTCAAGCGAGTTGAAACATTGCTTTCAACACTGTCGTCAGCATCAAAGCGGTAACCATCAATTCATTAATGGTCCATTTCATTTGAAGCCCAAAAGCAAGGCGCGCCCGCTGCCTGCCTTCAAACCGATGAATCCTCTTCTCCCTTTCCCGTGAGCCGATCCATCGACCGCGTCCCCTTGCTGCTGCTGCTCCTCCTCGCCGCCGCCGCGCGCTGCGCGCGGCGCGCGGCGATCCCGTCCCTCCCGTCGGGGTGAACTCTGCGCCAACGCCGGCGTCAAGCTGTTCGGCGCCAACCCGGCCTTCATCTCCGCCTTCGCCAACAACCCGTCTCCCTCGCCGTCTCCCTCCCCAACTCCGCCCTCCCGCCCTCGCCGACAAGGCCACCGGCCTCGGCGCCGCTAGGCGATGGGTCGCTCAACCTCTCCCTCGTCCCGTCGAGTGTGCGAGGCAAGGAAATTCAACGAGGATGATCCGCATCGTCGATGGCGGCAGGACACGCCGCTCATGCCCAGGAAGTTCGAGGCGTCGTCTTCTCCTCTTCGACGAGGATCTCGGCCGGGCCGATCGCGAGAGGCACTTTGGCCTCTTCAACCGGACTTCACGCCCGTCTGGCGTCGGCCTCCTCCTGCCAAGGCTCGGTAAGTACATCCTTCTTTCACTCTCGATTTATTATATATTGCTACTACACATCCTATATTGCTAGCATTGTTATCTTGGTGTGCACGACCACCGATTTGGTCCTAGCATGGCGTATTATACGAACATGTCGATAAGAGCCTCTGTTATAGCAGATCATCGATTATGTGCTTGTACCTCTCTGTTAAAGATACTCAGTATGTATGACCATGTGGATAGGCTTGTACGGTTGCTGAACTAAGCTGGTCCACGATTCTTGCAATAAAACCTCGCCCCATGCGAGGAATGGACACATGTATTTATTGCAACCAAAATTCGAGTTCGACTCTCTGCACACGTTAATTCCGTTTTTAGCCTAAACTCGCTTAAGATTCATATGCACATGCTGGCAAGTGGCAAATATGTGACGAGTGCAATTGCAGCGATTCTAAGCTTTTACCACCACAATTATTCTTTATTGAATTAGTTATTTCTGGATGCTAGTAGCACACATCGCATGGGTTTAGTGGAAGGCTTTTTATCATGCAAGAAGAAAATGCATATTGCATCTATTACCAAGAGAGTTTGTAGGATTTGGCAGCAGATCGAATAGCTGAAAGAATGAGTGAGGGTATCATGCCTTAAACCAATCCCTTATCCACACTACATCCTGTGAGTGTGGATACCACAGCTATCTGAGCAGAAACAAATATGGATCTGACTTGTGGGCGTAGCACCCGTCTAGTTCTTTGTCGGTCGGTCCTGCTATGATGGGTTGTATATCTTACGCCTTGTATATCTGAATTGTGACGAATAGCGCTTGTATTCATCATAAGGCCAATGGGCTAGTATATATATACGTATAGGTATATCATATATACACCCTTATACAACAGAGGAAAATACACGGTATAATGCATCTAACACTCCTTAAAATTATGGTGGTTCAATAACATGAAGTTTGGAGAGATAGAAGTTGTGCTAGTCCGTGCTTTTGTGAAGAAGTTTAAGCGTTTATGCGCTTCTTAGTCTTCCAAGCGATGAAAGAACCACCAAGAAAAATATAATAAGCGAGATAGAGATTGGCGATCGGAGGATCACTATAGTCCAGTGGCATCGAGAATATGCGAGTTGTAAAGAGCTGGAGGCGAGAAAAAAGAGACGACGAGAGATAGTTCTATGAAGGTATCGTAGAACACGAAGATGACTATAGTGGAGCTGAGTGGGAGCGAAACAAACTCACTCAAGATATGCACGAGTGCAGAAATGTCGGGATGAGTGAGACCAAGATAAACAAGGCTCCCAACAAGATGGCGATAGCTAGTAGGATCGAAGAGACTCATCATCGAGTGGGATGAAGATGACCATTAAACTCCATAGAAGTCTCGTTGATGCTGATCAATAAGATAAATGCGATCAAGAAGATCATAGATATGCTTTTCTTGAGACAAATAAAAGCTCTCGAGGAGTAGAAATAGCCTCAATCCCAAGAAAGTAGTGAAGAGGACCTAGATCAAACATAAGAAATTGCTCATGAAGATTCTTCTTGACAAAAGTGATGTACTAAGAATCATCTTCAACAATGATCATATCATCAACATACAAAATGAGAAACGCCGATCACAAGGTGAATTGTGAGTAAAAGAAACAGGATCATGATCATCGGTAGATAAATCAATTGCGAGTGACAACGAAGAGAAATAATCAAACTAGGCATGAGGAGCTTGCTTGAGGTCATAGAGATCGGCGAAGGCGACAAACCATACCCTTAGGAACAGAATACTCGGGCGGTGCATGTAAACCACACTTAACTCGCCATTGAAAATGCATTCTTGGCGTCAATTGAGAGACCATTATCGAACAAAAGCCACAACAAGGAGAGTGCGAGCGGTGGTCATGTGGCGACAGAGCAAAGGGCTACAAAGGCCGAGGTAATCATTGAAGTGTCATGGTGCTTCATCATGTATCATTATGGTTCATTACGTTTCACTCAGTTTCAAGCTAATTTTGGGAATGTTTCATATAGTTTGATCGAAGTACCATTATTTTATCCCAAGTCTCATGGTGTTTCAACGTGTTTCTTCAAAGTTGTATGGAGTTTCATTGAGTTGTATCACGTCTAAAGGAGTGTCAACGTTTTGCATAAATCTCGTAGAGGGATTCAAGCACTAAATGCTCTTGTGCATCGTTAGAGTTTTTCCCCTGTCGCTAGGACCACGCGCGCGCCCATCGTGGCTGGGTACCATGAAATTCATCTCATTTGTTCCAGCAATCGACATACATCCATTCACGGCGCTTTTTGCGCATTTGACCCGGTGTGAACCTTACTATTGGGTGTTGGCCTCGCGTGCCTCGGCGATGTTCTTGAACTAATGTCCGTGCGATCCACGCCGTTTATGGTGCGAGGCATCAGGCTGCGTGGGGCGGTACACCAACAGGTCCCTAAGGACCATCTCGTCCGGAGCTTGTCATCCACATCCTCCTTGTCCTCCTCATCATTATCGTCCTTGCCGCTGTCCTCATCTGCGCCACCCTCCTCCTCGTCCTCACCGCCCTCCTCCTGGTCCTTGGATTGTCGTCGCATGCGTAAAGCGGATGTCGTAACACGCAGAGCCACTCCATCTTTGGGCTTGTTGCATGATGTACTCGCCGCCCTCTTCTGGTCCTTTGGATTGTCGTCGCATGCGGCTGAAGCGGATGTCGTAGCAACGCATGAGAGCCGCTCCATGCGGGGTAGGTTGCACGGCAGGCCTACCGCGCCACAGCGATTCATTTTGCGGCCAATTGCCGGCATCGGGATTTAACCTTCTACAAGGTTTACCAAAAAAAGAGATTGAAGTTTAATACAACAAAATAAATAACATGGTTAGTGAAACGCTATGTGATGTAAATGATGAAATTAAAACTAGCATAGGAAATCGTTACGCCATGAAACTATGTTAGTAGAGATCAATGCATAGAAAACGTGGCATCTAATTGTTAGCATTAAAATCGGTATGAAAGCTGCAAAGGAACGACAGTAGGTATCCTTACTTGTGAAGATTAAGATATGTTGAGAACACCATTGGCATCGTGGCTGAAGCTTCCCAAGCGCGCGCATGAGCGATGGGCAAGTGGTACTCCACCATATGGAAGAAGATAAGCGGTGCGGCGTCGCCGACAAGGTGATGTCCGCTACGCGCTCGGGTTCTTGCATTTGGCGACCTCGTCGCGGTGTATAGCAACCACGTGACCTACACGGATGTATAAGGCGGTAGCTATGGGATCATTGTTGAAAGCGTAGCAAGCAAAGAAACTTATGAGTATGTACGATCTGCGTGATGGCGTCGAGCATGTTTGTATCTCGATCTACCACGACATGAGCGCCCGGTAGGTGCAACGATGGAGCTCAAAATGAGGCTACCGTTGGTCTAGGCATAGTTACGAAGGGCCATTCACGCAGAGATAGATTTGATTGCATTTTTGTTGAAAGATGACATCTATGACGAATGGAATAAATGGTTACTGCAAGGAGCGCAGTGGGTCAACCCGCGGGAAGCGCTCCACATCCATATCTGCGGAGGTATATGCATCTGCCCAAGCATTGCTGCACACTTTAATTGTACGCGTCGCACAAATGCGCGTAGAGGCGCGCGATGTGGTAGAACCAGTTTGTAGTTCCTCTTTGTCGCTAAATTTGCCAAAATTGGCAAGTAAATCCGAAGATAGCGTTCTGGTATTGTGCAGGAACAAGGAGCCAAAAGATGCCAAATCCATTCCCGTGCGGCGTAGCATTGTGTCCTCATCTGCGTTGGTGGGCACACATTGAAATCTTGTAGCAGCCGGGACCCAAGCACGCGGATGGCGATTGTCCTTTGAGTCCATGGCGGGTCATCGGTCAGCTGCAAGCCACCTCCCACCTTGTCTCTCAACCCATGTTGTTAATGTCCCGATTATGGCAACGTCTATGGGGGCGCGAGGATCATGGCGGCGTCTTGCGGCGTGGTGGTTATCTCGCTTGACGGTAGGTGGGCGTGTGTGGGTCTCTGGGCGCCACCGGTCCACCCGATCGCGATAAGCGCAGAGCCGTCCATATGGGGAGCCGTTGATCACTATCACGCTAAAGCAAGTGGGCCGGCTTTGGCGGGCGTGTGGCTCGTGCGCTCATCCCAATGTAGAGGATGTGGATGCGGCGGCGGTGGAGTTCTGCGGGAGAGATATGCAAATGAATTAGTAAAACAAGAACACGGGTAACAAGTTGAAAGCATGATCGAATAGTATATCAGAAGTCTCACGGACCCTAAATCGACTATGTAGTGCGCGGTGTTTGTCATCGTGCTCCAAGAGAGCAACAGCGTCTTGTGCATCTTTGCGGCATCCTACATTCGCGAGGACATGAGTTTTGTAAGATGACTGCGGCATCCTTTGCATTTTCTATAATGTTTTGTACCTCATGTCATCTTACAAAACTCAGGTCTGCAATGTAGGATCTGCAACATGCTCGATGCGCGTTGCTCCTCTTGAGAGTGCGATGACAAACACCGTCGCACCACATGGCGAGCGAGTCTGCTGGTGACTTGCGATATACTATTGGTCATGCTTTCAACGTTGACCGTGTTCTTGTTTTACTATTTCATTCGCATCTCTCTCTGCGAGAGCTCAACGCTGCCGCCTCGCATCTGCCTCCATTAACATGAAGTGCGAACCACCCGTCCGCGACTGTCTCACTGCTGGCGTTCGATGTGATCAGCGGGCTCCCCATGTGCGCCTTGCGCGATGATGGACGATGGCGCTGAGAGAGACCACGTTCCACTTCCATCGGCGAGGCTGACCATCTGCGTTGCAGGCGTCGCCATATTCTCCGACCTCCCCATAGACGGGTTGCGGTAACTTGGGACATTAACAGCATGGGTTGGAGGGCCAGGTAGGGTGGCGGAGTTCGGCAGGATGACACCTGCGAACTCAAAGGACACAACCGACCATCAGCGGTGTTGAAATCTGATTCGCGCGCGCGAGTTCAATGCGTGCGCCAGCGATGAGAAAACAGTGCTAAGCGCCGCGGGCTATGATTTGGCATCTTTGTCCTTGTTCCCGAGCATTACGAGAACACTATCTCTAGTTTGCCAATTTTAACAAATTGCGACGGCCAGCTAGCGGGAATTACGCCACTAGCATGCCTCTGCCGGCATTTGTGCGGCATATATATCAAAGTGTGCATGCGGCAACAGGCGGATGTGTATACCTCTGCGCGGTATGGATGGGGCGTTTCCATTAGTCATTCCTCGGTAGCCATGCGGGTAACCATTTATTCCATTAATCATAGATGTCATCTTTCAACAAAATACAGCAGCTCTATCTCGCTATGAAGATAGCTCCAGAACCTAACGTCTACGGTTGCTGGTAGCCTACCTAAAACTCCATCGTTGCACCTCTGGGGCGCGCGATGTGGCGGTACATCGGTATGCAAACGCCT